>JANFOE010000481.1:600000-930945 GCA_025667525.1 Glebionis coronaria | reverse complement strand
TTAAATACCTTTTAAACACAAGTGTAAGGTATTTAACACGTGCAAAGATCATATATGATAATGTATTCACAATATTAGCAATTTACGAGGTTGGACCTGAATAATGGAGAACATCATATGAAAGAAGCACATGGTTCTTGTTCACGAATGTTGGTCACCTCGTCACGTCCCCGAGAAAATTAATTCCCGTTGTTGAGTCAAAGCTTTCCGGTGAAATGCTTGACTTGATTATGAAAAGCGGGTTGCTATCTGAAATAATAGCAAACCATTTTGAGCATGTTTTAATAGTTTGAACTTCTGCTCGAACTTTATTTACAACCCCGTGTCATTATTGAATGACATTTCTAGGTTCGTAAATATTATCGATTCCAGAAGACATGCTCTTTTTATCAAAACGTTTTTGAACACACTATTTTGAAAGATTTAGAAAAACCTTTTGAAAAATTCTTGAAAAATTGTGTTCAAAGTTTTGAAAACCAATTACTTGAGCTTAAGATGTTGAATATCTTAAAAGAGAGCTAAAGTCCGAGAAGTTGTAAACTTCCCGTTGTTTAGGATAAGTTACCATCGGCGATAAACTTTCCTTTTATCTGAAGGACGAGTCCTAAGCTGACATTTACTTAGAAGTCGTTTTCATGAGCTTGAAAACTTTGACTGTTTGAACGAAAAGCTCATGACCGAGAAAGGTTAATTTCTCGTTATGAGGAAAAGTTCTCTTATTTAAAAGATACACTTTCCTTTTTGAGCTTAAAACTTCGAATGTTTTAAGACAAGCTTATGACCGAGAAAATTGAATTTCTCGTTATGAGGATAAGTTTATCATTAATGATAAACTTTCCTTTATTTGAAGTTCGAGTTACAGTCTGACATTTAACTGTAAGTCATTGTGCATGAGCTTAAAAACTTCGAATGTTTTTATTATTAGCTCATGCCCGAGAAAACTTAATTTCTCGTTGTTAGGATAAGTTTATCATCGGCGATAAACTTTCCTGCCTTTGAAGAGCGGGTTATAGACTGTCATTTATCTATAAGCCTTATACACGAGCTTAAAACCTTTGAATGGTTTTAGGATAAGCTCGTGTCCAAGAAAACTTAATTTCTTGTTAAGAGGGTAAGTTATCGTTGCGTGGATAAACTTCCCTGTCTCTGAAGTCCGGGTCGTCGTCTGTCATTTAATGAGGAGCCATTATGCATGAGCTTAAAAACTTGGAATGTTTTTGATATAAGCTCATGCCCGAGAAAAATGAATTTCTCGTTTTTAGGATAAGTTTATCATCGGCGATAAACTTTCCTTTCTTTGAAGATCGAGTTATAGTCTGTGATGTGACTATAAGTCCTTGTGCATGAGCTTAAAAACGTGGAATGTTTTTAACATAAGCTCATGCCCGAGAAAAATGAATTTCTCGTTTTTAGGATAAGTCATCATCGGGATGAACTTTCCTGTCTTTTGAGATCGAGTTATAGTCTGTTATGTGACTGTAAGTCCTTGTGCATGCTTAACCATGAATCCCCTGAGACATTTGTTTCTCTGATATCTGTTTCTTCAGCAACCAAACTCTAAGAGTGTCCTTAGTTGAACGGTATACAACGATTGGACCGCTTCGTTCTTTTGGAACATCAACTTTGGTACCTGCATTCTCATTAGGAGTTTGTATACTTTTGCATGGGTTAGAGATATCTATTTTTGAAGCACGTGGGGGTTCACAGTTGGCTTTACTTGTGTAAGAGGTGGCCTGAGGGGATGATTCACTTATCTTAGCTGGCAAACGTTTCCTTTTATAGAAAATCTTAAGTTTAGGCTTAAGTGAAGTATCATCTTTATCAATTTCCTCCCTAGTAGTCTTAGAAGAAACGGAGACTATCCTAGTTAAAGGGCACTCGTTTCCTACAAGAGTGAAAGTTCTACCAGTGGGGCGCCAATCTTTACCAACGGGTTTGATTTTAGCTATCCACGGGACGTAATTCTAGCACGGGAGTTCACCTCATTAAGTAATTTCTTGATACAGGAATCATGATTTACCGTAAAGACACATTTTCTACATGTTTTACAAGTAGCATATTTAATGTCCGAGTAAGATCTAGAATCCCTAGATGATTGATTGATGCTCCTAGGATTGGGCATGCTACGGTTAGCAGTGTTGGGTAAACTAGAAGGCATCTGACTAGGTTTGAAATTCCTATCTCTTACTTGTGTCTTTTGAATAGCTTCCCTTTGACCAAAATCATGGCGCACATCATTTGAACTAGTTCTAGACGTGTTCATTGAACTATTCTTAGGGAAATTAGAGGCAATCATGTGATTGGGTCTTGCTAAAACTGATTTAGTCACATTAGGCCTAGTTGGTGGAGTGACAGTTCTAGAAATATGACCCAAATCAACTTGGGAGGCAAATCGCGGTCTCGAGGATTGTGGTCGCTCGGATCCAAATGCAGTAGGTTGTCTGACAGTCGGTTGTCTGACGAACTGATTTGTAGGCGGTTTCCCCAAGATTGATGGTTTTTCAAGCTTAGTGTCCACACTAGGTCCTCTATTTTTCCTTAACTCGTTTTTCAACGCAGCTATAGCAAACACCTTTTCCTGTACTTGAGCCTTTAAAGTCTCATTCTCTTTGAGCAAGTTATCTTGGGATGCCAACTTAGATTCAAGCAGTTGAATTTGTTTCAAAAGATTATCCTTTTCAGCTTTAGAATCTAGAACAGTTTGATCCAATTTTCTTTCAAGAACAACGTTTGACTTTTCAAGTTTTTCAAAATATGTTTCAAATTTGTCCGTTTTCTTAGAAAATTCAAGTTTGGCATCCTCAAGATCTTTTAATTGTTGAGCTACAATCATTTCGAGCTCTCTAATCTTGGAATCAGAATCAATCAAAGAAGCAGTTATAGGACAATTATCATGATGTTTATCATTTTGAATACTTTCTCCCCCATTATGACTCACATCGGATGAATCAGAAGTGGTATTTCTATCACTCTTTTCCATCCCATGTTTGTCATAATTAGGTTCCGAATGCTCAATATGCGGTATGTCATCAGCATATACATCATAATTAACATCACATTGTACCATGTTTGCAGGCTCTTCGTCATAAACGGGTAAGGTGTCATCAAGAGAGATCTCGTGAACAATCCCTGACGTACCACTGGTATCATGTTGTTCTCCTGATTCCGTGCTCTTGCCATCTTTAGGCTCCAAGTTGTCAACCGTATGACCAGTTTCCTCTTGCATCGAAGAGTCTTGCACTCCATTATCATACCCTTGCTGAAGTCGAGATCTTTCATAAATCGAAGACGAGACCGATGACATGAGTTTCAAGATTGTATCACGAAAAACTCGAAGCTCGGTATGTGTATCTCGAAGAAATGATTGGCAAAGCATCGAACTTTCAGACTTGATGATATTGAATTGGAGGAAAGGCGTGAGTTGTGTCACAAGAGCCTTATAAACAAGTGCCGATGCAGAGTGATTAAAAATTTCAGTGTTGAGTTGCTCTGCGAGTTTGGTCAAAGTGGTGAAAATTGAGTCGATGAATATATGACGATCTTGTCCAAAGATTGTCACAAATTCGCTCCCTCCTTGAATCCGTGAAAGAGTAACAAGATGATACTGGATCATTTGAAAGGAAGTGATGCCGCTTTTCCTAACTTTGTTTTGCATTAAATGCGATTCTCCCTTTTGACATGTCGAATCGAACGAATCCATTAAATATCGATTAAGAATGACGTGGATTTTAGAGTTCGTGAAAAAACGAAAGACCCGTAAATAACACTTAAAATTCCTCGATGGATGATATAAATGAAGCCCGTCACTTTGACTCGTCACGTTTGTCTTTAAATCCGACCACAATAACGTTTAACCCGACAAATAGTTTTCCACGTTAACTTTCAAAATAACCGCCTCAACAATCCGTCGGCAAAATAATCCTTGTCACTATATCACGTCACTTTTGTCACGTAGTCACGTCACTTTGTCCCGACTATAACGAAATATCACAACATTTTTCTAAAATAAAAAGTAAAAAATAAAATAAAATAAAATAAAAAAAACTTTATAAAAGGATAAAACTTAACGTGACAAAATCTGATTGAAGGTCTACGAAATCTAAGGATTTGGTAAATGATGGATGATCTATTGATTTGATTGAGAAGATGGGGAAGAAGGAGATGAATATAGAGAGAGAAAGGAGAGAAAAGAAAAGTAGAGAGAGAAAGTGATTAGATTAAATGAAAAGTGTTGTAAATGAATGAACCACCCCTCCTAACATGCTAGGAGGGGTATATATAGCCCACCCTACATGTGGGCTATATGGACTATATTTACTACAAACTGGATCACGAGCCTAATACAATAATATATCGTTGGAGCGACCGATCCTTCATAAATACGTAAAAACGTATTTCTAACAAAGCCCAAATGCAAAACAATTAAGTAACCTAAAATTTAGTACTCCGTATCATATATAGTCTAAAACTCTAAACTACTTAACCATCCGCAACCACAAACACAAAAAATCACATTACCCCTTTGTATACATAGATCCAAATGCAAGAAAGACAACTCATTCTCTCTTTTTCTTAATTGAAACACAACACAGTTAGATAAATGATATATCTCCTTCACAAACTTCACACCGACACACTAAAAAAACTCCTTTTGTCTTTTTCGTAATCGAAACGAAGTAAACGTAAACCCTTTGTATCCACAAATTCAGAGCATGTTTTCTGTTAGATCCAGATCTTGTTTTCTGTTAGATCCAGATCGTATTATAAGAACGACAAAGAACAAAATACTTTGGTTTCTAGATCTTGGAAGAGATATTTGGTGATAGTGGTAGGGATGAAGTGTATTTGGTGACAGTGGCAGGGATGAAATGTGTGTGGAATGGCATTGCAAAGAACATATTCCGTGGCTTTATATGTTATTTTATTCGAGCGGTTACAACTTTGACTAACTGTTTACGTTTTTTTATTTATGACTCATTTAGAGCCTCCTACAACTCATTTCACAATATGCACTCCTGCATTTATGTCTCGTTGATGTTTTTATTTTACTTTATTAGCGGGTTTGAAAAAATGCATGCATTAACATTTATTCGAGCGGTTACGACTTTGACTAACCGTATGACTGTTATAACAGAAATGTTTGACTAAGCTGTTTTGTTGTATTAACATTTAATTGGTATGTTACTACGGGTATGTTACTACTTCTTAGAGGTTGAAAGATTTGTGGCTTAAAATAGAAATGTTTTAGGCTGAAATTTTAAGACTTCTATAATTAGAATAAGGCATAAACCTTTTATAAAGTAGTAAGATATATATATATATATATATATATATATATATATATATATATATATATATATATATATATATATATATATATATATATATATATATATATATATATATATATATATATATATATATATACATACATTCTCCTTTCCTCATTCTTTCATCATATTTCACACAGTTTCTTTTTACCTCGCTGTGTTTTATTTTTTTCGAAGGTGGGATTACTTCTTATTTACTTATTAGTTGTTTTTATCTTCGTCTTTGGTCTGGTTATTTCGGATGACGAGGGGAGGGCCCAGAAGAAGGAGGATCGAACCGTCGAAGCTTTGCGACCCTAAATGCGAAATGCACATACGGGTTTCTACCATGACCGAGGATGAATTAAAGCTGGCAATACAGGAATATGACATCCCCACATATTTGCGTCCTCGTCTTCCTGACCCGGACATGACAATGGACATGCTCTATACTATGGGTATTGGTATACATCTTTAACACATCGAACATGGAGGGCTTCGGATTCCGTTCTCTACTTTCTTCTTAAATGTGATCCATCACTTTAAGGTACATGTGTCTTATTTGATACCCATTGGTGTAAACAGGGTTGTTATGTTTGAGATTAGGTGTTGCAGTATGAACATCCTTTGCACAGTAAATATATTTTGTGTTTTCTATAGACTCTATAAGTAGGGTCATTGGTTTTTGTTTTAGAGCCTGGGTGTAGAGGAGTACCGTAAATGCTTAACCGATAGCACTTTAAGTTCAGAAGGTTGGAAAGATATGTTCTTCTTGATTGATCTAAGGGCTATTCTGTTTGCCATGCCCTGGAGCAACCGTGACTCCGTGATATCGGATGATTTTCCTCATTCGTTTAGTGCTGCACATGCTGCTCTTCTCGCCGAGAAGCCTAGTCTGTGTCGAGCTCCTCACAAAGTGTTGTTGTTCCTTTCTGGGCTTTCTATTCTTTATAGTCAACCCTTATTTCGTCAGATCATACTATGTTAATAAGGTTTTTCTATCCCATGCCTTTTTCTTGGTTTTCTCACACGTGCTTGCTTATGCTTGACTCGTTTACTTGTCTATTTTATTGTAGAGCTTACTATGGATGAATTTCTGAATCTTCCCACATTCGTGGGTGTTAATTGCTACCGGAGATCCATACGGTGAAAATAAGGATCAGTTCCTCATGTTACCCAACCCTTGGCGTTTGGTGAGCCCGTCCCAGAGTTGACACCTACTCAAAAAGGTGTTGAGAATCCTTCTACTAAAGTGTTAGAGGATCACAAAAAAACAGGAAGCTAGAGCCGAAGCAAAGAGTTTAGCAAAACAAGCTGGTAAGGGGACTTCTGGTGGTCGCGGCAAGAAGCGTAGCAGGCAACGAGTTCAAAGTGATTAGGAGATAGAGTCAACTCGTACTGATTCTACTGTTCCTCTAAATATGGTACATCCGTCATCGCAGAATGTGGTTGAGACTCCCACTCATCGTAAGGACAAATCCCTAGAGATTGTACAATTAAGCGATCATTCTTCTCCTCGTGATGAGGACCCTTCTCACCATGATGTCACTTGTATGAGCATGTTTCCCTTTTCTTCTATCTCATTTTCTATATGTATGTTGGCATCCATCTTTGATCTTCTCATTTTCCTTCCTCGTCTGGTTTCATTCTTTATATGTGATGAGCATATTGCTCCCCAACGATTTGTTCATGGGTGGAGGCTTCAAGAGGATGTGTGTGTTGATACTTCTTATGCTGTTAGATATTTTCTCTCTAACTTAGCCACACCAGCGGATCATAAGGTTCTTTCCTCTATGTCAAACTATGATGTGATGCATCACACTTGTCGGGCTGTAGCAAAGGGTACCATTGCTGCTGCCGAACTGGTGAAGAGATATGAGACTCTGAATAGTGAATTCACTAAAATTGCTAATGCTCATCTCGAAGAGAAGGAAAACTTTGCTCATGGAAAAGTGATGCTTGATCATTTGACACCAGCCCATAAATAGTTAGAGAATTCCTATGCTGGTTGTGCTATGACTGAGGAGAATTTGAACCTCTAGATAAAAGACTTAGGGCTAGAGAATGAAAATCTAAAGAAGATCATAGGAGATCAAAATGGTCATGATATCGAGATGGAGAGATTGTTAGCTGCCAAAACTAAAGAGCTTCTCGAACAGTCTGGTAAACTTGCGACTGTCGAAACTAACAATAAACATCTCACTGTCCTTTTTAGCAAGCCGAAGTTGATAAACAGTCTTTGATCCGTGATGGGATTCCTTCCTTTGTGAGGCGACTATTTGGGAGTTATGAATATAGGAAGACATTTGACGAGGCATTTGAATTGTCTTACTCAGCAGGTTTCATGGAGGCGGTTTCGTTTGAAAGGACACGGGAACAGATTCAAGCCGCCATGGCTAAAGGAAAAAATATCAAACCTAATGCTCCCAAAACCTAGGTTGATCATTGCAATGCCCTCTTTGTGGCCTCATATCCTTTCATTCAAAATATTGCCTCGGTGTTCAAGGCTTCGTCCTCTAAATTAATGCAAAATGGAACCCGATCCCGCTCCAGCCAAGCCGACGGCCAGTGGTGTTTCTTCTGTGGTCAGTCCTGAAGACCTTCATAAAGAAGTTGGCTCCTATGAAGCTGGAACCTAAGTTTGAAGACCTCTTACCTTTCCTCGGGAATGTCGGGATTCGCTTGTAACCTTGAACAATTTACCTTTTAATGTTGTTTGTAATAATCTTCCTCGTACACTTATGACTGTTGTTCGAACATCTACTTCCTGTTTTAATGTTTTGTTATATAATGTTATGGTATCACTAAGTTTTTGCTTTTATCATTGTGTTATTGTGAATGTTTAGACTTGCATAAGAGAATATTAATAATTCCCCTCGTCTTTTTCTAAAAAAGACTTATAAAAATGCTTAAAAAACCTTAAGGCCCCGGTATTAGACCGCTGTCAACATGTTATGGGTCTTCCCTTTTGTTCGAGGCGATTACCATTTGCGTTTATTTATTTTATATTGATGAGTTGATCAAACTCTCGTGGGAAGATATCGGCACCAGGTCGCTTTTGATTTTTCTTCCGGATGCCTCTCGGGCGCGTCCGACACTTACCGTGTTGTTATGGGTGGGAAGACATCGGCATCGAGCCGCTTTTAATTTATCTTCCAGACTGCCCCTCAGGCGCGTCCAACACTTATACGTGCTATTTAGTATGGAAGACATCAACATGAAACCGCTTTTAGTTTGTCCTCCAGACTGCCCCCGGGCGCGTCCAACACTTACGTGTTTTTACATATATATCCCTCTCGGTTAGCTAGACCGAAGGCATATAATTGCAACAACTAATCATGCTTCAAATAAACCTTCATTAATTGAGTTTTTCGAACAAGTACATTACAATCTTACATAAAGCATTTTTGAAGGTTAATTTCATGCCACATCCTTGGCACTTTAATATTTCAATTTTAAGTTCGTTTATTTCTCGGTATCTTCACGAATTGATTAATCGAGAGAAATCAAGTTAACTAATTGTTTTTGGTATTTGATTGATAATATTGTGGAAATCTAGGTCTAATTATCACAAACCACGTAAAAAGGTAAAAATAATATCACTACGTATCCATACTATGTTAAAAACATCGTGCACATACCAAATATAAAGCTAAATGTACAACCAAGTAATGCACAATATATGAATATGCTAAAATGTAATGTATATGAAAGATTAGACTCTGAAAATGTAAATTCAGAAAGTAAAAGGACTTAAAATGAAAATTGTAACAACTACTAACCAATTTGTAACAAAATAACCAACTTGCTAACTGAAAATGTAACAAGATAACAAAACCAGGGACTATAGTGCAAAACCTAGCAAGTTTTATCCAATTAAAACAGATTAACCAAGTTCCTAATTTCTAGGGACCTAATTGCAATTTCAAAACTTATTTTGTTAAAAACGGGCATATAGGTTTGATAAGCTAAAACTAGAGTTTTAAAGCACCAAATAAGCTGGTTTAAGTTTCAAAAGTTTGCAAATAAAAAATCACCTAGCCAGTTACAAGGAAATCAGCTAAAAAGCTCTATAAGTCCAATAAGCACTTTTAGAATAAGCTACTTTTAAGAGTATGGCTTATTAGGATCAAGACCTATATTTCTCAAAATCTGATCAAAACGTGAGAACAAGTACTTTCCCATCATTATTTTATTCTTTTTCTTCGTGTTTCTGAATTTTCCAAAGTATTACGTTTTCTTGTATTGCTATATGTAAATCCTGAGATTTTTGAATTATACTTTTTAAGTATTTTTCTGATCATCGATAAATACTTTGTATGGAATTATAAAATTTTTATTTTATTTTTCCATATTTATTTTAAATCAAAGTTTTGATTTAAAATCACTCCCGTGCGTTTTACAACGAGTTTATTCAAAATCAATGTACAACGAGAATTCCTAGTGATCGCGATATCGACGGATGCCCAAAAGTTTACGTTTATTTATCGATTATTTCGATAATAAATATTTTCGACGATTTTGTTTTAATTACGTATTAAGTCGTGTCGGGAAATCATATAATCATTTTTATGATGCATTGTAACTTTTGAAAAGTATTTTTACGAAACCCGAGCCCCGTAAATATTTTCAATATTTACCAATAACCATTTTCTACCCTTTAAAACTATTAATTATTTTTAAGTCCACAAGTTTCAAAGTTGGCAAAACTAGCCCTCCACTTAACTAGCACTATAAAAACTTATTTTTCTTTCACTAACACTCATACCTCCATTTTTATAAAAATCAAACACCACCACCCTCCTCCTCCTTCTTTGTTTGCCGCCACCTTCAACCACAATTTCACCACCATCCATCTTGAATCAATCAAAACAAAAACAAGACCCATTCCTAAAATCTTGTGGTGATTCTAATGATACTAATTTTTCACACATGCATCAAGTTTTTATAAACTTATGATTTCATGGTTGTATGATGTTTTAACCATCATGCATGTGTTGTTTTTTGGTAAGATTATCTTGTTTGAAACATAAAAAGTCTTGTTTTTAATCTTTGATTTTTGTTAGATTTTTCATACAAGTGTTTTTAGGAGTGTTTGGTTGATGGTTATGTTATTAGAGTCATTCTATAGGTATGTGAATGATTGGTTTTGGTTGAAAAACGGATTTGACTTGTTTTCTAAAAATCTATTTTGGGACAGCAGATCCTTATCAGAAATTTCGTGGGTTTAAGGTCTGAGAAAGGCAAAGATTATTTGATATTGTTATAGAGTTTTCCAAGACGCTCGTTTTGGTATAAGATAGAGCTTCTAAGTCATTACGAGTCAAACGTTATGCTAGTTTTAGTTTTCGTGTACCGGGAGACACAAGTCGGCACAATCCGAAATTGTGGCTGATTGTGGGTCGACTCTCGGGGACTTTAGGCTTGGTTAGATAATGGGTACTACTGATTTTCAAGGTTTACAAACTTAGTATGATGAGTCTAGTAGTGGTTTCAAAACACGGATTGTCGAGTTAGTACTTTTAAAGTGGTCTAAACGGTTTTACAAAACAAGTGCACAAATCTGTCCCAAATTTGAAGTCGAGTATAGTGTCAAGCTGATGGATTTTAAAGTGTGAGCTTTGGCTCAAACTTTGGTGAGGTCTTATACAGGTTATAAGTGACCTTGACACCAATTTTCATCTAAAATTGACAAGTCTAGATAGGGTAGATCGGTGTGTACATTCGGGGTGTACTTGCTGATTTGTATTTTGGACACGTAGTTCAATGTTTTTGTTGCGTGAGTTTGAGTATTCATCATCGGATATGATGACTTATTCAAGTGCTTAGTCATTATATAAATGACTTAGCTACTGGTCCGAATAAGGCTAAAGAATAGTTTGACTTGCGTTGACTTGGCGTCTTATGACGGGTCAATTTCAAGTGTTCAAGTGTTTTAAACGGGTATTGTTGGATAAATGTGTTAATATGGATTCATTTGGTTCGAGTAAATGGTTTTGAAACATGAATACTTTGAAAACATTTGAGTCATATTATGTTTGGTACATATCGATACTTGAGTTCGAGTCTTAACGCGCGCCTCATTTTGATAGGTTGCGGTTTTCGCGTTTCCCCGGGCATCCATATCGTCGGTGATCGTCTCACTACCATTGTTTCTACTCAGTTGCTGAGTACCGTGATTGACTTAACTCGTGGATAAGGTTAGTTCATAGCCCCTTTTTACTTGTACATGGTTTCTAAACACGGGGTGAGATTTTACATGGTGGAACACAACCATTTAAAAACTGTATGCTATCCAGAAATTGTATGCTATCCAGATCGTGTAAGATTTTCAGATTTTTGATATTATTATTGCTTTTAGACGCTAGCCTTGAGTTTCATCTCTTCGATCATGAACCTTAAATTATCCGGTGTGCATTGCGCGAAGCGCGAATGTTGTGGGTGGATCCATCGGGATTGAATATCCCCGTCCCAACGATGTGGTTGTTTAACCATGACGCATTACATTTGTTTATACCTGAGTATTTAGGCTGAATACTTACGTAGTTAAGCTTCGGTTCATGAAACTAAACAGAAATAATAATAATAGCATCGGACTGTGGTTGACGTATATAACCATTTCCCCTACTACGTGTTTACAAATGAATGTTTGTGTTCCATACTTTTACTGCTAAACCTATGAATATCACTCAACTTTATGTTGACGATTTTACATGTTTAATCTCAGGTATTATTACTTAGCTTTGCTTGGATGGGAGCCCACAGGATATTACCGCAGCTTGGAGATTTCTGTGATGTTTTTGAAAGATTGGTTTTATATAAACTGTCAGAAGCTTATTCTATCTTTTGGGAAACTTTATGTTATAAATCGAGACGAAATAATATAATTTTTCCGCTTCTAAAACTCTGGGACCTATGTTTAAAAACTCTGACCTTTTTGATGTAATGTACATGTTTTTATTTCGTCAGCTTTGTATGAACTGTAAGTCATTGTTTCTTGTACTATGACGTGTTACCCCCTCGTTGCCTAGTTGTTCCATGTCAGATTTTGGGGGTCTCACAGATTGGTATCAGAGCGACGGTTATAGAGAACTGAGTCGTTTTCAAAAACTTAGTCTATAACCGAAAGTTCAAATATTTCATGTTTTAAGTGTTAATCACAGAATCTGCCATTGTTGTTCGATATCTGCGCGGGTAACTCTCTAATCCTTATTATTTACTTCGATTATCGTTTTAGTATTTCATCTCCTGATTACATGTTGAAATATTACATTACCTTGATGACGATAATTACTATGCCTTTTCAAAGCCTTTGTGCTTCATGGATTATCATTCGATATTACTGTGATTACATCTGCTCTTACTGTATTTCTTGAATTCTTGTTCTTGTAAATTGATCTTATTGTAATGATTTTATATCGTTATGACGTTACATACTTGTATTCAGAGCGCGTATGCTGCTGACTTTTCATACTCATTTTTCTGAGTACTATTGCTATTCATTTATGCGTGATACGACTGAATTCATATACTCGTTCGTTTTGAATCATCTGTTTTTCTCGTCTCGCTGCTACATGTTGTGCAAACTCTCGTGATACCATTGTTCTGAATTGAATAAGTGTTGCTTTCGATAAGACTCCTGATTTTCATTTTACTACCGTACGTGTTGCTTTAATTGTTTAATTCTTTTAAATATCTATTTAGATACGCAGATTATCTTTCCGACCATTAGTAATTGAATGTCTAGTCTATAGACCATTGTGTAGCTCAATGTGTCTCCCATAAAGACTAAAGGACACCATGTGAGTCACACATCTCGAAGAATTCGTTGAATCAAGTGCTGAATAATATCGTGAGTTTTCGTAATTTTGATTTACCTTTACGCCACGGTTTTACACGACACTTGTACATGGATTACATCTTATTTCATTGACCATTCAACATTTCGACTTCGACTTACAATATCCGTTGTACCTTGAACACATGATCGTCATTTATTATGTGACGATTGTTTAGAATACAATCCTACTTGTATCCTCCCTTTTTCATTAAACCTCCTCGCCTTAGGAGTGTGACTTGTTAATATTTTGTTTCTTTCTCGGTATGTCTTGTGATTTTGGAAAATCACGCCGCCAGGAGACCTTCCTGCATTGCATCTTGCAGCCGAAGACACAGATGATATGCGTCGTTTTTTATCTCTCAGATTATCGTTGGCATTCTTGAACCATTTCCATACTGTGTTTTCTTTACATGATTAATTATACAATTTATCTTCTTCTTCTTTATGGAATCCACAAGTCTTGTGTGTACATTAATTCAGGGTTATTATGAAATTTGGATTTAATTTCAAGCTGTGTCGAAAAATATACTTTGTATAGAAACTTTACAGGAAGTTTAACAGTGTCGAGAAAATATTTTTATAACCTTAGACATAAAAATATATTTTACCTGTTGAGATGTTCGTTTAGGACATAAAATTTGACCAGTAAACTTTAAAATCGAGCAAGTTACGCTCATTAGAGATTGTAAAAAAATCTAAGAAGTTATTTTCTGAATGATGCTAAAATATCATTTTGTTGACAGATTTAATGAAAGGGCATTTTCGTCCATTTTTATTCCGTATCAAGTCTTGGGTAAAACTAGAAAGTTGTTCAAAACATTGTTTTACATCGAAATGCATTAGACTTTGAGTCTTAGAATATCGTTTAGTGAGTTAATTGGTCTAGTTAAACCCAAAAGTCAAAACTGATAGACTTATATGATTTCAAGCATTTTTGAGTTCGTTTGAGCTCGTAAAACTTTAACTAATGATATTTTGCAAACTAAAAACGATGATTGCGTTTGAACAAGTATAAAATAATAACTATGAGTCCGGTCATACATATACATAGATCTTGAACTTTTGAAATTCGGTAACTTCCTAATATAGAAACTTTTTGGAGTGATTGTGCTATTTGTTAACTGATACCCTACTTTCTTAAAAGTATATTATTATCAAGATAATCACGATGTGCACACATACGGATTTCCTTTATCCTTTCTTTTATATATGACTTATTTGTCATTCTACATTGTCTTTCTTTGTTTCTATCGTACCGCTGATTTGGACCGAGGTTGAAGTTCTTATTTTCATCGTTCGTTATCATCTTGACACGTGTCTCCCAATGATTCTTGCTAAACCTCTTGAAACCTTATCATCTTGTAACCATTTCGTTGACTGTTTTGAACTACTCCTTATTTCCCTCTCGTAACCCACTCGCGACTTTATAAACTATTGTCATGTTACCATATAAATTCAAACTGGTCTTGTTTGCGAACCATTTTACAAAAGGTTTCATTTGGGCTTTCTTAAATAATTGAATGCTATCTTATAAAATTAATTTATATTAATTTTATAATGTATTCTCACAAATTGTTCTACCTTGGGTCTTGTAAAGAATCTTGTAACATTTCAATTGTTGAATTAAATATCTAGCCAGTAACTTATTGGCGAAGAGTTTCATAAACTATTTTGATTTCGGTTTTTACACATGGAATTATATACATATTTTAAATAATATGACCTGTAATACTGGTTTGAGGAAGATGAGCATCGCATTGCTAGTCCTAAATTATGCATGGCCTGATCACATATGCTTAATTTAGAAGGAGTCATGCAAGGCCGAATAGGTGTCACCTTAAATATTTAACCATGAATCAACTTTTTAACTATGTTCCTTAAAAAGTGTGATAAAATAAAGTTTTGAAAACTTTTACACCTTATGCGAGTAGCAACAATTCACGACATACACATATAATCCCTTATCTTTTCTTGAACAAAGTACATGCCTCAAGCATAGAGTACCTTACTCGACGAACTTTGTTTTACCTGTAACCTCGTCTTCTTTCGTGATACAATTCTTGTTACTGCTTGTCTAAATTCTTACCATTGATACCAGACTTGAAAGTTTAAACGTTATTATGCCTCTTCATCGATCGATCTTCTCTATCTATTTTGGTAGACCTTCAAAACATCTCTGGGCGCGATTAGTGATTTATGACTGGGCGTGAACGATGATTACATGTATTTGCCATGATGTGTGTTAGATACTATCGTCTTGAAATTCATTCGTGTGAATCATATGTTGATTTCGCCTTTCATTGCTAATGTTTTCATTTTACTGAATATACTCTCAAGTAACTTCTTAAGAATTTTCTTTGATTCGAAAATTCGTTGTGTGGCTTTTCTCCTTCGATCGTGCATCGACCACCGAGAACTTAATAAGCCGTTATTGGTGACGCCAACCGCACTCGTGAATTAATCTTGCTGAATCCTTTGTTTCTTATTCTTTTTATCATCGACGCGTCTATTCTATCACGTTTGTTAAGAATTGATACAATTTTTGGTTTTATTCCCTTGTGTTATCGCTCGCATGCAGATTATTGACCTTTATATGATTCATATTCGTTGCTGTCTTGTCACCTTTTAGAACCAGAAAATGTTACGTATTTATAATTTGATACCTTAACCACTTTCTTGAATTTCTAAAAATTATTATTAATTTTTAAGAATGTTTTATACATTTTATCAAATGTTTAAATTACCAAAATAACTATTTCAAGATAAGTACCGGATCTACACATCCTCTTTGGTAAATTGATAACTAGTATTTAAAAAAAAGGATATCAAGCTGTATCTTTTAAAGTATTTGATTATATCGTACTTTACTGTCAACCTAATGAAATTATTAAATAAATTTATAATTTCTAAAAATGAATCTAAATAACTTGGAAAATCTGAATTTTCTCGAATGGTAACGATAAACCTGAGTTTTAACGATAATTTCATGTAGTCATCCAAAAGTTCTTAAACCAATCAGGATAACTATTTTGAACTTTTCTACGTTTTCTTTGAAAATTCTGATCAAGAAAAAGATATAGCAACATCATATTCACTAAATATAGATAGTTTGTTTTAAATCATTACACCTTGTAAATTTTCTTTTAATCAAGAAAATATTTAAACTGAGTTTTAAAGTAATACCAAAATCCTAGACAACTGATCGTGACAACTTGTATTTTAAATGATCATATGTTATTCATTTTTTTTCCTTCTATTTCGCTTGTGACTAGATTCTTACATTTTAAGATTGTCACGTTTTACGGAAGCACGATTTGCGACTCCTTGTTAATTAACAATCTTGGTTCATTTTAGCGCACCTTGTCCGTTTAAGTGATTCTCATGTTCATTCTATCTTTTGAATATTTCTCCATACTAAAGCGTAGTGAGTTTCAAATTGTTAAGGTTCGACGTGATGCAGAAAATACGTGGGAAGCAATGAATTTTGTTCTACACTTTGTACCGCCTCTTGTTTGCATCTTCTACTGTTTTTAGGAGAACTCTGGGGACCAGAGTTCCTTTAGGGGGGAAGACTGTGAGAACCCGTACTTTCCTAGCATTATTTTATTCTTTTTATTCGTGTTTCTGAATTTTCCAACGTATTACGTTTTCTTGTATTGCTATATGTAAATCCTGTGATGTTTAAATTATACTTTTTAAGTATTTTTCTGATCATCGATAAATACTTTGTATGGAATTATAAATTTTTTATTTTATTTTTCCATATTTAATTTAAATCAAAGTTTTGATTTAAAATCACCCGCGTGCATTTTACAACGAGTTTATTCAAAATCAATGTACAACGAGAATTCCTAGTGATCGCGATACCGACGGATGCCCAAAAGTTTACGTTTATTTATCGATTATTTCGATAATAAACATTTTCGACGATTTAGTTTTAATTACGTATTAAGTCGTGCCGGGAAATCATATAATCATTTTTATGATGCATTGTAACTTTTGAAAAGTATTTTTACGAAACCTGAGCCCCGTAAATATTTTCAATATTTACCAATAACCATTTTCTACCCTTTAAAACTATTAATTGTTTTTAAGTCCACAAGTTTCAAAGTTGGCAAAACTATCCCTCCACTTAACTAGCACTATAAAAACTTATTTTTCTTCCACTAACACTCATACTTCCATTTTTATATAAATCAAACACCACCACCCTCCTCCTCTTTCTTTGTCTGCCGCCACCTTCAACCACAATTTCACCACCATCCATCTTGAATCAATCAAAACAAAAACAAGACCCATTCCTAAAATCTTGTGGTGATTCTAATGATACTAATTTTTCACACATGCATCCAGTTTTTATAAACTTATGATTTCATGGTTGTATGATGTTTTAATCATCATGCATGTGTTGTTTTTTGGTAAGATTATCTTGTTTTGAACATAAAAAGTCTTGTTTTTAATCTTTGATTTTTGTTAGATTTTTCATACAAGTGTATTTAGGAGTGTTTGGTTGATGGTAATGTTATTAGAGTCATTCTATAGGTATGTGAATGATTGGTTTTGGTTGAAAAATAGATCTGACTGTTTTCTAAAAGGCTATTTTGGGACAGCAGGCCCTTATCAGAATTTTCGTAGGTTTAAGGTCTGAGAAAGGCTAAGATTATTTGATATTGTTATAGAGTTTTCCAATACGCCCGTTTTGGTATAAGATAGAGCTTCTAAGTCATTACGAGTCAAAAGTTATGCTAGTTTTAGTTTTCGTGTACCGGGAGACGCAAGTCGGCACAATCTGAAATTGTGACTGATTTTGGGTCGACTCTCGGGGACTTTAGGCTTGGTTAGATTATGGGTACTACTGATTTTCAAGGTTTACAAACTTAGTATGATGAGTCTAGTAGTGGTTTCAAAAGACGGATTGTCGAGTTAGTACTTTTAAAGTGGTCTAAACGGTTTTACAAAACAAGTGCACAAATCTGTCCCAAATTTGAAGTCGAGTATAGTGTCGAGCTGATGGATTTTAAAGTGTGAGATTTGGCTCAAAATTTGTTGAGGTCTTATACAGGTTATAAGTGACCTTGACACCAATTTTCATCTAAAAAGGACAAGTCTAGATAGGGTAGATCGGTGTGTACATTCGGGGTGTACTTGCTGATTTTTATTTTGGACACGTAGTTCAATGTTTGTGTTGCGTGAGTTTGAGTATTCATCATCGGACATGATGACTTATTCAAGTGCTTAGTCATTATATAAATGACTTAGCTACTGGTCCGAATAAGGCTAAAGAATAGTTTGACTTGCGTTGACTTGGCGTCTTATGACGGGTCAATTTCAAGTGTTCAAGTGTTTTAAACGGGTATTGTTGGATAAATGTGTTAATATGGATTCATTTGGTTCGAGTCAATGGTTTTGAAACATGAATACTTTGAAAACAGTTGAGTCATATTATGTTTGGTACATATCGATACTTGAGTTCGAGTCTTAACGCGCACCTTATTTTGATAGGTTGCGGTTTTCTTGTTTCCCGGGCATCCATATCGTCGGTGATCGTCTCACTACCATTGTTTCTACTCAGTTGCTGAGTACCGTGATTGACTTACCTCGTGGATAAGGTGAGTTCATAGCCCCTTTTTACTTGTACATGGTTTCTAAACACGGGGTGAGATTTTACATGGTAGAACACAACCATTTAAAAACTGTATGCTATCCAGAAATTGTATGCTATCCAGATCGTGTAAGATTTTCAGATTTTTGATATTATTATTGCTTTTAGACGTTAGCCTTGAGTTTCATCTCTTCGATCATGAACCTTTAATTATCCGGTGTGCATTGCGCGAAGCGCGAATGTTGTGGGTGGATCCATCGGGATTGACTATCCCCGTCCCAACGATGCGGTTGTTTAACCATGAGGCATTACATTTGTTTATACCTGTGTATTTAGGCTGAATACTTACGTAGTTAAGCTTCGGTTCATGAAACTAAACAGCAATAATAATAATAGCATCGAACTGTGGTTGACGTATATAACCATTTCCCCTACTACGTGTTTACAAATGAATGTTTGTGTTCCATACTTTTACTGCTAAACCTATGAATATCACTCAGCTTTATGTTGACGATTTTACATGTTTAATCTCAGGTATTATTACTTTGCTTTGCTTGGATGGGAGCCCGCAGGATATTACCGCAGCTTGGAGATTTCTGTGATGTTTTTGAAAGATTGGTTTTATATAAACTGTCAGAAGCTTATTCTATCTTTTGGGAAACTTTATGTTATAAATCGAGACGAAATAATATAATTTTTCCGCTTCTAAAACTCTGGGACCTATGTTTAAAAACTCTGACCTTTTTGATGTAATGTACATGTTTTTATTTCGTCAGCTTTGTATGAACTGTAATTCATTGTTTCTTGTACTATGACGTGTTACCCCCTCGCTGCCTAGTTGTTCCATGTCAGATTTTGGGGGTCTCATAGATTGGTATCAGAGCGATGGTTATAGAGAACTGAGTCGTTTTCAAAAACTTAGTCTATAACCGAAAGTTCAAATATTTCATGTTTTAAGTGTTAATCACAGAATCTGCCATTGTTGTTCGTTATCTACGCGGGTAACTCTCTAATCCTTATTATTTACTTCGATTATCGTTTTAGTATTTCATCTCCTGATTACATGTTGAAATATTACATTACCTTGATGACGATAATTACTATGCCTTTTCAAAGCCTTTGTGCTTCATGGATTATCATTCGATATTACTGTGATTACATCTGCTCTTATTGTATTTCTTGAATTCTTGTTCTTGTAAATTGATCTTATTGCAATGATTTTATATCGTTATGACGTTACATACTTGTATTCAGAGCGCGTATGCTGCTGACTTTTCATACTCATTTTTCTGAGTACTATTGCTATTCATTTATGTGTGATACGACTGAATTCATATACTCGTTCGTTTTGAATCATCTGTTTTTCTCGTCTCGCTGCTACATGTTGTGCATACTCTCGTGATACCATTGTTCTGAATTGAATAAGTGTTGCTTTCGATAAGACTCCTGATTTTCATTTTACTACCGTACGTGTTGCTTTCATTGTTTAATTCTTTTAAATATCTATTTAGATACACAGATTATCTTTCCGACCATTCGTAATTGAATGTCTAGTCTATAGACCATTGTGTAGCTCAATGTGTCTCCCATAAAGACTAAAGGACACCATGTGAGTCACACATCTCGAAGAATTCGTTGAATCAAGTGCTGAATAATATCGTGACTTTTCGTAATTTTGATTTACCTTTACGCCACCATTTTACACGCCACTTGTACATGGATTACATCTTATTTCATTGACCATTCAACATTTCGACTTCGACTTACAACATCCGTTGTACCTTGAACACATGATCGTCATTTATTATGTGACGATTTTTTAGAATACAATCCTACTTGTATCCTCCCTTTTTCATTAAACCTCCTCGCCTCAAGAGTGTGACTTGTTAATATTTTGTTTCTTTCTCCGTATGTCTTGTGATTTTGGAAAACCACGCCGCCAAGAGACCTTCCTGCATTGCATCTTGCAGCCGAAGACACGGATGATATGCGTCGTTTTTGATCTCTCAGATTATCGTTTGCATTCTTGAACCATTTCCATACTGTGTTTTCTTTACATGATTAATTATACAGTTTATCTTCTTCTTCTTTATGGAATCCACAAGTCTTGTGTGTACATTAATTCAGGGTTATTATGAAATTTGGATTTAATTTCAAGCTGTGTCGAAAAATATACTTTGTATAGAAACTTTACAGGAAGTTTAACAGTGTCGAGAAAATATTTTTATAACCTTAGACATAAAAATATATTTTACCTGTTGAGATGTTCGTTTAGGACATAAAATTTGACCAGTAAACTTTAAAATCGAGCAAGTTACGCTCATTTGAGATTGTAAAAAAATCTAAGAAGTTATTTTCTGAATAATGCTAAAATATCATTTTGTTGACAGATTTAATGCAAGGGCATTTTCGTCCATTTTTATTCCGTATCAAGTCTTGGGTAAAACTAGAAAGTTGTTCAAAACATTGTTTTACATCGAAATGCATTAGACTTTGAGTCTTAGAATATCGTTTAGTGAGTTAATTGGTCTAGTCAAACCCAAAAGTCAAAACTGATAGACTTTAAAAATATGATTTCAAGCGTTTTTGAGTTCGTTTGAGCTCGTAAAACTTTAACTAATGATATTTTGCAAACTAAAAACGATGATTGCGTTTGAACAAGTATAAAATAATAACTTTGAGTCCGGTCATACATATACATAGATGTTGAACTTTTGAAATTCGGTAACTTCCTAATATAGAAACTTTTTGGAGTGATTGTGCTATTTGTTAACTGATACCCTACTTTCTTAAAAGTATATTATTATCAAGATAATCAGGATGTGCACACATACGGATTTCCTTTATCCATTCTTTTATATATGACTTATTTGTCATTCTACATTGTCTTTCTTTGTTTCTATCGTACCGCTGATTTGGACCGAGGTTGAAGTTCTTATTTTCATCGTTCGTTATCATCTTGACATGTGTCTCCCAATGATTATTGCTAAACCTCTTGAAACCTTATCATCTTGTAACCATTTCGTTGACTGTTTTGAACTACTCCTTATTTCCCTCTTGTAACCCACTCGCTACTTTATAAACTATTGTCATGTTACCATATAAACTCAAACTGGTCCTGTTTGCGAATCATTTTACAAAAGGTTTCATTTGGGCTTTCTTAAATAATTGAATGCTATCTTATAAAATTAATTTATATTAATTTTACAATGTATTCTCACAAATTGTTCTACCTTGGGTCTTGTAAAGAATCTTGTAACATTTCAATTATTGAATTAAATATCTAGCCAGTAACTTATTGGCGAATAGTTTCATAAACTATTTTGATTTTGGTTTTTACAAATGGCATTATATACATATTTTAAATAATATGACCTGTAATACTGGTTTGACGAAGATGAGCATCGCATTGCTAGTCCTAAATTATGCATGGCCTGAACACATATGCTTAATTTAGAAGGAGCCATGCAAGGCCGAATAGTTGTCACCTTAAATATTTAACCAAGAATCAACTTTTTAACTATGTTCCTTAAAAAGTTTGAGAAAATAAAGTTTTGAAAACTTTTACACCTTATGCGAGTAGCAACAATTCACGACATACACATATAATCCCTTATCTTTTCTTGAACAAAGTACATGCCTCAAGCATAGATTATCTTACTCGACGAACTTTATTTTACCTATAACCTCATCTTCCTTCGTGATACAATTCTTGTTACTGCTTGTCTAAATTCTTACCATTGATACCAAACTTGAAAGTTTCAACGTTATTATGCCTCTTCATCGATCGATCTTCTCTATCTATTTTGGTAGACCTTCAAAACATCTCTTGACGCGATTAGTGATTCATGACTGGGCGTGAACGATGATTACGTGTATTTGCCATGATGTGTGTTAAATACTATCGTCTTGAAATTCATTCGTGTGAATCATATGTTGATTTCGCCTTTCATTGCTAATGTTTTCATTTTACTGAATTTACTCTCAAGTGACTTCTTAAGAATTTTCTTTGATTCGAAAATTTGTTGTGTGGCTTTTCTCCTTCGATCGTGCATCGACCACCGAGAACTTAATAAGCCGTTATTGGTGACGCCAACCGCACTCGTGAATTAATCTTGCTGAATCCTTTGTTTCTTATTCTTTTTATCATCGACGCGTCTATTCTATCACGTTTGTTAAGAATTGATACAATTTTTTGTTTTATTCCCTTGTGTTATCGCTCGCATGCAGATTGTTGACCTTTATATAATTCATATTCGTTGCTGTCTTGTCACCTTTTAGAACCAGAAAATGTTACGTATTTATCATTTGATACCTTAACCACTTTCTTGAATTTCTAAAAATTATTATTAATTTTTAAGAATGTTTTATACATTTTATCAAATGTTTAAATTACCAAAATAACTGTTTCAAGATAAGTACCGGATCTACACATCCTATTTGGTAAAATGATAACTAGTATTTAAAAAAAAGGATATCAAGCTGTATCTTTTAAAGTATTTGATTAAATCGTACTTTACTGTCAACCTAATGAAATTATTAAATAAATTTATAATTTCTTAAAATGAATCTAAATAACTTGGAAAATCTGAATTTTCTCTAATGGTAACGATAAACCTGAGTTTTAACGATAATTTCATGTAGTCATCCAAAAGTTCTTAAACCAATCAGGATAACTATTTTGAACTTTTCTACGTTTGCTTTAAAAATTCTGATCAAGAAAAAGATATAGCAACATCATATTCACTAAATATAGATAGTTTGATTTTAAATCATTACACCTTGTAAATTTTCTTTTAATCAAGAAAATATTTAAACTGAGTTTTAAAGTAATACAAAAATCCTAGACAACTGATCGTGACAACTTGTATTTTAAATGATCATATGTTATTCATTTTTTTCCCTTCTATTTCGCTTGTGACTAGATTCTTACATTTTAAGATTGTCACGTTTTACGGTTGCACGATTTGCGACTCCTTGTTGATTAACAATCTTGGTTCATTTTAGCGCACCTTGTCCGTTTAAGCGATTCTCATGTTCATTCTATATTTTGAATATTTCTCCGTACTGAAGCGTAGTGAGTTTCAGATTGTTAAGGTTCGCCGTGATGCAGAAAATACGTGGGAAGCAATGAATTTTGTTCTACACTTTGTACCTCCTCTTGTTTGCATCTTCTACTGTTTTCAGGAGAACTCTGGGGACCAGAGTTCCTTTAGGGGGGAAGACTGTGAGAACTCGTACTTTCCTAGCATTATTTTATTCTTTTTATTCGTGTTTCTGAATTTTCCAACGTATTACGTTTTCTTGTATTGCTATATGTAAATCCTGTGATGTTTAAATTATACTTTTTAAGTATTTTTCTGATCATCGATAAATACTTTGTATGGAATTATAAATTTTTTATTTTATTTTTCCATATTTAATTTAAATTAAGTTTTGATTTAAAATCACCCGCGTGCATTTTACAACGAGTTTATTCAAAATCAATGTACAACGAGAATTCCTAGTGATCGCGATATCGACGGATGCCCAAAAGTTTACGTTTATTTATCGATTATTTTGATAATAAACATTTTCGACGATTTAGTTTTAATTACGTATTAAGTCGTGCCGGGAAATTATATAATCATTTTTATGATGCATTGTAACTTTTGAAAAGTATTTTTACGAAACCCGAGCCCCGTAAATATTTTCAATATTTACCAATAACCATTTTCTACCCTTTAAAACTATTAATTGTTTTTAAGTCCACAAGTTTCAAAGTTGGCAAAACTATCCCTCCACTTACTAGCACTATAAAAACTTATTTTTCTTCCACTAACACTCATAATTCCATTTTTATATAAATCAAACACCACCACCCTCCTCCTCTTTCTTTGTTTGCCGCCACCTTCAACCACAATTTCACCACCATCCATCTTGAATCAATCAAAACAAAAACAAGACCCATTCCTAAAATCTTGTGGTGATTCTAATGATACTAATTTTTCACACATGCATCAAGTTTTTATAAACTTATGATTTCATGGTTGTATGATGTTTTAATCATCATGCATGTGTTGTTTTTTGGTAAGATTATCTTGTTTTGAACATAAAAAGTCTTGTTTTTAATCTTTGATTTTTGTTAGATTTTTCATACAAGTGTATTTAGGAGTGTTTGGTTGATGGTAATGTTATTAGAGTCATTCTATAGGTATGTGAATGATTGGTTTTGGTTGAAAAATAGATTTGACTGTTTTCTAAAAGGCTATTTTGGGACAGCAGGCCCTTATCAGAATTTTCGTGGGTTTAAGGTCTGAGAAAGGCTAAGATTATTTGATACTGTTATAGAGTTTTCCAATACGCTCGTTTTGGTATAAGATAGAGCTTCTAAGTCATTATGAGTCAAAAGTTATGCTAGTTTTAGTTTTCGTGTACCGGGAGACGCAAGTCGGCACAATCTGAAATTGTGGCTGATTTTGGGTCGACTCTCGGGGACTTTAGACTTGGTTAGATAATGGGTACTACTGATTTTCAAGGTTTACAAACTTAGTATGATGAGTCTAGTAGTGGTTTCAAAAGACGGATTGTCGAGTTAGTACTTTTAAAGTGGTCTAAACGGTTTTACAAAACAAGTGCACAAATCTGTCCCAAATTTAAAGTCGAGTATAGTGTCGAGCTGATGGATTTTAAAGTGTGAGATTTGGCTCAAACTTTGGTGAGGTCTTATACAGGTTATAAGTGACCTTGACACCAATTTTCATCTAAAAAGGACAAGTCTAGATAGGGTAGATCGGTGTGTACATTCGGGGTGTACTTGCTGATTTTTATTTTGGACACGTAGTTCAATGTTTGTGTTGCGTGAGTTTAAGTATTCATCATCGGACATGATGACTTATTCAAGTGCTTAGTCATTATATAAATGACTTAGCTACTGGTCCGAATAAGGCTAAAGAATAGTTTGACTTGCGTTGACTTGGCGTCTTATGACAGGTCAATTTCAAGTGTTCAAGTGTTTTAAACGGGTATTGTTGGATAAATATGTTAATATGAATTCATTTGGTTCGAGTCAATAGTTTTGAAACATGAATACTTTGAAAACATTTGAGTCATATTATATTTGGTACATATCTATATTTGAGTTCGAGTCTTAACGCGCGTCTCATTTTGATAGGTTGTGGTTTTCGTATTCCCCCGGGCAACCATATCGTCGGTGATCGTCTCACTACCATTGTTTCTACTCAGTTGCTGAGTACCGTGATTGACTTACCTCGTGGATAAGGTGAGCTCATAGCCCCTTTTTACTTGTACATGGTTTCTAAACACGGGGTGAGATTTTACATGGTGGAACACAACCATTTAAAAACTGTATGCTATCCAGAACTTGTATGCTATCCAGATAGTGTAAGATTTTCTGATTTTCGATATTATTATTGCTTTTAGACGTTAGCCTTGAGTTTCATCTCTTCGATCATGAACCGTTAATTATCCGGTGTGCATTGCGCGAAGCGCGAATGTTGTGGGTGGATCGATCGGGATTGACTATCCCCGTCCCAACAATGCGGTTGTTTAGCCATGACGCATTACATTTGTTTATGCCTGAGTATTTAGGCCGAATACTTACGTAGTTAAGCTTCGGTTCATGAAACTAAACAGCAATAATAATAATAGAATCGGACTGTGGTTGACGTATATAACCATTTCCCCTACTACGTGTTTACAAATGAATGTTTGTGTTCCACACTTTTACTGCTAAACCTGTGAATATCACTCAAATTTATGTTGACGATTTTACATGTTTAATCTCAGGTATTATTATTTAGCTTTGCTTGGATGGGAGCCCGCAGGATATTACCGCAGCATGGATATTTCTGTGATGCTTTTAAAAGATTGGTTTTATATAAACTGTCAGAAGCTTATTCTATCTTTCGGGCAACTTTATGTTATAAATCGAGACGAAATAATATAATTTTTCCGCTTCTAAAACTCTGGGACCTATGTTTAAAAACTCTGACCTTTTTGATGTAATGTACATGTTTTTATTTCGTCAGCTTTGTATGAACTGTAAGTCATTGTTTCTTGTACTATGACGTGTTACCCCCTCGTTGCCTAGTTGTTCCATGTCAGATTTTGGGGGTCTCACACAAAAGCCCAAATAAGGGACACTAATAAGTGTGAAAACACTTTCCCTTTTACCGCTTAATTATAATAATAACCAAGCCAAAACGTGTACTTAATGTCGTAAAAGTCGGAATTATGCGTGGTTTGTGTTTTTGTTGTGATTTAGGACCAAAAGATGAAAAAGGAAGAAAACACGGGCTTTCACGGGCTTTCACGGGCTTTTATCGAAGAAAACGAGAAAAGACGAAGTCAAAAGATCAAGAGTGCAAAAAGAACAGAAGTCCAAGGTCTATTCTGAAGATTTATCGAAGAAAAAGTCTAAAGACGAAAGTTTAATGAAGTCGAAGAACCAAGTCTAATTAAAGAAGAAAATTATAAGACGAGTTCAAATTTTATCGACAAATCCCGAGACGACGTCAAGAAAGACAAAGAATTTAAATCGAGTCGAGACAAGAAGAAAGAAAGAAGAAAGCATCAAAATTTACTCCTCTATAAATACCTCCTAATATGTCATTAGGAGGAGTAGTTAGTTAGTTAGTTAATTAGTAGATTTTAGTTTAATTTTTATAAGGTAATTAGGAGTAGCTTAAAATTACTTTCTCTCTCTAGATTTTCTTAATGTTTTTCAAGCTTTTACTTTAATCTTGTATTTTTGAATCTTAATCATCTTAATTTCAAGCTTTTTCAATTAATCATTCTCATTCTTCCTTTCTTAATCTTTTTAATCTTATGTTTTGAATTGGTTAATCATGTAGTTTATTAATCATGTTCTTTGTTTGATTGATGTTTGTGATTGATTGTGCTTATTGATTTTTAAGTGTTTAATGTTTTAGATTATTTCTTTTCTAGCTTATTGTGTTATTGTTCTTGTTTTTAATTAAGTACTTATTAGTTTATTTTTATAAAAAGTTGATTTTAAATATTTTTATTATTTAGTGTTTTTAAAAATTGTTAAATTTTGGCTTATTTACTTTTTCTTAAAGTTAATTTGGGTAAGTTTTAGGTAAGTGCTTATTTGGTTTTAGCTTAATTTGATTTTGCTTATTACTGTTTCTGATTCGGGTTTTCTCAAAACCCTTTTATCCCGAATTAGGTGTAAGACAAGATTTTCCCGAACTACTTGCATTTCCATTTTCCCGAATTGTGTGCATAACTCATATTCCGAACTAGGTAAGACATTTGGATTCCGAACTAGTTCCATATTGGTGGATTCCGAATTAGGTCAAGATCCAATACATTCCAGATTAGGTTCTGGATGTGTTTTCCGAATAAGGTCATGAATTCTAGATTCCGAATTACTTTGGAATCACAAATTCCGACTTAGGTCCAGCACTTGCATTCCGAATTGAATCTAGAACCAGGATTCCAAACTACGTTCAGAACTCCATTCCGAATTAGGTATAGGATATTTATTCCGAACTAGATCCTTGACCAGCAGTCCATTCCGAATTAGGTTCAGTTTTTGGGGATTCCGACTTAATTGTTTAACTTGTATTCCGAACTAGGTTAAGAATTTACTTATTCTGACTTATGTTTTATTTCTTGTTTCCTGTTTAGTTTTACGTCTTTATTTTTCTCGACAATTTTCTCTAGTGTTATTTTAATTGTTTTAACTTAGATTTATTTTAAAGTTTTTATTTTTATTAAGTTTTCAAAGTTTACTTTTTTTAAAGGTTTTAATTTTTCGTCATTTATTTTGAAGTCTTAATTTTTAGTTTTAATTTTTAAGCTTCCACTTTTACTTAACGACATTTACATTTTCTTTAGTTTAATATAGATAACCATTTTACTTTATCTTCCACCAAGAACGACTGAGTCACACTTAAAACCACGGTCAATTCGAATCGAGACGAGACGATAACTTTTTCATACTTGGCAAAAACCTTGTATTAAATGGCGCCGGTGCCGGCTCTTTTTGTGAAGATTAACGGTTTATTGTGAGAGACGCGTTAGATTTTGGGATCCGTTCATTTTTGAACGTTATTTTTCTTGCTCACAAATTTTCAAAAATCCTAAAAATTAAAAATTTCAAAAATCCAAAAACATTTAAAAATCATCAAAAGTATTTCTTTTTCAAAGTTTTGCACCAAAAATATTTTATTTTTCACGTTAACTTTATTTCTTCTATTTCTTTGCTTTTCTTTTCTTTTGTAAGTGTATGCGTACTCGTTCACGCAAAAGGAAGTCCATTCAAGCCGCTATTATTGATCCTCCTGTTGTAAAGCCTCCCGTTGTCAACACAATGGAGAATCGTCCTGTAGAAACTAGAAGTAGTTTCTTATATTTACTTGTTAAATGATGGTTTTCAAAAAAAATCCTTTTTCTCAAAAACTTAGACTTAAGGAAATAAGTGAAATCTTCTTATGCACAATATGAACAATGATAGTGTAACTTAAACTAATACTAACTAATATATATGCACAAAGAATAAAGAATGTAAAGAGTTAAGGGTAAAGAAAGATCAAACCAAACACCAAGGATTTATAGTGGTTCGGCAACGAAGCTCACTCCTCGTTCCTACTCCACTCCTCGAGTACTCCTTACTCGAGAGTTCACTACACAACAAGCTCCTTATGGGGGAGAAAACCGTACATGTCGCTTAACCAATTTCCGACTCTAAGCTAAAAGTCGAGCCCTAATCGTAGCTAGGACCAATCTACACAACTATACTTAGTACATACACAACTTCCAAATAGACACAACTACTTGGATCTTCACAACTATTACACAACAACAAATGTATAAGATTTGATCTTCAAAGGATCTTTGGTGGTGGACTAAACACTTCACAATGATAGTGTTCTTCTCTTTGCACTTGAAGAGGAAGAGATGGATGAGATAGATTCACTTCTAAACAAATAGTAATCAATCAAATGATCAAGGATTTGAGTGATTTAAGAAGTATGTTTGAATCTGGAAATTTGTGTGCAAAAGTGGTGAATTGAAAATCTGAGAAAGGTCCACTATTTATAGGACAAAGGGCCAACGGCTATATCTGCTCGTGGTTCCTTATCTCAGCCGGCTGTACCTTATCGATAAGGAAACACTTAGGAGCTAGGGAACCGCCGGATTAGACTCCGCTCCCTTTTTGTCCTTTAGTGGTGGAGATCTTATCTGATTATAAAATATCCTGAAAGAATATTCCAAATCAAAAAGAATATGCCATTTTCAAATTTTCAAATATTTAATTTAATAAAACATTCTTTTAAAAAGAAAGTTTAATTAAAAACTTGTCACACTTAATAAAAAGTGAGTTTTAAGAAAAGATTAAATCACTTGATCACTTGATTAAGGTTAGTACTTGTTTATTCATACCTTAAGTGAAAATGGGTAAAATGCAAAATACTTTAACTCAAGAATTTGTTTTTCATTGTTTTCGTAAATGCTTGTTTTTACATATTGTCGTAATCAAAACTAAGCGAGACCGAAAAATGCAAGTAACGTTTTTAGGCATTATTGCATTAACAATCTCCCCCTTTTTGATTCCGACAATACATAAACTCAATCACAGAAAAACAAGATTTTTGAAGACGAGTTTATTCATTTCTCCCCCTTTGACGAAGCAAAAAGGTTGCACAAGTCGGTGTTGAAGAGACGGACTTTGCAATGACTCCCCTTGGTGCTTACTCCCCCTTGCTTGGGGCACCGAGGAGTCGAGATATGGTGACAAGCTACATAGAAGGGTTAGTTGAACAAAAGAGACAACCAACAAGAGATAGCTATAGGTCACAAAAAAATAAAATAAAAAGAGAAGAACACACAAAGACTAAGATCCAATTGAAGTCATATAAAATAAAAGGAATCATACAAAGATGTATGAAAGAGGAAACAAGCCAAAAGCATAAATTTAATCCTAGTTAATCTAGAATTCTAAGATTTGCTTGAATTAGGTGTCTTATGGATAAGCAACCAATGCTTATATGAAAGACAAGGTAGTGGCGGAAGGTGGTGGTGGTGGCTTGGTGGAGATCTCATAATCAAAGTGAAGAGGAGGCTTGATTAAGAGACTCTTGATGCAGCTCAACTCCTCATAGATGTGTGCCATAGCAAGATGTTGATATTGACAACAATGACAATATGTCCCATGGTGCATGACATTATCATGATAAGGAGGAAGAACACTAAAAGGGTGGTGGTGGAAGAAAAGATGTTCCACAATCAACATTCTTGGTAGGGGAAATGTGATTAAGAGTGATCTTGGGTGAATATGGATTGAAAGTGTTCTTGGGTGAGTTGGGATTGAAAGCAATTTGGGAAAATGGAGGAGAATCAAGGCTTTGATTAGGAGAATAAGACATTTTAGGATGTGAAGTATGGCAAAATGCTTATGGTTAAATAGGGAAGGCTCAAGGTATTTTTGGGGTGGTCAAAGGGTTGAAGCAAATATTCTCAAAATTGTTGGAAAAAATTTGGAATTTTAGAAATACCCGAAAAAGGAATCTCTGTACGCGGTTCCTTATTGCTTCCGGCGGTTCCTTATCGATAAGGGACCGCGGTTCATATATGGAACCGCCTACAGAGGCTGTGTTTTGGTGGTGAAGGAAGATTTTTCAGCAAATCTTATTTTTCTAGTTTAACGTATCATAGGGCTATGCTTTAAAAGCAAAGATAGATAAAGAGAACACATACTAACACACGAAATAGGGATTTGACCAAAATGCATGGATTTAAAAAAAATCGATGTAGGAGGTGTGTAAGACAAGACCTTAATTCACGACACAATGATCCTCCATGATTCTATCTTGTTCTTGCTATGTTTGAGAGAATCATACATATGAATTATGTAAGCTCGAGATTAATAGCAAGAATATATGAAAAACATTTTTAGATTGAATTAACAATGTCAAAACATTTCTTGACCATATTCGAAAGAGACTTTGAGGATTTTGAAAAGGAGAAGAGAAGATTTTCAAGAAGAGTTTAGGAGACTCAATGACTCAAAGTGATAAAAGACTCAAAAGAAAATAAGAGACTCAATAAAGGGAAAGCAATTAAGAAATATGTTCCATTAATCCTAAACCTAGACGCAAGTAATTAAAAGGTTCCCTCTTAAGTGGCTTAGTGAAGATGTCGGCTAAGTTATCCTCGGAGGGTACCTTCTCAATTGAAATGTTCCCTTTTGAACATTATCCCTAAGAAAATGGTGACGAATTTCTATGTGCTTTGTTCGCGAATGTTGCACGGGATTCTTGCTAAGGTCTATAGCACCTTTATTGTCGCACATGATGGGAACATCATCAAGACAAATCCCGTAATCAACAAGCGCTTGCTTCATCCATAGAGCTTGTTGGCATGCTTTTCCGGCACTCACATACTGATAGGTGTGAAAACACCCATCCTTTTTACCACTTAATTACAATAATAATCGGGCCAAAACGTGTATTTTATGTCATTTATGTCGGAATTATGCGTGGTTTGTGTTTTTGTTGTGATTTAGGACGAGAAGGTGAAAAGTGGAGAAAACACGGCTTTCACGGGCTTTTATTGAAAAAAAAGACAAAAGACGAAGTCGAAAGATCAAAAGTGGAAAAAGAACGGAAGTCCAAGACCAATTCTGAAGATTTATCGAAGAAAAAGTCCAAAGACGAAAGTTTAATAAAGTCGAAGAACTCAAGTCTAATTTATGAAGAAAATTACAAGACGAGTTCAAAGAAATCCCAAGACGAAGTCTTAAAAGTCAAAGAATTTAAGAAGACTGAAAGACTGAGGACCAAGAAAGAAAGAAAGAGGAAGCCACCAACCACTCCCCTCTCTTATAAATACCACCCTCACTTGTTGTGAAAGGGTTGGTTAGTTTTAGGATTAGATTAGGAGTAGTGTAGTTTTCTCTCTCTAGATTTATGCTTTCTCTCTTTAGACTAAATTGTGTTTAAGCTTTCGTTATTGAATCTTTACTTTTTAATTAAGCTTTTAATTCATCATCTTCTTCCTTTCTTGCTTAATTTCTGTCTTTGATTTGGTGTTGTGTTCTTGAGTTTTCTTAATTTCAATCAAGTGGGTTTTGATTGATTTGGCTTTGTATGTTAGTTTTGATGATTTGTTTTGATTAATTATTGTTAGTTGATGCTTATTGATTGTTTTGGTTTAATCTTTTGGTTTGTTTTGGTTAGAATTGATCAAATTCGTGCTCTTTTCGTTTTCCCCTGTTCTTCGCTAAAGTTACTGTATCTTGCCAAAGATTCCGAATGGTCTGCTCATTTAGTCCTCTATTCTGAATATCAGGTTACTCCGAATAGGAGTCCTCTATTCGGAATATCTGATTATTCCGAATAGGATTCTCTATTCGGAATATCTGATTATTCCGAATAGGATTATCTATTCGGAATATCTGATTATTCCGAATAGGATTCTCTATTCGGAATATCTGATTATTACGGATAGGATTCTCTATTCGGAATATCTGATTATTCCGAATGGGAATCCTTATTCGGAATATCTTATTATTCCGGATAGGTTTTTCAGTTTTTAGTTTTAAACTTTATTTTTCCCGTTTTTTTCTTTATTTGCATTTTTACTCGCTTTCCTTTTAGTTTAAGTTTACGTTTGAGTTATTTACCTTTATTGCTTTTAATTTCTCGTCATTTATTTCCCGTCAAGTTTTAATCTTTAATCTTTCATTGTCGTTTCTTTTTACCGTCTTTACTTTATTTCTATTTGTTTCAAATCTTTTTTTTTACTTAGTTTTAGACAACGACAACTCTTTTATTTGATTCACCAAGAACAACTGTGTCGCACAATTAACCAGAGATCAATTCGAAGAGATTCCGAGAAACGAACTTTTTCAACTAGTAAAAATATTTACATTAAAACGGCGCCGCTGCCGGCTCTTTTCATGAGGATTAAAGGTTTTTTGTGAGAGACGCGTTGGCTTTTGGGACCCGTTCACTTGTGAACGTTATTTTTCTGTCCAAACATTTTTAAAAATCCCAAAAACATCTGAAAAATCATAAAAAGCATTTCTTTTTCAAAGTTTTGCACCAAAAATATTCTTCTTGCTTATCTATCTTTCTTTATGGATTTTTATGTCCATTGCGTCTGGTGTGGGAAACAATTATCTGGGAACAACTCTTGTCAATGGTGTACATGTGAGCGGTGCGGTAACAATATCGACAATACACAATTCCTATTCGGATTTTGTCCTTTGTGCAACTCGACTAATTCGTCCTTTTTGAACCCACCTCCTCCTGTTCCCCCGTGCATCTATTGTGGAAGCGATTCTCATTGGCATGTTTCGTGCCCGGTTCGATACCCGTATGGTCACGGGCAAGAACTAGGGTACATATATGACAATGATAATAGCTATCCACAAGACGCACCTGATTTTTCTCCATACCCGTTTTGCAACAACTGTGGGGGCCCTCACGATACCTATTATTGTCAACCAATGAATTATTATGAGCAAAATCCGGGTCCTCAGTTTTCTTCACCTATGGATTATTATGAACCAAACCCGGTTTCTAATTCTTCTCAACCAATGAACAACTATGAGCCACAACCTTGCTATAATTCAGGTTTTCAACACTTTGAGCCCCCACATCACACCCTCAATCATCAATCCTCTCAGAGAATTCAACAACTCACTACTTTGAATGAAGAAACACACTCCATTGTTTTGCAACTTCAAGAAGCCGTTGTTCTGCTTAAAGAAGTTAGGACGAGGAGAAGCGACAGCAACAAGAGCAAGTTTCTAATCTTAGTGATTCTACCCCTCCTCTTGTGCGTCAATACCATTATGATGATGATGATGACGATGAAAATACTATTTCTTGGTATGATTTAGTTGCTCAATGTCCTAGCGCAATTGTACTTCCCTCTCTTAATTTCCCCAACACCTCTAAGGATTGTGATACTTCGAGTGAGATTAGTGATTTCGGTCTTGATAAATTCTTTGATGAGGTTTGTGATGTGCTAACTTTTGAGGAGCTTACGGATGAGGTCGCTCTTAATGATGATGTTCCTTCCACCAGCACTTTGGGAGATGATTCTTTGGCTTTCTCTAATCCTCTTTTCGATCAAGATGATGATTTTACTTCTAGTGATGACGAGTCACTATCCGATAAATACGTTCTGCATGAAACTTTCAAGATTTATTCGAACCCTTTATTTGATTTTGATGACGCCTACATATCTAGTGAGGTGAATCCGCTCTTTGACGAAGGGATTAAGGACATTGATAGCGCTGATTCTCTTGCTATTAATGAGCATACTTTGTTAGCCATACCTCCTTCTATCCCAGAGGTGGAAAGACGTGAATCTACTGAAAAAGGGACGCAGGTGGAAGAAAATTGTTCTCATACTTCTCATATTATATTGCCACCTCATCCTACCACGTGCACACCCAAGCGGGTGATGTATCACTCTTACTCTCCTCGTTTCATACCGGGAAATGAGGATGAGTGCTTTGACCCGGGAGGTGACAATGACAATTCTATAATTGATACCCTCACGGCTTTGCCGAGTGCTCAACATCCACTGTCTTTGGGGGATGACAATGTGCTTACCTTACCCACCCCACCTCCCGTGGATCTTGATTTCACATACTTCTCGTATGTTGAACGAACCTTTCTCCCATTCAATATTTATCCCCCCGCCTCTCCTTTGTTGATGTCAACCGGGAACGAGGAGAAGGTCTTTGATCCCGGTATCACATTCGAGGCTTCCCCATGGACTATTTAATTCGGGGACGAGTCAGGCTCGTGACTCGGTTAACAAAAACAAGCGCTTTTTGGGAGGCAACCCAATTATCTATCTATTTTCACCATAAGTGTAGGGGGAGCCCCGTGCTGTTTCTTGCTTTCTTTCTTATCATGTGCAGGGATTAGAGCTTCATAGACACACTCTTGATGACTTTTGACGAACCTTGATTCCGTGTTCCCTTCTTCCCAGTTCTATCCTAAACTCTTTTCGATTCACTATTTTATATTTTCCAATATTAAAATAGGAATCTCGTTAGTTGTCTTTCCCTTAGCGAGATTTAAACAAAGTGCACAATGTCCCAAGTGTAGGGGAGGTTACTCCCACATGCTTAAACATTGAGGACAATGTTTATGTTAAGTGTAGGGGGGACTTCTATCGAAGTTAAGTGGCCTTTTCCTTGTATTTGTCCTCATTTTAACCGGAAAATTTGATTTTTCGACATTTTTCAAAATTTTTAATCTATTTTGGCCTAGTTGTAGTCTCCTTTATTTTTGTTACTTTCTAGCATTTTAATAAAATGGTTTTAGAAAGTTTAGATATCTTAGATATATTAGGCCCGTTGTGAATATTTTGATTCAACCCGAGTTTACTTATCCAAGTTCACTCTAGCTAGTATCCTTAACCATGTAGACCTTAATTGGTTTATTGGGCTAAGCATCCACGAGTCTCATTCCTTGAGATTTTAAATTGTGGAGAACGAGAAATGATAGAGTTGGTTACAAGTTTGGTATTCTTTCATTAACTTATGTGAGTTAATTATGATCTTTTTCTCCCCTCGCTTGTAAATAAATAAATGCAATAAGTAAGGTCGTACGATTTGAAAAGTTACTTAGCTTCTAGCCCAAGATCGTTTAAAAGTTGCCCGATAATGATAAGAGTTCATAGCCAAGGCATAACTTATGAAGCGGGGCGCGAAGATTGGCGAGTCCGAAAAGGCCCTAACAAGGCATGGGGATTCAATTTTATTGCTGAAGATCCAAAGTGATGTGAAGAGCATTATTCCCAAAATCAATATGAAGGATCAAGACTCACGACGAAAAGCAATCAACTCCCATAAAGATCATGGAGAAGTCTATCCGAAAAGACCCTAACAAGGTATGAGGATAAATAGATCCAAGTCCGAAAAGGAGGCGAATCGTTGTATCTCAAAATCCCAATTAGAGATTGAAGAAATAATCATGAAGTCGTGGTCAACAAAGTTGGAGTACCCCTCAAAAGTCTCCAAGTGAAGAAACTCTATTACGATGAGAAGACCATTATCTCAAGAACGTCTCTCGAAGATATGAAGTATGAAGTACATGCAAAATATCGGCCCGAGAAAGGTCTCAAATCGCGAACCAAGTTATGCCAAGATATGAACTTTTTGATATCCCGAGAAGCAGTTTTAAGAGATTTTGTCCTTTAGCTAACTATTGATCAAATCGTCCTACTTTGCTTTCAGCCTAAATAAATTATCGAAATAAGTCAACAATGCATCCTCGTGATCATTCAAGACATCAATAAAATATAAGAGATACTCGTAGGAATAAGGGAGTTTAAGTGATTAATTGAACCACATGAGTAAATGTTTGTTATGCTAACTTGTGCTAACAATGATCTTGTTTTTAAGCTTGGCATGGGGAACGTGAAACTTGAGGGTGATGAACATTCATGACACACAAGCCCTAATGTAAGTCTTAGATTTCTTTACAAGTTTCTTCCTTGTTGCATCTTGTTATTTTCTATCTTTTGGATTTTCCTTAGTTGTTTAATAAAGGCCAAGGTAGGTTGATTATGATGGAAAATGTAAAACGTGCTTTATAACTAATGCATTGCATGAGGACATTGCAATGGTTAAGTGTAGGGGATTTGATAGGTGTGAAAACACCCATCCTTTTTACCACTTAATTACAATAATAACCGGGACAAAACGTGTATTTTATGTCATTTATGTCGGAATTATGCGTGGTTTGTGTTTTTGTTGTGATTTAGGACGAGAAGGTGAAAAGTGGAGAAAACACGGCTTTCACAGGCTTTTATTGAAGAAAAAGACAAAAGACGAAGTCGAAAGATCAAAAGTGGAAAAAGAACGGAAGTCCAAGACCGATTCTGAAGATTTATCGAAGAAAAAGTCCAAAGACGAAAGTTTAATAAAGTCGAAGAACTCAAGTCTAATTTATGAAGAAAATTACAAGACGAGTTCAAAGAAATCCCGAGACAAAGTCTTAAAAGTCGAAGAATTTAAGAAGACTGAAAGACTGAGGACCAAGAAAGAAAGAAAGAGGAAGCCACCAACCACTCCCCTCTCCTATAAATACCACCCTCACTTGTTGTGAAAGGGTTGGTTAGTTTTAGGATTAGATTAGGAGTAGTGTAGTTTTCTCTCTCTAGATTTATGCTTTCTCTCTTTAGATTAAATTGTGTTTAAGCTTTCGTTATTGAATCTTTACTTTTTAATTAAGCTTTTAATTCATCATCTTCTTCCTTTCTTGCTTAATTTCTGTCTTTGATTTGGTGTTGTGTTCTTGAGTTTTCTTAATTTCAATCAAGTGGGTTTTGATTGATTTGGCTTTGTATGTTAGTTTTGATGATTTGTTTTGATTAATTATTGTTAGTTGATGCTTATTGATTGTTTTGGTTTAATCTTTTGGTTTGTTTTGGTTAGAATTGATCAAATTCGTGCTCTTTTCGTTTTCCCCTGTTCTTCGCTAAAGTTACTGTATCTTGCCAAAGATTCCGAATGGTCTGCTCATTTAGTCCTCTATTCTGAATATCAGGTTATTCCGAATAGGAGTCCTCTATTCGGAATATCTGATTATTCCGAATAGGATTCTCTATTCGGAATATCTGATTATTCCGAATAGGATTCTCTATTCGGAATATTTGATTATTTCGAATAGGATTCTCTATTCGGAATATCTGATTATTCTGGATAGGATTCTCTATTCGGAATATCTGATTATTCCGAATGGGAATCCTTATTCGGAATATCTTATTATTCCGGATAGGTTTTTCAGTTTTTAGTTTTAAACTTTATTTTTCCCGTTTTTTTCTTTATTTGCATTTTTACTCGCTTTCCTTTTAGTTTAAGTTTACGTTTGAGTTATTTACCTTTATTGCTTTTAATTTCTCATCATTTATTTCCCGTCAAGTTTTAATCTTTAATCTTTCATTGTCGTTTCTTTTTACCGTCTTTACTTTATTTCTATTTGTTTCAAATCTTTATTTTTACTTAGTTTTAGACAACGACAACTCTTTTATTTGATTCACCAAGAACAACTGAGTCGCACAATTAACCAGAGATCAATTCGAAGAGATTCCGAGAAACGAACTTTTTCAACTAGTAAAAATATTTACATTACATACTCGGCTTCCGTGGTGGATATCGCAAGAGCGGTTTGTTTCTTGGAGAACCAAGAAGTTAAACATGAAGGTACAAACACCACTAATGCTTTTCCGGTCCATATAGTCTCCCGCATGATCCGAGTCCACGTAGACAATGGTTTCTACGCTGGTCCCTTTAGGATACCATAATCCTAAATGTATAGTGCCCTTAATGTATCGGAAGATACGCTTAACCGCTTCAAGGTGAGAGGTTTTGGTAGCCTCTTGGAAACGAGCACAAAGGCAAACACTAAACATGATATCCGGTCGACTTGCCGTTAGGTACAACAAACTACCAATCATACCTCTATATTTGGTGTTGTCTACCGACTCACAATCATCATCTACGGTGAGTTTAGTATCCGAGGACATTGGGGTCTTCATTGGTCTAGATTCTTCTAATCCAAATTTCTTAAGCATTTCTTTAGCGTACTTAGATTGACTAAAGAAAATACCATCGTCCATTTGTTTAATTTGGAGTCCTAAAAAGAAGTTAAGTTCTCCCATCATACTCATTTCAAACTCATCATGCATGATTTTGGCAAAGTCATCACACAATTCTTGACAAGTTGAGCCAAATATAATGTCATCAACATATATTTGCACGATTATGAGGTGAGAACCTTTCTTCTTTGTAAAGAGAGTGTTGTCTACCATTCCCATGGTATACTCATGTTTAACAAGAAACACTTTAAGTCTATCATACCAAGCTTTGGGTGCTTATTTAAGACCATAAAGTGCCTTCTTAAGCTTGTAAACATGATCCGGTTTCTCAAAATCAATGAAGCCGGGAGGTTGAGCCACATATACCTCCTCATTGATCAAACCGTTAAGAAACACACTCTTTACATCCATTTGTTGAAGCTTAATATCTAAGGCACAGGCGTAGGCTAAAAGGATTCTAATAGATTCTAATCTTGCTACCGGTGCATATGTCTCGTCATAATCAATCCCTTCTTGTTGATTATAGCCTCGTTCTACAAGTCTAGCTTTGTTACGAGACACAACACCATGCTCATCTAGCTTATTCCTATATACCCATTTGGTTCCTATAATGGTATAACTTCTAGGTGGAGGAACAAGTTCCCAAACATCATTAGCAACGAATTGATTCAATTCTTATTGCATCGCAATGACCCAACTCTCATCCGTCAAAGCTTCTTTAACATTCTTTGGTTCAATCAAGGAGACAAAACAAAAGAAGTTGCTTTGGTTTTGGACTTGAGATCTTAGGGTCCTTTGATATAAGTCACCAATGATATTATTGAGAGTATGATCCTTAGACTCCTTAATGTTTACTTCCTTTTCAACACTAAGGTCTTCAACTCCTATTTTTATAACCTCTTTGGCTTTAACTACTTCTACTTCATCCAAGTCATCATCAATCAATGGTGGTGTCTTGGTTAAAGGAGGGGTTTCATCAAAAGTCACGTTAAGTGATTCTTCAGTTACGCCCGAGGTTCTATTGAGGACTATGTAGGGTTTGCTAGTTTAGGAATAACCTAAAAAGATACCTTCGTAAGACTTTGGGTCGAACTTGGTAAGGTAGTCTTTGGTGTTGAGGATAAAGCACTTGCTTCCAAACATCCTAAAGTATTCCAATGAGGGTTTCTTACCTTTAAGAATCTCATAGGGGGTCTTTCCTAGGAAAGGTCGAATAACAATTCGGTTGAGAATATAAGTCGATGTGTCCACGGCATTGCACCGAAACTTTTGAGGCAAAGATTGCTCATTTAACATCGTCCTACTCATCTCTTGGATGGTCCTATTCTTCCTTTCAACTACCCCATTTGATTGTGGAGTGCGAGGAGCCGAGAAGTTATGGTTAATACCATGAGCTTCACAAAAGGCACCAAATTGCACTTCATTATCAAATTCACTACCAGGATCCGTCCTAATAGAGACAATTGGACATCCTAGTTGATTTTGAATTCTTCGACTAAAGATTTCAAAATGACCGAAAGCTTCATTCGTAGATGCCAAAAATCTAGTCCAAGTGAATCTAGAGTAGTCATCAACTATAACTAGGGTATAAAGGTTACCTCCATAACTCCGTATGGCAGTAGGTCCAAAGAGATCCATATGTAGGAGTTCTAAGCACCGAGAGGTTGAAACCAAATTCTTGGCTTTGTGACTTGAGTGAACTTGCTTTCCAACTTTGCAAGCATCACAAAAGTGACTATCAAACTTCATCTTGGGGAGGTGTCTTACCAACTCCTTAGAGACTAAAGATTGAATTAGACGCATATTAGCGTGACCTAATCTCCTATGCCAAAGAGTAGAACTATCATCTATAGTCGCAAGACATATGTTGTCTTTTGACTTCTTGTTGACCTTCGTGACATAAAGCCCATGATTTCTAATACCTTTTCCTATGACCTTTCCATCTTTTACGATTTCACTGTCATTTTCCGAAAAGATGACCTTACACTTATTGTCACAAATTTGACCTATGCTTAAAAGGTTAAGCCCTAAATTATCTACGTGCTCAACATTTTCAATGGTCATGGAGTCAAGAGAAACCGTACCTTTGCCAATGATATTACCACGTAGAATACTAGCGAATGTGACGTTACCTCCATCATATGCTTTGTAGCGCGAGAACAAACTTCGATTACCCGTCATGTGTTTAGAACAACCACTATCCTTAATCCACTTGTCGGGCTCCAAATCAATTCCCAAGCATATCTAGGTAACAACATACACGATCAAACATTTGGTCCCCAATATCTCATGGATCCAAAATTGTTAGTTCCAAACATCCCTTTCATTTGGTTGGGATGCATGAATGGAGGAGGTTTTCCCCATGGGGAACAAAAGGGAGGAGGATAATAATTCATATAACTATTTTGTTGTTCATTATTTCTCCTAGGTGTATTTGATCTTGGTTTAGAGTTATGGTCATTCCTTCTAGGTGTTGGAGTTTTACTTCTAGGTCGTGAATTGTTTTGACTATCTCTTCTAGGTGTTGTCGTTCTACTTCTAGGCCTAGACTCATTCCGTACTCTTGGTGGAGTAGAAGATGTTCTTGATAAATTTCTATTTCCCATTAGAGGTTTACTCAAAGGCTTATAGAACTTATAACGACATTGTCGTCAAGTATGGGTAATTTCACCTTGTTAACAATAAGATCTTAGGATGTTCACCTAAATTTAACTTTTCAGAAAGTTCAAGATTTTCATCAAAAATACTTTCTGGCCGCGGTTCCTTATCTATGGCGGCGGTTCCATAGTGATAAGGAACCGCCCCATACAATCTAGGACCGCGTACAGTAGACAAATTTTCTGAAAATCTGACATGTTTAGGTTCACTAGTTGATGCTTCATTTGAGTTAAAACCTACACCAAGTCTTTCCTTAGAATGAATTTGTTTGTTTAACATATCATCAAGAGCACTAGTACCTTTCATGAACTTTTCTAGTTTAATGGAGGTGCTCTTGAGATCTTCATTCTCTAATCTAAGTTTCTCACAACTTACGCAACCTACATCAACTTCTTTATTTTTCTCAAGCTTGGCTAATCTTTCCCTAAGTTCATTAATCTCATTTTCAAGCTTAGTTTTAGTTTATTTTAAGGTTTTGTTCTTTTCTATGAATTTAAGGCTAAGTTTGTGTATATTATCATATTGGCCTTCTAATTCAATATCATCTAAGGTGGAGCTATCATTGCTATAATATTCGGTTTCGGAATGTACCTCTTTAGAAGTGTGAGCCATGAGACATTTCTCCTCTTTGGGGTTGTCATCAACATCTTCACCGCTATCGCTCCAAGAACCACTAACGAATGACGTGTGATTCTTATCGCGTGAAGGCTTTGGACACTCACTAATGAAATGATTTGGATCACCACATCTAAAGCAATTCCTATCACCTTTTTCGTTCTTGGCAAACCGATTCTTTGAGAATGGTTTCGTGTCATTGTTGGGTTGCCTCACGTGTTGACCTCGTCTTTTGAAGAACCTCTTGAAATCTCTCACCGCCAATGCATACTCCTCGTCATCGCTATCCGAGGAACTATCATGATCGCTTTGTGCCTTCTTGGCTTTGAGTGCAAGAGACTTTCTTTCACTCTTGGTTTTCACCAATTCCGAGTCCTTCAAAATTATCATCTCATGAACCTTCAAGTTTCCTATGAGTTCATCAAGTGATAAAGTTGAGAGATCTTTCGATTTTTCGATCGCCGTGACTTTTGCTCTCCACTTCGGATGTAAGGCCCTTAGAAACTTCCTAACATTGTTCTTGCTAGAAAAACCTTCATCAAGTGCTTTTAGACTAGTAATAATAGTGTCAAATCTAGCAAAAGCACTATCAATAGCTTCATCTTCTAAGATGACAAATTGTTCATATTGTTGGATAAGAAGGTCGATTTTGCTTTCTTTGACTTGGCTATTACCTTGGTGGGTTACTAAAATAGTGTTCCAAATATCTTTAGCGGTTTCACACATGAAAATCCTTTCATACTCTTTCTTAGGTAAAGCATTATAAATCACCATTTTAGCCTCATTATTTTTCGAAAGTTTCTTTTTAGTATCGTCATTAGCTTTGTCAAAAGTGACCAATTCGTTTGTTCTAGAAACTTCATTAAATTGATAAGGTAAAAAATCACCATTGGTAATAACATGCCAAAGATCTAAATCTTTTGATTTCACATAAGTCTCAAATCTATTTTTCCAATGAATAAAACTATCGGTTTCAAAAAGTGGTGGTCTTTGCATAGATTGCCCTTCTAGGTACTTGTTGGAATCCATAGATCGATTCAAGTTTTAGAATACAGTACACTTTAAAAATACTTGAGCAACCCGCTCTGATACCAATTGTAGAAACTAGAGGGGGGGGGGGGGGTTGAATAGTTTCTTATATTTACTTTTTAAATGATGGTTTTCAAAAAAATCCTTTTCCTCAAAAACTTAGACTTAAGGAAATAAGTGAAATCTTCCTATGCACAATATGAACAATGATAGTGTAACTTAAACTAATACTAACTAATATATATGCACAAAGAATAAAGAATGTAAAGAGTTAAGGGTAAAGAAAGATCAAACCGAACACCAAGGATTTATAGTGGTTCGACAACGAAGCTCACTCCTCGTTCCTACTCCACTCCTCGAGTACTCCTTACTCGAGAGTTCACTACACAACAAGCTCCTTATGGTGGAGAAAACCGTACACGTCGCTTAACCAGTTTCTGACTCTAAGCTAAAAGTCGAACCCTAATCGTAGCTAGGACCAATATACACAACTATACTTAGTACATACACAACTTCAAAATAGACATAACTACTTGGATCTTCACAACTATTACACAACAATTAATGTATAAGATTTGATCTTCAAAGGATCTTTGGTGGTGGACTCAACACTTCACAATGATAGTGTTCTTCTCTTTGCACTTGAAGAGGAAGAGATGGATGAGATAAATTCACTTCTAAACAAGTAGTAATCAATCAAATGATCAAGGATTTGAGTGATTTAAGAAGTATGTTTGAATCTGGAAATTTGTGTGCAAAAGAGGTGAATTGAAAATCTGAGAAAGGTCCACTATTTATAGGACAAAGGGCCAACGGCTATATCTGCCCGCGGTTCCTTTTCTCAGCCGGCGGTACCTTATCGATAAGGAACCGCCTAGGCGCTAGGGAACCGCCGGACTAGAATCCGCTCCCTTTTTGTCCTTTAGAGGTGGAGGTCTTATCTGATTATAAAATATCCTGAAAGAATATTCCAAATCAAAAAGAATATGCCATTTTCAAATTTTCAAATATTTAATTTAAAAAAACATTTTCTTAAAAAGAAAGTTGAATTAAAAACTTGTCACACTTAATAAAAAGTGAGTTTTAAGAAAAGATTAAATCACTTGATCACTTGATTAAGGTTAGTACTTGTTTATTCATACCTTAAGTGAAAATGGGTAAAATGAAAAATACTTTAACTCAAGAATTCGTTTTTCATTGTTTTCGTAAATGCTTGTTTTTACATATTGTCGTAATCAATACTAAGCGAGACCGAAAAATGCAAGTAACGTTTTTAGGCATTATTGCATTAACACGTCCAATGATCGAGCTCTTACAATCACACGTCGAAGGCAACGATGATGCGATTGTGGTGCCGGCTATTGTCGCCAACAACTTCGAGCTCAAATCTGGTTTCATTCAAATGGTTTCCGCCACACCTTTCTTAGGTCGTACTCATGATGATCCACACGATCACATAAAAAGGTTCGTACAGTTATCAAATACTGTTAAATTCAATGGGGTTTCACAAGAGGCTATTAGTTTGCTCCTCTTTCCTTTCTCCCTCGAGGGACAAGACCGGACTTGGCTTGATAAGGAACCACCCCAAAGTATTACAACATGGATGGACCTTGAGACCAAATTTATCAATTACTTTTTCCCACCCTCACGTACTACCGCTTTGCGGAATGACATTATCAACTTTGAACAAAAGTACAGTGAGACATTTAGTGAATCTTGGGATCGTTTTAAGGAACTTTTAAGAAAGTGTCCACAACACGGTTTTACAAAGGTACATCAAATTACTACTTTTTATAATGGATTAAGTTTGAATGACCAAGATTCACTAAATAGTGCCTCGGGGGGTAATATTTTGGTTAAAACTATGAATGAAACTTGGGCTATCATTGAAAAAAAAGCCAAAGTCCAAACCAAGAGTGTCAGGGCTACTATGGCTACGGCCAGTGAGAGTGAAGTCACTACTCAAATTAAGGAGCTTACTTCTATAGTAAAACACCTTGTTCTAAGAGATAACCCTCCCACTCAACATGCCCATGCTCTTAATATAACTTGTGAAACTTGTGGTGGGCCACACTCTTATGCTAATTGTGATAAAGCTTATGATCAATCTCACGGGGAAGTGTATGCTTACAACAACACCGAGAGAGTTCATTTCAAGACTAATGTCGATTTTAATCACTTGTCTTACAACTTGACGAATTACATGGCTCCACCCGGCTTTCAACAAAGACCACCCCACCCACCCAAAACAACCAAGGGCCGCCAAGAGCTAATTTTAAAGGAAATGCTAATGTGAGGGGCTCAAATGCAAATCATGGAAATTACCAAATGCAAAATCAAGGCTTTCTAAACCAAGGTTTCAATCCTCAAGGTTTTCTACCTTATAACCAATACCTAAACCAAGGTTTTCAACAACAAGGGTTTAATTTACCTCATCCACCAATGGACTTGGTTTTGCAAAAAATGAATGAACATGAGAAAATAATGCAAGCAATGCAAGAATATAATAGACAAATGCAAGAGTCCACGGATAGGAATTTCGTTCAAATGTTACAAGCCCTTCGTCCCCAAGGTGCTCTTCCTTCTACCACCGAAACAAACCCTAGAGCTAATTTTAGTGCTATTACTACACGCAGTGGAGCAACTCTAGTAGGACCATCTATCTCTCCCCAAGTTACTCCATCTACAGCTCATCCACCCCCATTTATCCCTCCTACTACCACGCCTAGTACTAGTTCCCCATTACCTTCTCCACCTCTTACAGAAGAAATACCTAAGAACAACCCTTCACCAACCCCACCTACTACCTCTAAACCTTCTACTTCTCAACCTTCAACATCTCAACCTTTACCTGCTACACCTACACCACGTAAACCCAACATCCCTTATCCTTCTCGGTTAGACAAATTTAAATTTCTCATAAAAGAGGATTCTCAAGTTACTTCCTTTTTGAAGACGATCTCCCAAATGAATTTCAACATTAGCCTCGTTGAGGCACTTGTCCAAATGCCAAAATTTGTCAAAGCATTCAAGGAATTTCTTAACAAGAAGGAAAAGATGGTTGAGTTTGTCGACGCACGCTTAAGTGAAAATTGTTCTGCAGTCATTCTTAAAGAACTTCCAGAAAAACTTGGTGATCCCGGTCGTTTTGTGTTGCCTTGCATTTTTAACAAAGTTGAAGAATTTACTGCCTTAGCCGATCTCAGGGCAAGTATAAATTTAATGCCTTTAAGTGTTTGGAAAAATCTATCATTACCCGACCTTACACCAACAAAGATGACTCTTGAGCTAGCAAATCGAACTCTCGCCTACCCCGTTGGTATTGCCGAAGATGTTTTCATTAAAGTTGGTACCTTCACTTTTCTGGTCGATTTTGTTGTTGTTGATTAAGAAATGGACCCTCGTATTCCGTTAATACTTGGACGACCATTTTTGAGAACCGGAAAATCTTTAGTCGATGTTGCCGAAGGTGAATTAATCTTAAGGGTCGGGAATGATGCCCAAGTTTTTAAGATGGGGAAGATTACAAGTAAGTCAAACGAAAAAGAATCGGCGAAAATGATTAATGTGCTTCAAGAAGAGCTTACTACTACTTTGAAAAGTTTTAAGCTCGATGACTTTGTTGTATATGATAATCCTGTTTTCGAGTCTTGCTATGATAATCCACTTTTTCAAGACGATGTGGATGATTTTGATGATTTTCTCTCCACTTGGATACCCCACCAATTTATGATTCTCCATCGATCTATGATGATTATGATGATGATTCTAGTTCCGATGGGGATGATTATGATAATTTTGCTTCATAGTATAAAGACATGCCAACTTATGATGATTTTGATGATGTTGATACTCTCTCGAGTGATTCTTCACATGATGACCTTGTTCCCACTTTTGATGAAGATCCCCCACCAAACACTCTTGATACTTTGGATCATAACTCATTTGAGGAAGATTTTGCCACTTTCCTTAATACATACTTCCCCAATGAGCATGATTCTCCTCCTTTTGGACTTTGATTTTGGTCTTTATCCTCCTTCGGATATTAAGAAACCCTTTTGAAAGGAGAAGAAACCGGAACACACCGACCTCTACAGTACTTATATTTTGACACCTCTCTATCCTCCTTCGTCGGATGAGATTGTGCGATTTAAGAGCGGCTCTTCTTCAAATTCTACTGAGCCTGAGTCTTATTTTCCCCTAAAGGAAAAGGTGTTCGATCCAGGTATTACAATTCTTCAGCCATCTTAGTATCCATTTGATGAAATAAAAGGAAAGATTTTTGGAATTTGTGGAGATACACATGCACTTCATCATACTTTCTACCATCGTGCTCAATCTTTGCTTACGGGAACCTTGCCTACTCTTCTTTGGCTTGCCTTGTTCACCTTAAGCTTGTGCTACTTGATGGATGAAAACCATGTATTTGATCCCGGTGGATGTGTTTCAAGCTTCTTTCCATGCTAATCAAGGTCGAGTCAGGCTCACGACTCGGTGAACAAAAACAAGCGCTTCTCGGGAGGCAAACCGAGTATCTATCCTTTTATTCCATTTTTATAATAATTGTAGGGGGAGACCCTAGTATGTGTTTGTTGTTTTCTTTCTTATCATGTGCTGGGATTCGAGCTTTCAAAGATACATTCTTGATGACTTTTGACGACCCGTGATTCCGTGTACCCGTCTTCCCAGTTCTATCCTAAACTCTTTTGATTCATTATTTTATCATTTATGTTGAAATAGGAATCACTTTAGTTGTCATTTCCTTAGCAAGATTTAAACAACGTGCACAATGTCCTAAGCGTAGGGGAGTTTACTTCCACATGCTTAAACATTGAGGACAATGTTTATATTAAGTGTAGGGGGGACTTCTATCGAAGTTAAGTGGGCTTTTCCTTGTAATTGTCCTCATTTTGACCAGAAAATTGATTTTTTGACAATTTTCAAAATTTTTGATATATTTTGACCTATTAGTATTTTCCTTTGTTATCGTAATTTTCTTTCAGTAGAATAAATTTCAATAAAATGGTTTTAATAAGTTTAGATTTCTTTGATGTATTTTTCAACGTCATGAATCTTTTGACTCAACCCGAGTTTACTTATATAAGTTTACTCTAGCTAGTATCCTTAACGTGTTTAAGTCAAGTTTTTCTAGGCTTTTATATAGGGAACTTTAAAACGCAAAAGTCTTAACTCTTACGGGTTAAGAACAAGAACTTTTCGCAAGTTCCTATAATTGATCCTAGAAAGTCGTTTATCAAGGGAACTTTAAAATGCGAATTCTAAACTTGAAAAAGTCTAAGAAGTTGCAAGATCCTATAGACGACTTGAAAACCCAAAACTTTGATTTATTTGGCTAAGCATCCACGAGTCTCGTTCCTTGAGATTTTAAATTGTGGAGAACGAGAGATGATAGAGTCAGTTATAAGTTTGGTATTCTTTCATGAATTTATGTGAGTTAATTATGAGCTTTTTCTCCCATCGCTTGTTAATAAATTTAATTGAAATAAATAAGGTCGTACGATTTGAAAAGTTACTTAGCTTCTAGCACAAGATTGTTTAAAAGTTGCTCAGTATTAATTAGAGTTCATAGCCAATGCATAACTTATTGAAGCGGGGTGCGAAGATTGGCGAGTCCGAAAAGGCCCTAACAAGGCATGAGGGCTACATTTTGTTGCTAAAGATCCCAAGTGATGTGAAGAATCATTTATCAAAAATCAATATGAAGGATCGAGACACACGACGAAAAGCAAATACTCCCCTAAAGATCATGGAGAAGTCTTTCCAAAAAGGCCCTAACAAGGTATGAGGATAAATAGATCCAAGTCCTAAAAGGAGGCGGATCGTTGTATATCAAAATCCCAAATAAAGATTGGAGAAAAATGAAGAAGTCGTGGTCCAAGTATGAAGAATCTCTAAAAAATTTAAGTGAAGAAATTCCTATTATGAAGAGAAGACCATTATTTCAAGAATGTCTCTCAAGATTCGAAGTATGAAGTCGCTGCCAAATATCGGTTCGAGAAAGGCCTCAAATAGTGAAGCGAGTTATGCCAAGATATGAACTTTATGAGGTCCCGAGAAGCAGTTTTAAAAGATTTTTTCCTTTAGCTAACTATTGATTAAATCGTCCTACTTTATTTTCAGCCGAAATAACTATCAAAATAAGTCAACAATGCATCCTCGTGATCATTCAAGACAACAATAAAATACAAGAGATACACCTAGGAATAAGGGAGTCTAAGTGAATAATTGGGCCACATGAGTTTGTGTTAGTTTGCTAACAATGATATCGGTTTTAAGCTTGATTTGGGGAACGTGAAACTTGAGAGTGATAAACATTCATGACAGCCCAAAAGCTCTAATGTAAGTCTCTAATTTCTTTACTTATTTTTGTTCCTTCAAATATTTTGTAATTTTCTATCTCTTTAAGTCTCCTTAATATCTTTTGTTGAATAAAGTCCAAGGTAGGTTAATTATAATGGAAAATGTAAATCTTGCTTTGTAATTAATGCATTGCATGAGGGCATTGCAATGGTCAAGTGTAGGGGATTTAATAAGTGTGAAAACACTTATCCTTTTACCGCTTAATTATAGTAATAACCAAGCCAAAACGTGTACTTAATGTCGTAAAAGTCGGAATTATGCGTGGTTTGTGTTTTTGTTGTGATTTAGGAACAAAAGTGAAAAAGGAAGAAAACACGGGTTTCACGGGCTTTTATCGAAGAAAAGAGAAAAGACGAAGTCAAAAGATCATGAGTGCAAAAAGAACGGAAGTCCAAGGCCTATTCTGAAGATTTATCAAAGAAAAAATCTAAAGACGGAAGTTTAATGAAGTCGAAGAACCAAGTCTAATTAAAGAAGAAAATTATAAGACGAGTTCAAATTTTTATCGACAAATCCCGAGACGACGTCGAGAAAGACAAAGAATTTAAATCGAGTCGAGACAAGAAAAAAGAAAGAAGAAAGCATCAAAATTTACTCCTCCTATAAATACCTCCTAATATGTCATTAGGAGGAGTAGTTAGTTAGTTAGTTAATTAGTAGATTTTAGTTTAATTTTTCTAAGGTAATTAGGAGTAGCTTAATATTACTTTCTCTCTCTTGCTTTTCTTAATGTTTTTCAAGCTTTTACTTTAATCTTGTATTTTTGAATCTTAATCATCTTAATTTCAAGCCTTTTCAATTAATCATTCTCATTCTTCCCTTCTTAATATTTTTAATCTTATGTTTTGAATTGGTTAATCATGTTCTTTGTTTGATTGATGTTTGTGATTGATTGTGCTTATTGATTTTTAAGTGTTTAATGTTTTAGATTATTTTTTTCTAGTTTATTGTGTTATTGTTCTTATTTTTAATTAAGTACTTATTAGTTTATTTTTATAAAAAGTTGATTTTAAGTATTTTTATTATTTAGTGTTTTTAAAAGTATTTAAATTTTGGCTTATTTACTTTTTCTTAAAGTTAATTTGGGTAAGTTTTAGGTAAGTGCTTATTTGGTTTAGCTTAATTTGATTTTGCTTATTACTGTTTCTGATCCCTTTTATCCCGAATTAGGTGTAGGACAAGATTTTCCCGAACTACTTGCATTTCCATTTTCCCGAATTGTGTGCATAACTCATATTCCGAACTAGGTAAGACATTTGGATTCCGAACTAGTTCCATATTGGTGGATTCCGAATTAGGTCAAGATCCAATACATTCCGGATTAGGTTCTGGATGTGTTTTCCGAATAAGGTCATGAATTCTAGATCCAAATTACTTTGGAATCGCAGATTCCGACTTAGGTCCAGCACTTGCATTCCGAATTGAATCTAGAACCAGGATTCTGAACTACGTTCAGAACTCCGTTCCAAATTGGGTATAGGATATTTATTCCAAACTAGATCCTTGACCAGCAGTCCATTCCAAATTAGGTTCAGTTTTTAGGGATTCCGACTTAATTGTTTAACTTGTATTCCGAACTAGGTTAAGAATTTACTTATTCCGACTTATGTTTTATTTCTTGTTTCCTGTTTAGTTTTAAATCTTTATTTTTCTCGCCAATTTTCTCTAGTGTTATTTTAATTGTTTTAACTTAGATTTATTTTAAAGTTTTCATTTTTATTATGTTTTCAAAGTTTACTTTTTTTAAAGGTTTTAATTTTTCGTCATTTATTTTTAAGTCTTAATTTTTAGTTTTACTTTTTAAGCTTCCACTTTTACTTAACGACATTTAAATTTTCTTTAGTTTAAAATAGATAACCATTTTACTTTATCTTCCATCAAGAACGACTGAGTCACACTTAAAACCACGGTCAATTCGAATCGAGACGAGACGATAACTTTTTCATACTTGGCAAAAACCTTGTATTAGACGACTATCCAAGAAATTTTCAAATTAAACCAAGAAATAAGCCAGAAAATCCAATAAGCTGTTTTGAGCTTATGTTGACCAGCGTTGGCTTTTGTTGACTGATGTAGTTGTTTTTACACACCTTTTCTTTCGGAAAAACAAAGAGCGTAATTAGGGTAAGTACGACGGTTTAGGAAAACCGTGCACAAATGACCCAAAGGTGAGTTCGTTCTCAAGGTGGCTAGTGTGTTATGTATTAAGAGATGATTAAATGTTTGTGATTATGGTTATAAAGAAAGAAAAGAGAAAAGGATGACGGTTACGATTAAAATTACACTAAGACGAAAGTCGTAAACGTAAAACCATAAAACGTGACAAATTTAAAGATTACCCTAAAAATTCCTAGAAAATTGCAGTAAATCCTAAAAATGTAATTAGAGTTTACAAAAAAATCAAAAATCACTCAAACCTTTTATTTAATTAAATAATAATTTTTTAATGCTAATTAAAGCCCAAAAATCCAAATTAATTAACAAAAATCCCAAAATAAAATTTTTCAATTTGTAAACCTCTAAAATAACTTAATTAAACTAAAAACTATTTTGGAAAAATTTAAAATTAAATAAAACTATTTAAAAATGACTAAAAACTATTAAAATATTAAAATAATCCTAAAAATTAATTAAATGACAAGAAAGTTAATCTAAAAGTTTTAAAAATCCTAACTTAATGTATTTGACCTAAGAAAAATGAAAAAGTAGCAAAAGTAGCAAAAGTCCTAAAAATAATTTTAAATAAAAAATAATAATAAAATATTAAAAAAATTCAAAATTTATGAAAAATTCTAAAAACTTACAAACTAGTTTAATTTAACTTAAATAAACAGAAAATGACATTGAAATTACAAAAATACCCCTAATGGGCCTCCAAATGGGCTAAAAGTCCAAACAGTTAGCTTAATGAGCTTATTTAAGGCCCAATAAGAAAATGTTGTCCAAATAAGCCCAAAACATACAGGCTAGCTTAAAATTTGATTTAAACACAAAACTCCAAAGGCCAAAAAGCTGAAAGTGAGCTTACCACAGCTTAATAAGCAAACAACTTATTCTTAATGGGCTTTTTAACCCATTAAGCCATAAGCTTATGCCATAAGCTGAAATTTGACACACATCCTACTCTTGACCTTATAAAGATGTTTGTAAAAAGAATTTTTGAATAAGCCCAAGAAATAAGCCTAAAATAAGCAAAAGCTCTCTACACAAAACGACAAATTAGTCGTTTTCGAGTTCTAGACCAATTCAAAGGCTGATTCTTTTTGCAAAATGTTTCAAATCACTTAACTAAGCTTAATAATCAAAAAGATTTCAAATAAGCACAATGAATAAGCTGTAATAAGTAATAAGTTGTTTTGAAAAAGAAAAGTCAATTTGTTTTCTAGTCAAACTTAAAAGTCAAAGGCTCAAAAGCTCCAGATTAGTCAAATGGCTCAAATAAGGAAGATTGATTACAAAAACCAAGTTGTTGCAAGTCTAAATAAGAAATTATAGCTTATTGATAAGCTGAACATAAATTAACACTAGCAGTGGCTAGTAGTAGTGGGAAAGGATCCCACTGTTTGACTTTCTTGACTCTTGTTTTTAGTGAGATTTACTTGGATTCAGTTAACAACAAGGGCACCCTTATAACCAATGGGTTATAAGGAGTCAATAACAAGCAATAAATCACCATTTCACCAAGCCAATTAGTGCAGTTAATTCAAACAGTCACCAGACATTGCACAAACATGAAAAATAAGCAGTTATGATGTAATAAGCAGATTAAGCAAAATTAAGCCAACCAAAGTTCACCAAATACATACACAAGCTTAAATAAATTCAAGTGAACATAAACAAACTTGTTTCATACACTGGTTCAATGACTAGACCTAGAATCAAGCCTATGTTACTTACTGATGAACACATGATGAACACAAAAATGACTTTGCTGATATACTTGACCACAAACCCAATTTCAAACCTTCAAATCTCTAAAACAGGTTACACAAACTTTGTTTTTACACTTGTTAACCCAAAATAAGCATACACACTAAGTGTTCCCAAATTTCTAGATCAAAACAGGCAAAAACAAGCAACTTATAACACAATTTCAGATTTGATGTTTCAATGAGCAAGACTTGCAAATATCAGCACTCAAATACCTCAATATCAGATACAAACAAGAACTGTAGATTTGTAAATCTATGCTTATGATTTTAGAGAGAGAAAGAGATAGAAAGATGGTGGATTTCACACTTCTAGAGAGAGAAAGTTAAGAACAACTATGTGTAAATTATGAAAAACCACACCCCTCTCCATCAAAGGAGAGGGTTTATATACCCAAGCCTTGTAATGGGCTTGGGCTTACACTTTTGGGCCGGCCTACACATGTTGTAGGCTAGGCTTGGACTTGTTTGATAAGTAATGAAGATTAACTAAACTACGAGCTATAACATGGACTATTGTTAGAGTGACCGATCCTTCTTAATACGTAAAACGTATTTCTAACAATCTCCCCCTAAGGGAGGTCACTCCAAACAAGGGCGTTACCTGAGTTACAATAATGAAATAAACCTAGCATACTATGCTTGTCTTGAGCTCGTAGTCTTCGTCTTTCTTTTCCTTTTCTTTTCTGGTGAACATGCTGATGTGATCTTTGATATCAGTCTTGAGCATTAATCTCTTGCCTTGATCTCGTGCATCCATCACTTGTGATCTTCGCCTCTTCGTGACACCATGTCCCACATACTTATACCTTCGTAATTCTTGAAAGCTTCAGAGTTTGATACAGCGGAAGACTTAACTTTTAGGCTTTCTTGAATTAGATGAGATATTAAGTGCATAAAGTATAAGCATGCGGGGACGACTTCTTCTCGGATTCCGCAACGCCACCATCTTCAAATGCCGCAACATAAGTAGACACGAACGAAATGGCTTTGAACATTTCATTCTAAATCGGTAGCATTTTACCTCCGGTCGGTGAAGACCGTTGGACGATATTAGATATCGTACCCGTGACGGATAGTTTCAATTAAGTAACTTCCTGACAAGATTTCGCGGGTAAACCCGTTCTCTTTATTCGACCGTCCAAAGCTGACTGCGAACATAAAGAGTGAATCATTTGGATAAAGATATCCGCATGATTTGAAGCCGTCAATTCATGTTCCTGGAACAAGTGAAATTCAATTAAGAACCGCACCATCGTTGCTTTCCAGTTGTCACGAGCTTGATTCGTATAGAATCTTGCAAGTTACCTACCAAGTGCTGTTTGAGGTTAACACTAGAAGGATTTCCACTCATCACTGTGAACACTAAGGTATCACTCTGAGTGTTCTGGCAAGATCACTAAGATATTGCGTAGAGGCCTGGAACGTGTTTAAATTCAGTTAAGATATAAACAGCTGTTGCTTTCCAGTTATCACAAGCTTGATTCATAAAGAATCGCACAAGTCATCTACCATGAGCTTTTTGATATTCGCTCAAGAAGGATTTCCATCTTCATTGTAAATACTTTCGTATTACTCGGATGTTCAGGCAAGATCATGAAGATTTTGCGTAGGACTCTTAAAATCTTTCTTACTTTTCACAGTGTGTGAAGAAGCAAGGAAATATGAAAGTGTGTCCTAATGAGATATTTGATGATCTCAAATGGCTCTAGACTCGATCGTGCACTTTGGATTTTAGTGATCGGAGGCTGGAGAGGAGTGCCACCTTTTCAATACCAATTTATTCGGAGTGAATAAATCAATAGATAACGTGTTGTCTCCGTGTGATTAAAACAAATATCTTTTAAGAGATATCTGAGTTAGCTGGGATGGGTTGTGCTTTGCATCACTGGGTCCATGATGTCTGTCTTCAATATCAAGAATCATTAAACAATGATCTTAATAGCATATGTGTTGACCCGGTTTCTGGCTAAAGTTGTAAGGAGGGCTTCTTTCTTTACACCCTTTATCTTTACAATTCTTTTTCATTCTTCAACCCCTTCAATGCTTACCAATACGTCATAACTAGCACCTTGTTGTGATTGTTCCAGTGCTAACTTAAGTACTTGGTCGGCATTCAGCTACGTTCACATTCTTTCTCCATCTTTCCTAAGGACTATTATTTCTAGCTATGGAATGTCCTTGGGAAGATTCATCCGGTTCTGGAAGAATCATAGGACTTAACCTATCCTACCGTCCTTATGTCACCACAATCTTCATCGTCGTGAAATAAATGGGTTTTGGGTAAGTATATGTCACCATGAAAATCCATTTTGATATAGCAAAACCATTTTGCTCCCCCTTAACATATGCCACGATATTCGAAAACATTTCGCACATGTCGGGATGAGCCAGCACATTAAGTCAAACCATTTGTGATAATATCCCATATTAAATCACATTTTCTCCCCCATATTAAAAATATTAACCCAATCGATGTTTTTAATATCAATTGATTTAATGAAGTTTTAGCAAAGGTTTTGGGAAGAAAAATGCAAGTCCATTTCATCTTCATGATATCAAATGTATGAGATATGATACTGATTTGTAACATGATCACATATTCACCATATTAGAAAAATTGACAAGGTTGGACCTGATAGATGAGAACATCATATGATAAGATCAAGTGGTTCTTGTCAGCATATGTTGGTCGCCTCGTCACGTCTTAAGTCATCTCTTGACACCACATGTATGATTGGTATTGTTGTCTTGACACCAACTTGTGAACTTGGCACGTTCGGCATCGAAAATTCTGAATGCTTGACAGTTGCTCCCCCTCAATTGTTGACCCGTGTTCTATCGAAAGAGCTATAGTCGTCGGTTGAGTAGTCGCATCGTCGAGGATGTAGATACCAATTGTAGATAGCATGGTTGTAGAGATGATAGCTTCATAAAAACAAGACTTCTCTTGTTTTAACAAATAAATGCACTGAAACGTACATTGATTTGTGTTAGACCAAGTTATAAAGTAAACTTGATCCCTTACAAGGTTTTAAAGTAAACCTTGCCCGAGAAAATTAATTCCCGTTGTTGAGCCATAGCTTTCATAAGAAATACTTGACTTTAATATGAAAACCGGGTTGCAGTCTGAAATAACTACAAGCCATTTTGGCATGTTTTATGAAATATTTACAACTTTTGTACGAACTCTATTTATGGCGCCGTGTCAATATTAATCAACATTTCTAAAGCCGTAAATATTATCGTACCAAAAGACATGCCTTTGAGAAGTAAAGTAAAAATATTTTTGGATTTTTCTAGATTTTTCAATTTTTATGGTTTTTATATGGTTTTATAATTTTGTATTTTGCTTTTGAGGATAAAAATATAAACAATATATACAAATGATCACCAAGGATACGGAGAATAGTTTTACCACCACTATTCTTTCGCTTCATCTGCTAGTTCCTTAAGAGTCTCAGGCGAGAAGGTTCTCATTCCTAGCTTGTCGGCCAAAAATTCAATTCGAGCGCGATCTAAAGCCTTCGTGAAAATATCCGCCAATTGATACTCAGATCGGACAAAGTAAAGCTCTATTACTCCATTTTCCACTTGCTCCTTGATGAAGTGGTAGCGAATGTCAATATGCTTCGACCGGGAGAATTGAACGTTGTTGCAGCATAAGGCAATTGCACTCTTGTTGTCACAGTACATTGGAATCTTGTTGAAACCTAGACCATAGTCGGTTAATTGCGATCTCATCCAAAGAATTTGAGCACAGCAACCGGACATGGCTATGTATTCTGCTTCCGTACTTGAAATTGCAGCGCTTTTCTGCCTTTTCGATGCCCAACTGATTAGTCGATCTCCTAGTAGTTGCAAGGTTCACTCGTGCTACGCCTTGTATCTTGACAACCCGCGTGATCCGCATTTGCATATGCCATTAGTGCAATAGAAGAGTCCTTCGAATACCAAAGTCCCCGATTAATGGTTCCTTTAAGATATCGAAAGATCCTTTTAACAGTAGCTAAGTGTAACTCAGTAGGCCTAGTTTGATACCTGGCACACATACATATAGCAAACTGAAGATCAGGTCGACTGGCTGTGATATACAGAAGAGTACCGATCATTCCACGATAAAGTGTCGGATCAACGGCAACTCCATGTGGATCTGCATCAAGCTTAGTTTTCTCCACCATTAGAGTGTCCACGGGGTCGCAAGATTCCATCTTATATTTCTTAAGCGATTCAAGGGCATACTTGGATTGATTGATAAAGATGCCTCTGGGACTCTGAGATATCTGAAGACCTAAGAAGAATGATACCTTGCCCATCATTGACATCTTAAACTTGGAAGACATGAGTGTCCCAAACTCATCCGATAAGGTTTGGGTCGAGGCTGCAAATATAATATCATCAACATATATTTGTACCATAATCATATCTTTACCTCGTTTCTGAATGAACAGCGTGGGATCCACCTTGCCTTTTGCGAAGCCTTGAGTAATGAGGAATTGTGACAATAGATCATACTATGCGCGGGGAGCTTGCTTCAACCCATAGAGAGCCTTCTTAAGCTTGTACACATGATTAGGATAATTAGGATTCACAAAACCATCCGGCTGTTGAACATAGACTTCTTCCTTGATTTCACCATTAAGAAATGCCGTCTTCACATCCATCTGATAGACGATCATATTCATATGGGCTGCATAAGCGAGGAATAGTCTAATAGCTTCCAAACGGGCAACAGGTGCAAAGGATTCCATAAAGTCGACGCCCAATAATTGCTTGTATCCACGAGCTACTAGTCGAGCTTTGTTTTTCAATATTCCGCCTAACTCATCGAGTTTCACCTTGTAAACCCATTTCAAAGTGAGTAACTGCACTTGATCCGGGCATGGGACAAGTTCCCATACATCAAGACGTATAAACTCATTAAGTTCTTCTTGCATAGCTTCTATCCAACAGGATTGAGTAAAAGCTTCTTTCCATGTCTTAGGTTCAACTTCAGTGAGAAAAGCATCAAAGTGACAAAACATTGCACTTTCTTGTAACTGACTTCGTGTGGATACCGGACGATTAGGGTCACCAATAATAGAATCTATAGGATGATCCTTTGTCCACTTGCTGTCATGTTCACGAATCCGTGGATTGGAGTAAACTGTAGAAGGAGCTTCCTCTGAGGTGGACGACCCGGCTTGATTAGGGTCGGGAATAGATACACCAAAGAATGGAAGTTCACGCATTTGAGCGAATTCCAAATCGTGATCATTGTCATCCTCTTCATCATCAATAGGCATGACATGGGTAGTTGTTACTTGTGTTGGTTGAGAATTACTCGTTGTTGGTATATCTTGACCAATTGTTGGTGCAGATGTGTCTGATTGTGCTTCGGTTGCTGGAGCGACAACTTCGGTTACCGGAGCTATTACCTCAGGTTCTGGAGCAACAATACTTGGAGGAGTAAAGAATTCATCAAAGAACGGTTGAAACAACGTATCCCATTCATTCCTAGTAGGTGGTATAAATGATGATGAAGTAGGGTTGATTGGGACAAGACCAGAGCTAATGTTACTGGGTCCCATTTCATGAAGTGCGGGTTCAGAGCTGCTTTGCTCAGAAGCCATTGCTGTCAGCTCATCAAAATCAACATTCATAGTTTCGAGGATCTTGCGAGAGTTACGGTTGTAGATTCGGTATGCCTTCTTTGCGGGGGCGTAACCAATGAAAATACCAATATCAGCCTTTGGTTGAAGTTTTCCCAAATTGTCACCATCATTATTTGGATAGCAAAGAGAACCAAATACATGAAGATATGATAAATCTGGTACTTTCCCATGGAGAAGCTCATAGGGTGTTTTACCATGGCGTTTACGAATTAGTGACCGGTTTTGGGTGTACACTGCTGTAGATACTGCTTCTGCCCATAAAAACAATGGAGCCTTTGCGTAAATTAACATCGTTCTAGCAGCTTCCATAAGTGTGCGATTTCGCCTTTCAACGACACCGTTTTACTGTGGAGTGCGAGCAACGGATGTTTCATGAGAAATGCCAACTTCTTCATAATAATCACGCAAAATTTGATTCACAAATTCGGTTCCATTATCTGTACGAATGCGTCGGACATTAGTGTTGAGACGCACTTGAATCATCTTGAGAAATCTGATGATGAATTTAGGTGCCTCATTTTTTGCTTTAAGAAATTTCACCCAAGTAAACCGAGAGTAATCATCGACAATGACGAGGATGTACTTTTTGCCACTAAGACTTTCAACACGCATTGGCCCACAAAGATCCATATGCAAAAGATAAAGTTTCTCTTGGTTGGTGTCTTCAGTCTTGGGTTTGTAAGACTTCTTAGTGCTTTTCCCCATTGTACACGCGGAACACAAGTGATCCTTGTGAAATGATAGTTTAGGAAGACCACGAACAAGTTCGTTTTTCGCCAAGTGATTAATAGCGTCAAAGTTAAGATGAGATAACCGTCGATGCCATAACCATGACTTAGTCTTCGATGCTTTGGAGAGAAGACATACGGGAGAAGCGGCCATCATGTCTTGTAGAGACAAAGTATACAAATTATTCCCTCGAGTACCTTTCAATAAATCAACCCCTTCCAAATTACGAATGAAGCAGGTATGCTCTCGAAAAGCAACTTCTAGGTTTGCATCACAAAATTGTCCCACAGAAAATAAGTTGTGACCAAGACCTTCCACGTAATACACTCTTGAAATTATAACATTCCCAATATGATATTCACCATAACCCATTATCTTTGCAATATGATCATTACCAAATCGAACCGTACCAAGAAACTTGCTGACGAAATTTCTGAGCTGAGAGCGATCTCCGGTCATATGCTTGGAGCAACCAGAGTCCAAATACCAGAGAACAATTTGGACCACCTGTTTTCAATCACAACAGTAGACAATGCATTGGAAACTATTGGTTCCGGAGTGTTAGCAGATACAGATATGTTATTATCAGAATTGCTAACATTTTTGTTATCCTTAGATTTCCTGCATTTTCTAATGTGAGTTTTAGCATTTACAGGTTTTACTGTTCCAATTTTCTGAGGTTTTGGAGTATTAGCGGGCACTACAGTGGGAGTAGACCTATTTAAAGGGCACTTTGTTCCTACAGTAGTGTTGGTGTTCCTAGTTAAAGGACACGCTTGTGTTTTGGTAGCCTTGGTACTCCTAGTTAAAGGGCACGCTTTCTTCGCTGTAGTGGGAGTGATCCTAGTCAAAGGGCACATATTTCCTACTATAGTGAAAGTTCTACCAGTGGGGCGCCACATCCAACCAACTTGGGTTAACACTTTCCCAGTCGGTTTCCATTCTAATCCATTTTTCCGGGCATACATCTCATTCACATGGTCAATAAGGCAAGAATCATGATGACTAGAAAACATACATTCATTGCAATTCCAACATTTTAAATTAGAATTCACAGTATGCTTAGAACGCTGCACAACCGCAGAGCCTTTAGGTTTAGCTACATGATTCTTTTTATTCAAAACAGAAATAACATTCCTAGGATGGGCTTCTACTTTCTTCTTCACTTGACTACTAGATGGGGGCAAGATCCTATCATTCTTCTTGTTTCTTTTAAGCTTAGATCTTTGAGCCTTAGTAGTGGTGCTTACTCCTGTAGAAGGCAACACGGGAATATTAGAAGCTGATTTTGATTCCGCCTTATCTTTAGTGACCAAAGTTTGAGATGGTTTAGTCCTAGGGCCCTTGTTAAGTGGTGTGACGGCTATAAGGGTTCTTTTGATTGCACTAGAAGACGATGCTGAGATAGTGGCTGCGTTATCCATAACATTCTTACCTTTTAGAGTACGAAGTGTTTCCTTTAACTCAGCCAAGACCAGATTGTTATCACAAATTTGTTCCCTCAAATCAGATATTTCCACCGACTTTCGATTCAGTTGTTCAATCAATGACTGATTCTGTGCAGTGGTATCCACACATGCGGGCTGTACTGAATCGAAGAGTCGTGTATTTTTCTGTTTTAAGTTATCAACTTTGGACAAAATCTTGGAAACTCGATTATCTAGATCAAGTTTAAAATTCTCAGCGTCCTCAAGTACGTTCACACAGTTAAGCCCCTTAGATTTCTCTAATTCTATCGGCAAAGAGTTAGCAACTTTGTCACTTGGCTGACGCTGTTTTGATTGTAAATTCAATCGAAAATTCTTTTCAAAATTTGCATCATCGATATTAACACCTTCGAATGACGTTTCAAAGATTTCTTGAATAAATTGTTGCTTGCATTCAAGCGAAATACAATGTGTTTGAATCTCAACAAAACGTTTTGAAAGCGATGAATATGAATCTTGAAGCTTTAAAAATTCAGCGTCAGATTCGTGACAAGTACTATCTACCACAGTATCCACAGATTCAACATTATGCACAATAGAATCATTATCAACACTTGTATTCACACAGACATAAACTATATCATGAGACATTACTTGATTCAGAAGCACATCATTATGGCGTGAAACCCGTTCTATTTCAAGTAAACTGTTTTCATAAGCATCTTCCATTTCATTGAAAACACGTCTAACTTCTTCTATTTCCAAAAACAAATCTTGATCAATAGTACGAAGGCAAGCTTTAACATTGTTTACAAACGGAACAATTTCATCTCGAAACGCAGCTCTTGTGTGCTCAAAGTTCCATTCACCTTCCGTTATGGCCGTGGCCGTCGTACGTTCCAAAATGACCTTGTCAAAATCGGCTAAGTGTTGGTGAACCGTATTTAAGTTAACGGACGCCTTACTTACCGGTGGAATTAACTTCGTTAAATCCTTTTTGACGAGTGTAAGAGACGTACTAGGAAGGTTTTCTTTTGACAAACTTTGGGGCACAAGAACTGTTAATTCTGCTAATTCCTTTTGTAAGCGAATGCGTGTCTTTTTCGAAAATTGATCTTTGTTATGTTGATCATAATCAATTGTATGAAATTTTGAAAGCATTTTAGAATGAGTTTCATCCCCAAGTGATTGTGTCTCCTCAGTACTACGAATAAAAGGTGCTTCTTTCGATTTTCCAATTATGGTCATGTCATAAAGACCGGGAATATATTCCTGAGCTTGTTTTGCATAACCGGGATTAGGTGGTAAATCTTGAAGACGCGTAAGTTCGAATTCTTTAAATGATTTAGTTAGAAGATGAACCTTTTCTGTGGAAGCGTATTGTTTTAAAAGCTGTTGTTCTTTGAATTTAAGAAGTTTGGTAGCATTAATTTCTGATTCAACCTTTTTAGATTCGAGAGTTTCGAAATCCATTTTAAGTTTCTGAAAATCATTGACAACCGACTCCTTTTCTTTTAATTCATTAGAAAGATTAGCTTTTAATGACTCTATTTCTTTCAAGTGTTCAATCTTTTCAAAACGAATTTGGTCAAATTCAGAACATGTTATTTTCTCTGCTTGAGGGACCATTTCAAAAGCTTTGACCTTTTCTTTATGCAACGCAAGCTCAGCAGTTAGGGTGGAATTGGTATCTACGGATTGTCTGAGGGCCATATGCATTTGATCAATAATATGTTTAGGCACCATTACCAAATCATGTTGAGCATAAGATTCCATACCCGTCATAGCATTTGGTTGAGGTTCACTCAAATGTGTAGGATTGGGTACCACATCATTTAAGTTACTAGTTCCCGAATGCTGTTCAAGGTTGTCATTGTCATGCCCAACTTGATGTTGGTTATCATCAATATTATTAGATGTGGTTGGTACCTCACTGATGACATCAGAACCGTAGTGAGAGAGATTAGCAACAAGAGCAGCTTGGGCAGAGTGAATGTCATCACAATCCGAATCGTATGCATCAAGATCGTCCGCGCATTAGAAGTGGAAACGACTGCAATGCCTTCAGTATCTGCTGCCCCTGGGTCTGCCAGAAATGCCAACTCCTCTGAATCCAAAATCTTCCCCTTAGACTGAGCATCAACCAAATACATCTTCTCACGAAACCATGCATCATCCCTCCTCCTTTTCGGCTGAGTACATTCCCTAGCCATATGACCTTGTCCTCGGAAATTGTAGCAAGTCACAACCTTCTTAGGACCAATAGGACTCCCATTTCCACTAGCTTGAGAATTCACAGCTTGATTGTTCCCAGTCCTTGTAGGAGGTCCATATGAATTTTGCCTTCCCTGAATAGGTTGCACCGTCACTTGACCATCTTGAACAGTGGCTTGTTGTCGCGGATTTGATGAGGTGCGGAGCTGATTGTTTGTTGGTGGAAATCCTCTAGTTGCAACAAGTTTTGACAAGTAGGCGGTGAGATGGTTTAAAACATTAGCTGGCGTATCATTTGGAGTAAAGACCGGTGCTTGGATTGGTGGAAGTTCATTAGAGTAGAAAGCTTGTGCTGGTTGTGCTTCAATTGGAAAATATCCTTGCTGAGGAGTATAGCCCAATGGAGAAGTGTTGGTTTGTGATGGTGATGTTTGATATGGTGGTTGCTGTTGAAAAGATTGTTGATGAACACTTTGTTGATATTCTTGTTGTGGCATCATTGGTGGTTGATAAGATGGTTGCTGTGGTTGCTGATAGATGTGTGGTGGTGGCTGCTGCAAGTATGATGGTTGTTGATAAGTATAAGCCATGTTTTGTTGAGAAGCATACATTGCAAGTGGATCATGAACTTGAGGTGTAGACAACCGAGCCTCGATTACATGGCATTCGTGTTGTTGAAGAAAAGCTTGAAGTTGATCCACATTGGTGTTATGCAAGTCCTTAGCCAATTTAACATCCGTCACGTATTTTTTCCATTCTGGAGGAAGAGTGTTCAAATACTTGGTGTTCAATTGAAAGGTAGGGATTGCCATGCCATAGATATTAAGCTCATTCAACAATAGGGTAAATCTCAGATAGTAATCATTGAGAGTCTCCCCTGGTACATAGGCAAACTTATCAAAAGTATCATAAAGCTTACACTCTCGTTCTTGTTTAGTTAACGAGGTGCCTTGCATTAGAACACGAATTCTATCCCATAACTCTTTGGCAACTTTATGTTTGCTGACGAGTTTGTAGACATCTGGAGGAAGAGCTTGGAGAATGATATTTGTAGCATACTTATCACATTTATCTTGAATCTTCATATCTCCAGTCAACTCACTCGTTGTGCGAGGACGAGTGGTCGTACCTTCCGTCACAGTACCATAATCTAATGGTCCATTGAGCACCGATGCCCAAATAAGATGTCCATTCTCCTTGTTCAACATATAAAGTTCCATTCGGGAAGCCCATTCCTCATACATAGTCTTCACCAACATTGGTGGACGATTATCCGTACTCGAGAGGATGGACTTATCCGTAAGAGATGTATACTCCATTTCAATAAGTTAAGATTTACAAAGTTGATCGAACAATGAAATAAGGTTAAGTATTTTTGTGTTGTTTAGAATCGAGAAACAATGTTAAAATCCCCTAAAATATGTTCTCGATAAACCAAAAATTCCAAGTCAAAATTACACACGGTTCGAAATTTTTTATGGAAAAATTGTGATTATCGGAATGCCAGATCGGAATGTCAGATCGTAATACCAGATCGGAATGTCAGATCGTAATACCAGATCGGAATGTCAGATCGTAATACCAGATCGGAATATAGAACTGTCGAAATGTTGTTGGTATCGAAATGCCTAGATCGCAATGCAAAGCTGTCGCAATAATTCAGATCGCAAAGTCCTATCGGAAAGAATCAGATCGCAATGAACTATCGGAATACTCAGATCGCAATACCCAGATCGCAAAGTAGCTGACAAAATTCGAGCAGAGTAGCGACTTAAAATACTTCCTTATACCCGTCGGAATCTCAGATCGCAATAGCTATCGGAATGATTCAGATCGGAATAAGTGATAAAAATCCAACGATCGCAATGTAGAAACCTAACCCTTTCCGATGGTTAAGTTATTGCGATGGAGGCCCAAGTACAGTTGTACTTTCCGATGGATGCTTCTGCTGAAATTTCGGAATGTAGAACACACCCTTTTTTGCACTTTTGATCCAAGAAAACGGAAGTTTTAATGAAAACCAAGATACCAAGAACACGTTTAAGCACAAATTCCTATCTTACACTACTTATCACTACGATCAAACCAAAAAATTTTGGAGATTTCGGCCAAAAACTAACTTGTACTCTACGAATGTTAAGAATACACTACTCAACACAAAAACAAACCTTTATTTCATCCCATGCTCTTGATACCATTTGTAGATTTGTAAATCTATGCTTATGATTTTAGAGAGAGAAAGAGATAGAAAGATGGTGGATTTCACACTTCTAGAGAGAGAAAGTTAAGAACAACTATGTGTAAATTATGAAAAACCACACCCCTCTCCATCAAAGGAGAGGGTTTATATACCCAAGCCTTGTAATGGGCTTGGGCTTACACTTTTGGGCCGGCCTACACATGTTGTAGGCTAGGCTTGGACTTGTTTGATAAGTAATGAAGATTAACTAAACTACGAGCTATAACATGGACTATTGTTAGAGTGATCGATCCTTCTTAATACGTAAAACGTATTTCTAACAAGAACATACTCCTAACACCTACTCAATTCAACATACAAAGCATAAATCAGTAGACCCAAACACCCTTTTAACTTTTTATATCAAGATTTAAACAAGCAAATGTGTTTAACAGGTTTACCCAAGCCTAATCAAGCATCATACCAACAATATCATGCAGTAAGAACAAGATTCAAGCCACAAGAACACAACATACAACAACAATCCACAAAATCACTTAGAACAAGTATTTTGATAGATTTTTGGTAAAAAAGGTTCAAACCTCATGAATGTACATCCACACTCACAGATTTATAGCTTATGTGCCTAGCTAAACGAGGCACAAGCTTCCAATAAGATGCTAAGAACAACAAGGTTAGAAACAAACATATTATATGAAAAAAATGAAAATGAACAAGATTTGGTTCAAGCTTGTTCCCCACTCCTTGAATCCTCCCAAACCACAAGCTCACTACAATCAGGGTGTTATGATCACTTATGATCCAAAAGTTCAAGTGTTCAAACTAAGATTTGGAAAAAAAATCAGATTTTTGGAAAATTTTTGAAACACTTACATAAAACTTAAACCAATCTTTGAAACTTCATAAACACAAACTCAAATCATTAAACAATAACTAGAGAGTAAATATGGACTTGGAATTCGTCACAAGATTCAAATTTTTTCATTCACTTAGAAAACAAGCTTTACAGAACTTTGACCTAGGAATCCAAGAACAAAGACTAATGTGTGAGTCCTATGCCTTTATATAGGCTACAAGGATACTAAAATGCTGAAAATAAAACATGAAACCCTAGTGTATGGTCTTCTAATTTTGTCCTTGCAGTTTGAAAATTTCTTGAACATATAAAGACATTTGGCTGTTTGTGGAGCTGTAAAGTGGGTGGCAATTTGATCAAGGGCTCCCAATAAGCTTAGGATTGAAGCAAGTTTTAGGTTCGTTGATTCCCTGGCAGGTTTTGGCATCTTCTCAAAAGCATGTAGCAGGGGAGTGTACATGTGACATTTGAGGTGATGTGGCAAGGTTTTTGTGAGTTGGGTTATGATTAGTGTAAGGTTAATCATAAATCCGGAAGGTGTTAACACTTAATTCTTAGTAATTAATAAAAACCCAAAACATGTTCTTCGTATGTATAGTGAGGTTTGATCGAGTTTATGTTTTGAAATTATGTTTACCGCGTAATTAATATAACTAATTAATTAGTTATATAACCGTTGTGAGTGGGTTTATGAGGTGCCAACATAGTGGAGTGTGATTGCCTGGTTTGGTTGAGTGGGGCACGTGGCAGAGTGTGGTTGGTTAAGGTAACTTTCATGTCTTGGCAGTTATCAACCCCTTCTTTCTTCCTTCTTTCATTTGTAGTTTATTACCACAAAATCAGATTTCCTTTGTTAAGTAAGTTTTGTTTTTCACACTTTGGCCACAAAAACTTTTGCAAAGGGATTTCAAGGACTTGTTTTGCCATTTGATGATATTTGAAGGACCAAACTTGTAATGTCTTTAATATTCAAGGTCTTGACTTGTATGATTGACTTTGTGGAGGACTAAAAGTGACAAGTCTTCAAATTTGAGGGACCATTCTTACCAATTCTTCAAAGTTGAGGGTCCTTTTTGTAATTTTGACAAACTTTAAGGACCAAACTTGTAATTATGAATACACAAGGGTTTAAAGTGTCAATTCTTCAATAATGAAGTACCCTTCTTGTACAATCTTCAATTCTTCAAGGACTTTTCTTGGAAAATCAACTCTAGGGCCCGGTTCTTTGTGCGGCTTCGTTTCCTGTGTTCGTTTTTGCTTGTTTCTTGTGATCTTTTGCCATTTTATCAATATCTGTACCTAAAATACACATTGAACAAACACAAGCATATATTTGGCACATTTTATGATATTTTTACCATTTTAAGCCCGTTTTAGACGATGAGACTATGTATAAAAGCAGTCTCATCATTCCCCCATACTAAACCATTATCGTGCACTCACACAATGCTAGAATAAAGTATCTTAGCACCTCCAAAATTCATTTTTATGCACTTTATTGAATCATAAATTTCACTACACTACTACTATTACTACTACTTGTGTTTTAGACATAATGTATGATTTTCATCACAAAATAGGACGTTTAGGTTCATAGAATAAGAACACGTGAATGCTTCGTTAGAAATAATTTCATCGTCCTCGATTTTCACCCAGTTCCATGCCAAGCATGTAACGAGATCATTGTCATTATAATTTAGTAATGCTAACACTACTCATATGCCCTAATCACGTACTTAGACTCCCATTTTCATAAGTGGTATTATCTTGAATGATCACGAGGATACATTTTTGACTTATGCGATGACAGAGATTTAGGTCTAAAACTAGAGTCATAACGGTGTAACCAATACTATCAAATTAATAACCCCCCTAATAGACAACGATGTCAAAAAATTAAGTCAACAAGAAGGATCGATAAACACGGTTTTATAACGGTTTTGAACATGAGACTTATTACCAAGACTTTTATACGCCCCCTAACGGATGGGCCTTATTATCATAGGTTTACCTCCATCTTTTATTCAACTTCGACATGAAGCTTTTATTATGACTTCGGTCTTGCCTTGCCTTTTATTTAACCTCGCCATGAGGTGTTTATTATGGCCAAAAAAGTATATCCTCACGCTAAAAGCGAATTTTGGATATTTAAAGCTTCAAAGATTAAGGCATAATTCACTTTCAATTTCGCATAGATTTTTCGGCCTTGTGAGCTTCAAATTGTTTGCTTGATTTAGGTGAGCACTTTAAATGTTATTATTAGGTGAAGCTTTCAATTATTCGGGTTGCCAATACTTCAAACCGTGACGCTGGCGATACCTTAATGTCTTCCCAATTTAATTACATGGAAGCTACTAGAAAAGACTAGTAACCAACAATCAAGAGTAAACCGCTAAGCCAATACTTAATAGAAAAATATATATACAAGCAAAGGGAGAATAAGCAAACAACGAGAACACATGAGTTTTTGAAAGAATACGAGTACTTTACGTTTAGCATAGTAACTTATAATTAACGCTATCATTTCTCGTCCTCATTTAAGAGACTTAGCCTAATATAAAGTTAAGGAATCGAAGCTAAGTGCTCAACACGCACGGTCGAGTAAAAAATTACTCTTATTCTCGCCATCAGAAAATCTACATTCGTGTCTTCAAACACTTATAAAACATGAGAAAATATTTAAAATTTTGCCATTTTTAGCCTTATTTTGCAACAAAATGATAAACAAAAAGATAAACTTTAGAAAGCGTGAAGGTTTGGCAAGGCAAGTATCTATTCACCCCCATACTAACGTTAAACAATGTCTTCAATGTTTCGAGTCTAAGGGTAGGATACCCCCATACTAGAGACGTAGTCGAATGCTTAATCTAGCATGGAAAGGGTCGAACCATTAAATCATTAACCGTTTACGAAGTGTGCTAAAAACCTAAGGTTAGAACAATCAAGGATATATCATATGCATATCGAGAAATTGTTCAAAGCAAACGATCGAGGCTCGAGTAAAACGAACACGAGATGCTCCAATCGTGAAGATGATGATGATCTAAAAACCACATATCACAAACAACCACGGAACAAAGGTTGGAAGGGCACAAATCCCCTCACATAAGCTACATTAGAAAGCGATAATATGTACGTGGATAAGAATGGGACTCCCCCACGAGGCACCTCGTTTTTGATTACCGAGTCATGAGCTCGACTCGATCCCCTCAATACTAATTATCATTGGGGAAGGTGACTTGGTCGAGGTAGTTCAAAGAAGGATCTTCCCCACCAAAGTAGTGCATCAACCTATGGCTATTCACCTTAAAGTTAGGACCACCATTTTTAGCTAGCTCGATGGTCCCATATGGAAACTCTTGGGTAATGGTGAATGGTCCGGACCAACGGGATTTCAACTTGCCGGAAAAGATTTTCGATCTTGAGTTAAAAAGCAACACTTGATCTCCAATGTTAAAAACTCGGTTTTTAATTTTAGAATCGTGAAACTTTTTGGTTTTCTGTTTATAAATCAATGAATTTTCATAAGAAAGGTCTCTCAATTCATCCAATTCATTAAGTTGCATTTTCTGATGTTTGCCCGCGGTCTCAATGTCATCATTACAATGCTTTAGGGCCCAATAAGCTTTGTGTTCGAGTTCAATTGGCAAGTGAAAATTCTTCCAATACACAAGCTTGTAAGGAGTGCACCCAATGGGCGTCTTATGAGTGGTATGAAAGGCCCATAAAACATCATCTAACTTAACCGACCACGATTGTCGGTTTTCCCCTATCGATCTCTTCAACGCTCGGTTTAAAACCTCGACTTGCCCACTCGTTTGTGGGTGATAAGCCGTAGAAAGCCGACGTGTAACCCCATATTTCTTTAAAACTCTTTCAAATTGGTCATTGCAAAAATGGGTTCCACTATCGCTTATGATAGCACGAGGGGTTCCAAACCGAGAAAACAATTGCTTTAAAAACTTGACTACCATACGAGCATCGTTCTTGGGCAAAGCCTTAGCTTCCACTCACTTGGATAGGTAGTCAACAGTGACAAGGATGTACGTATTACCACGGGATGATGGTAACGGACCCATAAAATCAAATCCCCAAATGTCAAAAATCTCACACACTTGGATGATATTTTGTGGCATTTCATCGTTTTGTGAGGCTTCGCCTTGACGTTGGCATGAGTCACATGACTTGACAAGTGCATGTGCATCTCGGTAAATAGTAGGCCAAAAGAAACCGGCATCAAAGACCTTCTTCGCCGTGAGACTAACACTATGGTGACCACCCATGGGTCCTTCGTGACAAGCTCTAAGGATATTGGAAGCTTCGGTGCCAAAAATACAACGTCGAATAATTTGATCCGCACAAGTCCGAAATAGGTAAGGGTCGTTCCAAAAGTAGAACTTGACATCATGAAAGAATTTTCGTTTTGGTTGAGTCGTCAAACCCTTAATGATGAAGTTGCCCGCATGGTAATTTGCAATGTCCGCAAACCATGGGGTGGATGAGTCAATCTTAGAATTCACTACACCAAGTGTCTCGAGAGGAAATATTTCGGTGATTTCCTTGTTCTCATAAACACTTTGGTGAGGATCTTCCAAGCGAGAAAGATGATCGACCGCTAGATTCTCGGCTCCTTTTTTGTCAAGGATTATGACATCAAATTCTTATAGGAGGAGAATCCAATGAAGCAATCTTGGCTTTTCATCTTGCTTAGCCAAGAGGAACTTGATTACCGAATGATTCGTATACACTATGCATTTAGTCAAGACGAGGTAAGGTCAGAATTTCTCAAATGCATACACCACGGTAAGGAATTCCTTTTACATTGTGGTATACTTAAGTTGAGCCTTGGTCATCGTCTTGCTAGCATAGTGGATAGGCAAGAAGTGCTTTTCATGACGTTTCCCCAAAATGACCCCAATGGCGTAATCACTTGGATCACACATGAGATCAAAGGGGAGGTTCCAATTGGGAACAACAAGAATGGGAGCTTCAGTAAGTTTCCTCTTAAGGATTTCAATGGCTCGTACACAATCTTCGCTAAAGACAAAAGGAGAATCTTTTTCGAGAAGGTGTGTAATGGGTCGAGAAATCTTTGAAAATCCTTGATGAATCGATGATAAAATCCCGCGTGGCCTAGGAAACTCCTAACTCCCTTAACGTTTTTGGGATGAGGTAATTTAGCGATGACGTCTACCTTAGCTTTGTCTACCTCAATCCCCGCTTTCGAAACCTTGTGCCCTAAGACGATTCCTTCTTTAATCATAAAATGACATTTTTCCCAATTGAGCACAAGGTTGATTTCCTCACAACGTTTCAACATATGTTTCAAATTTCCTAGACACGAAGTGAACGAACTACCAAACACGGAAAAATCATCCATAAAGACTTCCATCGTCTTCTCGATCATGTCTTGAAAAATAGCCATCATGCACCTTTGAAAGGTTCCCGGTGCATTGCAAAGTCCGAATGGCATTCTACAATAGGCAAACGTTCAAATGGACACGTAAACGTAGTTTTTTCTTGATCACGAGGATCGATGGGGATTTGGAAGTAACCAAAAAAACTACCTAAAAAGCAATAGAAATCGTTTCCCGCAAGATGCTCCAACATTTGATCCATGAAGGGCAAGGGAAAATGGTCTTTACGAGAGGCGTCATTCAACTTACGATAGTCGATGCACACCCTCCAACCGGTCACGAGTCGAGTTGGAATTAACTCGTTGTCATCGTTTGGCACAACGGTCATTCCTCCCGTTTTAGGGACACAATGAATGGGACTTACCCAAGGGCTATCGGAAATAGGGTAAATCATTCCCGCGTCAAGGAGTTTAAGGACTTCCTTTTTGATGACGTCGTGAATTTTGTGGTTCACCCTCCTTTGGCATTGAATTGCGGGCTTGTAGTCTTCCTCCATTAAAAATTTGTGGGTACAAAATTTAGGATCAATTCCCTTAATGTCGGATAATTTCCACGCAGTTTCACCTTTGTGAGTCTTTAGAACATCGATAAGTGCGGCTTTTTCATCATCCGAAATATCTTTCTCAATAATAACCGGCAACTTATCGTCTCCTTCCTATAATACATATTCAAGATGAGGAGGAAGATTTTTCAACTCGAGAATTGGTGGTTCCTCGATTGAAGATTTGGGTTCAACACTCATAACCTCCACCGGCGGATGAAATGGGAAATCGTTAAGAAAATCCTTGATAATCGAGAAGTCCTCATCGTTGTCGAGGTCTGCGTTACAAGTACTAGGAACATCAAATTCTTCCAATGTAAAACCACCACCTTCAAATGGAGTGAAGGATGGTGTCGAATTATCAAGAATAGGATCGAGCATAGTGGGATTGCCACTATTTTCTTCGTCACCAAAACCTAAAAATTCTTGTGAAAATTCCTCACAAACGACATCGATCATATCAACATGGTTTATAGTCGCGGCGGAATAAACATGAGAAAGTTGAGAGTGTTGTGTTGCATTTATAACAAGTTCCTCGTCGTTGAAACGTAAGGTGATTTTCCTAGCATGCACATCAATCACCGCCATTGACGTATCCAAAAACAAACGACCTAAAATAAGAGGAACTTGAGGATCCGTGGGAATATCGACTACGATAAAGTCTATCGGATAATAGAACTTTTCCACTTTCACAAAAACGTCTTCGGCCAATCCACATGCGGGAATCGTGGAATGATCGGCCAATTTGATAGACATTAGTGAAGGAGTAAGATTAGGAAGATTGAGCGACTTGAAGATTTCAAATGGCATCAAATTAATACTAGCACCAAGATCGGCCAAGGCATAACATTCTTCCATATCTTGAATAGCACATGGAATCAAGAATTTACCGGGATCACCGACTTTTTGAGGTATGCGGTTAAGATAAACCGATGAACAACTAGAAAATTATTGCAATTTCTCCTTGTTATTTAACATACTCTTAAAGTTAGTGGCATCGAGACATCATGACCAAAGCGTCGGCAAAACTTATTTTAAAATGAAAATCACGAAACATTTCATAAAAAACTTAAATTGGTAATTTTCACGTGCTTGCAATTTCTCCTTACGAAGTCTCGATGGGTAAGGAAAGGGTGGTGTGGGTTGGGGCATAGACATAGCCTTTGGAAGCTCGGGTTCCAATGATGGTAATGGGTCAACCGTAGGTGTGGTTTGAGCGATACTTCGTGAGATTGGGATATGCTCCTCTTTGACCACCACCTCGGGTTCTTCCTCAATTTCCTCCATCGTTGGAGTAATTGGTTGAGGAGTCGGTTCCTTAAAGGTCTTACCACTAGTAATCACTTTCATTTCTCCCTTAGGGTTAGGTATGGTGTTACTAGGAAGACTACTCGAAGAAGACGGTTTACACATTATAGCCTCAAACATACTTGAAATTTTATCCTCAAACATAGATTGCCTCTTATCAGCCTTAAGCATCTCTTGTTTAATCTCATGTTGGCCTTGTTCCATCTTTTGTTGATTTTGTTGTAACCTTTGCACATTACTCTCCATTTTGTTTGTATGAGTCTTAAGTTCATTTGCTAACTCGTTTTTCAACTCATTTTTCAAATCATTCTTAAACTCGTATCTTAGGCTAATGATCTCCATTTATATATTATCAAACCTAGCATCATTACCATTTGCATATTCAACAAATTCATTTGGAAGATCTTTCAAGTTTTGCAAACCTTTGTTGTTGTTTTGAAAATCACGGTTTTGATTTTTGTTTTGCACTTGATTATTAGCCCCTTGATTCCCATAGTTGTTACCCTTATAATTGTTCCTTTGATTTCCTTGGTAACCAACTTGATTGTTTCGATAATTGTTAGCATTTTGATTTGGTGCAAAACCCGGTGGAGTCAATTGATTAGTGCGGGTAACTTGACCGTTTTGGTTATAAGTTCCCGTGGCCGCGTAGGCACTCGAAGTGTTACCACCGTTGGTAATGCATTCGGAGAAATCATGACCTCCACCACAATACATACAAGAAACCTCAACCGCTTTAGCCGTAGCGGGAGTGGGTTGTTCATCAACTTTAAACTCAATTAACAATCCTTTAAGCTTATCAAATATCTTGTTTTCCAAATTTGCCTCGATTTGGCAAGCATCGATGGTATGTGACAATGAAGGCGAAGGCGAAGATGAAGTCTTATGAACACTCGATGTGCTACGAGGACTATAGACCTTAGACCTATTCTCAATAATCAACAACGCTTCCTCGATCGTTTTACATAAAAAATTACCACCCGCGGCGACGTTAAGATAATCACGCTCATGATCGTTCAAGCCATTGTAAAATGTGTCAATTTGATGCAAGTCAGAAAAACCATGATGAGGACACTCATGTAACATTTCCTTAAACCGATTCCAGGCTGTAGAAAAAAACTCTCATTAAACTCTTGTGAAAACTTTGAAATCTCGTTTTTCAAATGTGTAGTCTTAGAGGGTGGGAAAAATTGGTTCACGAACTTCGAAATGAGATCCTTCCACGTCAATATAGAATTGGGTGCTTTCTCTAACCAAATTTTAGCGGGCCCCGCTAAGGAATACATAAAAAGCATCATCTTAATTGAGTCGTTCGAGACGTCCTTGAACTTGCAAGTGGCGGTAAGACGATTGAATTGGCGGATATGGTTGTGAGGGTTGTCCTTCTCGTCACCATGGAATTTGTTGTTTTGAATCATCGACAACAAACCCGTCTTCACTTCAAAATTCTCCGCAAGGATAGCGGGAATCACAATAGCCTCTCCATAACCCTCGGTGGGTTCTTGACGTAACTCCATCGTAGTACGATTAGCCATGGTTGCTTCTTGTTCTACGATGGGTTCGTCAATAGGAGATTCTTCACTAGAAGGCGTTCCTTCCTTTCAGTTTCTATGTTTACGTGCACGTCTTGCTTGGTTACGATTTTGCATAAACGTCACGTACAACGTGGGGATGAGCAAAGAAGATTCTTTTTGGTATTTTTAACTGTTTCCATTTTTTTGGGTTTTTGATTGTTTTTACTTTATTTGGATGTTTGTGATGTATTACGTAGACAAAAATCTACAAATCTCTCCTCAAATCAAATCTCTCGATTAAAGGAGCCTCAAGGAGTGAAAGCGATCACGTGAAGTGAACATCTTCGATGACTTTAGAACGTTGGCGGAACACCAAAACGTTCAAGAGGGTTTAATCTTTTGAAACCAAGAAAGTATATAGATACGTAGATAATACTTTGGTTGGCAAACCCTCGATTAGCCCTTTTTCTCTTAACACGTACAAGCAAGCGGGGGAAACGAGGCAGCGCTAAGCACTTAAGAACCTTTTTCCCTTAGGTCGTGAAACACAACTGCCTTATACCCACCTTATAGTTTGTGTTAATTAAAATCAAGCTTCACGAAAGTAATTACCCTTTTTGCCTTTTTTCTTTGTTTGAGATTCGAACACAATGATTGAGTGATGAAATCCCAAATCAAGGTTGTGTTTTCACACTTTTGGAGTACTTGTGAATTTATTGTGATACGTATACAATATAGTAATATTCACACAAAAAACGAAAACCGATAATACGTATGATTAGAGTGCTAATCACACAATTACTATTTATGGTTAATATAAAATCAAAATTTGTTCAAATCAAATCACAACACACCTCCCCGGCAGCGGCGCCAAAATGATGTAGTTGTTTTTACATACCTTTGCTTTAGGAAAAACAAAGAGCGTAATTAGGGTAGGTACGACGGTTTAGGAAAACCGTGCACAAATGACCCAAAGGTGAGTTCGTTCTCAAGGAGGCTAGTGTGTTATGTATTAAGAGATGATTAAATGTTTGTGATTATGATTATGAAGAAAGAAAAGAGAAAAAGATGACGGTTACGATTAAAATTACACTAAGACGAAAGTCGTAAACGTAAAACCGTAAAACGTGACAAAATTTAAAAATTACCCTAAAATTCCTAGAAAATTGCAATAAATCCTACAAATTGTAATTAAAGTTTACAAAAAATCAAAAATCACTCAAACCTTTTATTTAATTAAATAATAATTTTTTAATGCTAATTAAAGCCCAAAAAATCAAATTAATTAAAAAAAAGCCCAAAATGAGATTTTTCAATTTGTAAACCTCTAAAATAACTTAACTAAACTAAAAACTATTTTTGAAAAATTTAAAATTAATTAAAACTATTTAAAAATGATTAAAAACTATTAAAATATTAAAATAATCTTAAAAATGAATTAAATGACAAGAAAATTAATCTAAAAGTTTTAAAAATCCTAACTTAATTTATTTAACCAAAGAAAAATAAAAAAGTAGCAAAAATCCTAAAAACAATTTTTAATAATAAAATAATAATAAAATATTAAAAAAATTCAAAATTTATAAAAATTCTAAAAACTTTCAAACTAGTTTAATTTAACTTAAATAAACAGAAAATGAACTTGAAATTACAAAAATACCCATAATGGGACTCCAAATGGGCTAAAAGTCCAAACAATTAGCTTAATGGGCTTATTTAAGTCCCAATAAGAATATATTGTCCAAATAAGCCAAAAACTTCTAGTGTAGCTTAAAATTTGATTTTAAACACAAAACTCCAAAGGCCCAAAAGCTGAAAGTGAGCTTATCATAGCTTAATAAGCAAACAACTTATTCTCAATGGGCTTTTTGGCCCATTAAGCCATAAGCTAATGCCATAAGCTGAAATTTGACACACATCCTTATCTTGACCTTATAAAGCTGTTTGTAAAAAGAATTTTTGAATAAGCCCAAGAAATAACCCTAAAATAAGCAAAAGCTCTCTACACAAAACGACAAAATAGTCGTTTTCAAGTTCTAGACCAATTCATGGGCTGATTCTTTTTACAAAATGTTTCAAATCACTAAAATAAGCTTAATAATAAAAAAGATTTCATATAAACACACTGAATAAGCTGGAATAAGCAGTAAGCTATTTTGGAAAAGAAAAGTCAATTCGTTTCTAGTCAAACTTAAAAGTCAAAGGCTCAACAGCTCCAGATTAGTCAAATGGGTCAAATAAGGAAAACTGATTACAAAAACTAAGTTGTTACAAGTCTAAATAAGCTATTATAACTTATTGATATGCTGAACATAAATTAACACTAGCAGTGGCTTGTAGCAGTGGGAAAGGATTCTCACTGTTTGACTTTCTTGACTCTTGTTTTTAGTGAGATTTACTTTGATTCAGTGAACAACAAGGGCACCCTTATAACCAGTGGGTTATGAGGAGTCAATAACAAGCAAGAAATCACAATTTCACCAAGCCAATTAGTGCAGTTAATTCAAACAGTCACTAGACATTGCATAGACATGAAAAATAAGCAGTTATGATGTAATAAGCAGATTAAGCAAAATTAAGCCAACCAAAGTCCACCAAATGCATACACAAGCTTAAATAAATTCAAGTGAACACAAACAAACTTGTTTCATACACTGGTTCAATGATTAGACCTAGAATAAAGCCTATGTTACTTACTGATGAAGAAATGATGAACATAAAAATGACTTTGCTGATATACTTGACCACAAACCCAATTTCAAACCCTCAAATCTCTAAAACAGGTTACACAAACTTTGTTTTTACAATTTTTAACCCTAAATAAGCATACACACTAAGTGTTCCCAAATTGCTAGATCAAAACAAGCAAAAACAAGCAAGTTATAGCACAATTTCAGATTTGATGTTTCAATGAGCAAGACTTACAAATGTCAGCACTCAAATACCTCAATATCAGATACAAACAAGAACAAACTCCTAACACCTACTAAATTCAACATACAAAGTATAAATCAGTAGACCCAAACACCCTTTTAACTATTAAATCAAGATTTAAACAAGCAAATGTGTTTAACATGTTTACCAAAGCCTAATCAAGCATCATACCAACAATATCATGCAGTAAGAACAAGATGCAAGCCACAAGAACACAACATACAACATCAATCTACAAAATCACTTAGAACAAGTATTTTGACAGATTTTTGGTAAAACGGGTTCAAACCTCATGAATGTACATCCACATTCACTGATTTATAGCTTATGTGCCTAGCTAAACAAGGCACAAGCTTCCAATAAGCTGCTAAGAACAACAAGGTTAGAAACAAACAGATTATATGAAAAAAATGAAAATGAACAAGATTTAATTCAAGCTTGTTCCCCACTCCTTGAATACTCCCAAACCACAAGCTCACTACACCTTGATAATCTCCTTATCAGGGTGTTATGATCACTTATAATCCAAAAGTTCCAGTGTTTGAACTAAGACTTAGAAAAAAAATCAGATTTTTGGAAATTTTTTAAAACACTTACATAAAACTTAAACCAATCTTTGAAACTTCATAAACACAAACTCAAATCATTAAACAATAAAAAGAAAGTAAACTGGGACTTGGAATTCGTCACAAGATTCAAAATTTTTTCATACACTTAGAAAACAAGCTTTACAGAACTTTGACCTAGGAATCCAAGAACAAAGACTAATGTGTGAGTCCTATGCCTTTATATAGGCTACATGGATACTAAAATGCTGAAAATAAAACATGAAACCCTAGTGTATGGTCTTCTAATTTTTCCCTTGCAGTTTGAAAATTTCTTGAACATGTGAAGATGTTTGGCTGTTTGTAGAGATGTAAAGTGGGTGGCAATTTGATCAAGGGCTCCCAATAAGCTTAGGATTGAAGCAGGTTTTGGGTTCGTTGATACCCTGGCAGGTTTTAGCATCTTCTCAAAAGCATGTAGCGGGGGAGTGTACATGTGACATTTGAGGTAATGTGGCAAGGTTTTTGTGAGTTGGGTTATGATTAGTATAAGGTTAATCATAAATTTGGAAGGTATTAACACTTAATTCTTAGTAATTAATAAAAACCCAAATCATGTTCTTCATATGAATAGTGAGATTTGATCGAGTTTATGTTTTGAAATTGTGTTAACCGCGTAATTAATATAACTAATTAAGTAGTTATATAACCGGTTGTGAGTGGGTTTATGAGGTGGCAACATAGTGGAGTGTGATTGGCTAGTTTAGTTGAGTGGGGCACATGGCAGAGTGTGGTTTGATAAGGTAACTTTAATGTCTTGGCAGTTATCACCCCCCTTCTTTCTTCCTTCTTTCATTTGTAGTTTATTACCTCAAATTTAGATTTCCTTTGTTAAGTAGGTTTTGTTTTTCACACTTTGGCCACAAAAACTTTTGCAAAGGGATTTCAAGGACTTGTTTTGCCATTTGATGAATTTAAAGGACCAAACTTGTAATGGTCTTCAATCTTCAATGTCTTGACTTGTATGATTGACTTTTTGGAGGACTAAAAGTGACAAGTCTTCAAATTTGAGGGATCATTCTTACCAATTCTTCAAAGTTGAGGGTCCTTTTTGTAATTTTGACAAACTTTAAGGACTAGACTTGTAATTATGAAGATACAAGGGTTTAAGGTGTCAATTCTTCAATAATGAAGGACCCTTCTTGTATAATCTTCAATTCTTCAAGGACTTTTCTTGGAAAATCAACTCTAGGGCCCGGTTCTTTGTGAGGCTTCATTTCTCGTGTTCGTTTTTGCTTGTTTCTTGTGATCTTTTGCCATTTTCTCAATATCCGTACCTAAAATACACATTGAACAAACACAAGCATATATTTGGCACATTTTATGATATTTTTACCATTTTAAGCCCGTTTTGGATGATGAGACTATGTATAAAAGCAGTTTCATGACTGACCAAGTTTTACCAAGTTCTAAACTTATTTTCAAGGATTATTACACTGATTTGTGAAAGAAAATTAGGTGGTTTATGAAACAAATAAGACAGTATTGAAGATCTGTTATCACAGAAACAAGTTGTTATGACAGGGACTTTTTAAAGCTTATTTCTCCTTCAATTTTGAGAACTATATTGTATAGCTTATATGACTTGAAAGATAGGATGTTAAGCTTCACTTTGAAACAAAAATCAAACTATGAATCACAGTAATGAAGATTTTAGACATGTTTGAAGTAGGCATGTTTTAGAACTATATTTCTGACCCAATGTTTTTGATGGCCTTTTGCCTGTTTGACTATTAGTTTGACTTCAAAAACTTAGAAATTCACTTGTGACCAGTTAATGAGTGAAAACAAACTCTTAACAACTTTTACTAGCTGAATCAAAGTTTAGAACATTTGCCAAACACAAGTTACTGGTTTACTACAAATCTAAGCTATGTGAACTTATCAAATCAAACTAATTAAGACTATGAACTATCAAAACATATCAATGAACTCAAATTGAACAAATATCAAGCAAAATTAGGCAAAGTTACACTAAAACTAGAAATATAGCATGCAGACTTGTAATTTTAGGGGAAATTGTAAAATAGGACTTAAGAGTAAAATCGAAGGCTCTTTTGATGCAGAAATGAGCGTTGAGCTCACTTGTAATCTAACCACCACCAAATTTATCTACTCAACTCATCATCTAACCAATCAAACATCATCATCATAGGAATCTGATCAATCTGTTAGTTCTTGGTTGTTTAGGCTAAATATGAGCTAAGGATTGAACTACGACTTCTGAACTCTTGTAAAAGCTTCCAAAACAATCAAACTAACTCCATTGTTCTAGTTAGAACAACAAAATTATGGCATCAAAGTTATGAACAATATGTAGGAGAATTTAAGAAGAACGAGAGTGAATTGAGTGAAACTAAACTTTTATTAATGGAAGGTTGTTACAAGGTAGTTATAACTGTTAAACAACTAACTAAGAGTGGTTGTCAATCACTCTTAGTTGTTGGACTAAGTGAAGTAAAACAGAAATGAGAGGAAAATTAAGAGTGTGTGTGTTTTCACACTCTAGCTACAATATGAAAATGAAAGAATACATTGGTATTTATAGAGCTAAGATAGAGTGTTGGTGAGGGTGATGACGTGTTGTAGCAAATAGCCAAGTGCCACGTGTCCAAAATTTGCTTCTTGTGTTCTTCAAGTGTTCATCACATATTGGGGGTTTTAAATCCACTGGATAATTTGTTAATTAAAGTGGTGGGATGGATTCGTCTCTTAATTTTGATCACTTTTCATGTTAAAAGCATCTTCTAAAATGGCCTTGATCATTGAGTGATTACTGGAAAAATTATGAATGCCACGTGTCAGCATGGTATTGGCCCATTAATTATCACACGGATCACTATCCATAAGAATAGTGTAATCCATGTGATATACAATGGAGGCATGTGATTGGTTCTGGCTGAGTTAGTGGACTTTACTGTTATGATTTCGTATTTAATGCAAAGCAGCTCCATTAATGAGTTTGACCATGGTCCATGATCCGTGTGAAGGTAATGGGACAATGTGATTGGCTGAGAGACTTGTCACATGGATTACTCTTGAAATAACTTTCCACCTCGTCTACTCCTTTTGATGAGTGTGAGTGTGGATTTAGTGTGGGGGAAGCCCCTTATGTTCCCTCACATTTCTCTACCGAGGACGAGATATTCGATCCCAGAATTGCTTGTAAAGGGAAATCTTGGTCTTCCACTGATGCAATTAATAGAAATCATATCTATTTCCTTGGTGTGAGTCTACCTCGAGTAGCTCATTATGTTACCTTACCCATTGCCCCACCCTTCTATTTCTCACCTCTTTTCTTTGACCTATTTGAGGTTCTAGCACATGTTGAAGTGTGTTGGGTCAGTATTTACTGACCCTAAAGTAACTCTAGGATTTGAATATAAAATCTCCCTAAGTGTTTCATGCTCAGCAGTAAGGCCAGTCTGCTGAAGGATGACCAGGGGAACAAAGTTCCTACTGAAGAATTTATAGCTGAAGAAAGTTCAGCACTCCCCTTCCAGTTAACTTAGAAGATAAAGGAGTCTTCGCTTCAAATACTAGGCGGTCTAGTTGGTGAAGAACAAGGACTGAAGAATGGCTTTTAGTTCAGTTTGGGTTGACAATACCAAACTGAATGATGTCGATCTCCTCTAGGATACTAAAGACTTTTCAGTATTCTGATGGTTTGCATTAGGCGGGAAAAGATAACTTTAAGTCAAAGTAGGTTGCTTGTACACTTAGATATAAGTACAACCTTTATCTTTTCTAGAATAGTTTAATATGTACTTTGTACTGTTTATCCAACATGGGCATCAACCACCCACTAGATAAACCCATGCATTGGAACATGCAAAATGCAAACCCTAGTTTACACTGCCTATATAAGGAGTGTACATTGGGAGAGAAAGAGTTAACCAATACAAGAACTTAAACTCTAGAAAACCTTTCTCTCTCGATACCAACTAAACCATATAGCCAAGATGCATATGAGCGTTTAGACTGGAGCTTAGACTTTAACTTTTTTAGACGTTTAAGTAGAGGAGATCAAAACCCATTGTCATTCAACCACTTTGTTATTCCGCAAACAAAGTGGGTTATAGATTCTTTATTTGATTCTAATAAAAGTCTATACGTTGAAAAGTATATTGGTTTTGTTGTTTTAATCTTTCATAGTTCTTATCTATTGTTAAAACAACACACTTGAGTCGAAGTAAAGAGTTATTACTTAAGATAATAAGTAATAATGAATTTCAAGGGACCAACAAGTGGTATCAGAGCAGTTTGATTAGCTAAACTCTTATTTTATTAAACTGCTCATTTAAAAGTTTTCAAATCAAGATCCAAAAATGGCTCAAGTTATACCACAAACCCTAGAATATAGGGGTGGCCAACTCAATGCTGCTCCTATACTAGAGGTAGCCAATTTTACAAATTGAAAGAAGAGGTTTCTTATCCACATGGTTGGAATTGAACCTCGAATCCTTGGAATCATTGAAATTGGTCCTTTTGTTCCCATGGTTGGGGACAATAAAAAACCTGAAGTACAATTGAATGCGGATGAGAGAAAAGCTGCTAACCTAGATCAGCGTCTCAAAAGTCTCATCATGTCTGTGCTTCCAGATGACCAAATGAATTTTGTTGTAAATTTCAAAACAGCCAAAGCTACATGGGAGGACCTTATTGTTTACCATGAGGGACCCTCTGATGTAAAAGAAACCAGAATCATGGATTTAAAGCTTTAATACAACACCTTCAAGCATAAAGAAGGGGAAACCCTCACACATACATTCACCAGATACAAAGCACTAATGAATGAACTTGTGAATGATGGTGTTGAGCTTTCAAAACTTGAAATCAACACAGTTTTTGTTAATGCATTGCCAAAGAAGTGGCTCAGTTTCTGCCAAAGCTTGAGAAATGCTAATCATATTAAAGATTATGATCTGCCTTCTCTTTTTGGGAAACCCTCCTAAAATATGAAGAAAACCTAGTTGATAGGATTTATGAAGGCTCAAGCGAGAGTAAAGCATTAACCATTGCTACACCCTTGTCCACAACTTTGTTCAGTGAAGCTGTCATTCAAGACTACCAAGATAGTCCTGATGATGAGGAAGACACTAGATCTAGTGAGGAATATCTAAATGACCTCAAAGAGGAATTTCATGAAAGAGCAATTATGGCCAAGTCTAGAAGGTTCTTTAAGAAAGGAGGCAAGTTCTCCAGCTTTATAAAAGCTTCAGTTGACACTGAATGCTACAAATGTGGGAAGACTGGTCACTATGTTAGGGATTGTTATTCAAAAACATCTCTCCCTTCATATTCCTCACCAGCTCAAACAAGACCATCTGGTCAATCATCATTTCAACCAAAACAAATTGCTTCTACTTCATTTCAGCAAAACAGGGTTGAACTCAGACCAACAAAAGACTTTGAGGCCAAATACAGAGAAATCAAGGCAAGATTGGCCTTAATGAGTACTGAAAGCTCCTCATCTAAGACTCCCAAGCAAGACAAGAACAAAGGACTTGTTGCTGAAGCCTATGAATGGAATGAAGAAGATGTTTCTTCAGCTGATGATGAAATGGTTAATGTGAAAGTGCTGATGGCACTTGCTGACGATGAAGGGGCTGATTCAAATGTTGTGGCCAGAGAAAGTGCTAGAAATGGTAAATGGGTCAATGTCACAATAAAAAAGGTACAAACTCTTCTTGAATTAGAAGATAAAGATGACATTAAATTTGTATTTGATTACTTGTGCATTGATCTAAAATTTGTTGAAGAGAAAAGAAACAATTTGCTTGAAAAATTTCATAAACTTGTTCTAAAACTTAAAGATTTTGAAAGTAAGCAAATAGAGCTAAAAGAATCTAAACTTGATATTCTTACTTTTCAGCAATTGAATAAAGAAATTTTAGAGGAAAATAACTCCCTAAGAGTTGAACTAAAAGAAGCAAAAGATATTGTTAAATCTTGGCTTAGAAACTCTAATAGGGTAAATCAATGCATAAGTAAACAAATACCTACTCAAAAGAGGAAAATGCTTGGTGTTGAAGGATCCTCCAGCACCAAATCTATTGTCTTTGTCAAAGCCTCAAATGAGGATGGTAGCTCGATCCCTGACATTGAAAGGTCAGGTGAAGAGAATTTACCCAATCATGACATTGGACGTATCCTTTTTCCTGAGTTTCAAGTAAGTGTTGACACTTCAGCACCAGTTGAGTCCTCAGTTACCGAGGATGACTCAGATGATGATATAGAGAAAGAAGTAAGTACCCCACTTCCTCCTTTGGAGAAGCTGGCTGGTGCTGAACCCTCTACTGGACCCAATACTATCCAGTCTATCATCAAGTCACACACCACACACAAAGGTAGTTCTTCCAAACATGTCAAAATTGAAACTTCAAAGAAATCTTCAGCTCCTACTGAAGGTTCATATATGGGAACTACCTATTCAGTTTCAACAAATAAACCGAATTATGCTAGATCTGAGGAAGATGAGAGAATGTCTCTTGTCATGCAAGAGATCAATGATCTTAAATTGCAACTCAGGAAACAACAAACACCAACACGATTCAGAGATGAACCTTCAGATTCTCCTCATTTCAAGTACAAGACACAATTTAAAAAGGCTTGTGATTTATGTGGTCTAAACAACCATCTCACTGAAACTTGCCTAAGAGTGATTTATTGTACTAAATGTGAAAGGGCTGATCATCGCACTTGTGAACACACTCAGTATATGCTGGCCAAAACAAGTGTTGATGCTCATAAAACTGAAGCATCTCATTCCAGGCGAAATATGCCATTCCCACCATGCATTCATTGTGGTATGGGCAATCATCACTCAGATGACTGCCACTATTACCCTGTTTGTAATATTTGTGGAAGTTATGACCATGACACTCATGGACATAATCGTATCATCTCACTCAAAAGAGGTATTAAACCAAGAAACCCAAACTCTATTACTAAATGTTGTGAAACTTGTGGAAGTGATGTCCACAATACATCTGATCTCAACCATATAGAGTGGTTCAGAAGAGGTGAAGCCCTCCAGGCTAAGAAAGCAAAAGCTGTTCAGACCTCTTCTTCTTCTGAGCAATCATACATACCCTCTACAAGAGGACCCTTCAGATCTAGAACACCTTCTAGATCTAAAACCCCCACCCAACCAAGGTGGGTTTCAAAACAAAACTGACCATTTCCTTAACTTGTGCAGTGTGATCTCAGGAGGCCTATTTGGTACCTAGATAGTGGCTGCTCAAGGCATATGACTGGCACCAAAATTTATCTGCACAATTATAAGGAGGAACAAGGTCCTAAAGTTGATTTTGGTGATAACTCATCAGCTACTACTAAAGGATTTGGTTCAGTAAAATGCAATGGTATAGTTTTTTCAAGGGTAGCATATGTCAATGGATTAAAGCACAATCTCATCAGCATAAGTCAACTTTATGATGCAAAGTATCTTGTGCTGTTTGATGACAAAAAGGTATAATCTTCAACTCCAATCATGAAATTGTGATGATTTCTCCAAGAGTCAAAGATGTTTATGTCATGAACATGAACTCTACTCAGGAGACATGCTTCTTTGCTAAAGCCTCCAATATTACCAATTGGCTTTGGCATAAAAGGATCTCACATCTTAATTTCAAAACAATAACTCTGCTGGCAAAACAAAATCTTGTTATTGGTCTTCCTTCACTTGTCTATTCTAGGGACAAACCATGCTCAACATGTGAAAAAAGGGAAGCACCATAGGGTCAGTTTCAAAACAAAGCAAACTTTCTCAATCAAAGAAAGTCTTCATTTGCTTCACATGGAATTATTTGGCCCAGTATCACCTAGGGCCATTTGTTATGAAAAATATACACTTGTCATTGTTGATGAGTACTCTAGGTACACTTGGGTATATAAAGAAAAGCCATGCACCAGATGCCATTATGTCATTCATCAAAAGAGTTGAAAATCAAAATGACACTCATGTCAAACAATTTAGAACTAACAATGGCAATGAATTCAGAAATCACTCACTGATCAAATTCTGTGATGACAAAGGAAATTCCCAAAATTTCTCACCTCCTTACACACCTGAACAAAATGGTGTGGCTGAAAGAAGGAACAGAACTTTGATTGAAGCAGCAAGGACAATGCTTGCTGGATCTGCTCTCTCTAAGCATTTTTGGACTGATGCTATAGCCACTGTTTGCTACACTCAAAATAGATCCATCATTGTTAAAAGAGAAATGACGACTCCATATGAAGTCTTCAAGGGGAGAATTCCAAACATTTCATTCTTACATGTGTTTGGGTGTCCAGTATTCATTCACAATCACAAGGATCACCTTGGAAAGTTTGATGAAAAATCTGATGATGGTTACTTCCTTGGATACTCTCTAGTATCTAAAGCATACAAAGTCTTTAACACAAGAAGACAATGTATTGAAGACACCTATCACATCACCTTCAATGAAAGTTCTGAAGCTCTCACTTTTACAAATCCATCAGATGATGAACTTCATATTCATGAATCTCACAATTATCCATCTGATGAATTTCAACATTATGAGCCTTCTCAAAAATATCAAACAAGAAACTCAGTCCCTCATACTGATCCATTTAAAGATATGACAAGTCCTACAAAAGGAAATCCTTTAGTATCACATACTGATGGATGTCAATAAATTAATGATCAATCTCAAAATGATCAAAATGACCAGCAAGGAAACACAAATGACCAAAATGGCCAGTCTCAAAACAGTCAGCATGCTGACATACATAATCAAAATGATCAATCATATGTAGCTGCTGATGAACAATCTGAGCCCCTTGCTCAAAACTCTCCTACCATCTTTAGGGAATTAGGTCTTGTATATGTTGCTTCTGACCAAGAAGGAAGCCCTCCATTGATTGAACCTTTGTCCACTGAATATCCTTCAGTAGACACTAGAGATAATCCAAGTCTAAGTCCATGTCATGGACTTCCAAGCTCTAGCTCTAATCATGATACCAATACCTATTCTCCAGCTCCACAAAAATCTTGGACTCAAAATAGTCACATATAGCTGGTGAACATAATAGGTAATCCTGGTGAAGGTAGAGTCACTAGATCTATGGTAAAGAAACTGAGTGCTAAATCATCTAGAGAATGCCTCTATACAAACTTTCTCTCAGAAATTGAACCTACAAAGGTTTCTGAAGCACTCACACACCCTGGATGGGTGGGATGCCATGCAAGAGGAACTCAATAAATTTGAAAGAAACAAAGTCTGGAAATTGGTTCCTCTTCCATATGGTAAATCAACCACTAGCACCAAATGGGTTTATGATAGGTGTGTAAACACCCATCTTTTCTACCACTTAATTACAATAATAACCGGACCAAAACGTGTATTTTATGTCTTTTATGTCGGAATTATGCGTGGTTTGTGTTTTTGTTGTATTTTAGGATGAAATTATGAAAAGTGGAGAAAACACGAGAATTCACGGGCATTTACGGCTTTTATTGAAGAAAAAGATGAAAGACGGAGTTGAGAAGTCAAGAGTGGAAAAAGAACGGAAGTCCAAGACCAATTCTGAAGATTTATCGAAGAAAAAGTCAAAAGACGGAAGTTTATCAAAAGCCGAGAAACTCAAGTCTATTTTATTGAAGAAATTAAAGACGAGTTCAAAAGATATCCCGAGCCACAAGTCCTTAAAGTCCAAACTTAAAAGAAAGATGAGAAGAAAAGGACTAATGACGCAATTAATGAAGATTAAATGAAGGAAGGACTTAATCTTGCAATTAACAAGAAATGAAGAAGGGGAGGAAGCTTCCTTAATCCTCCCCTATAAATAGTTAGGATTTGTTAATCATTTGTTTTGTTGGCTAACTTGACAAATTAGCTCTTCCATTTTTAATTACCTTGCATCTTTTATTACTTGTCCAATTTAATTACCTTGTCTTGCACCTTAATTACCATTTAATTCAAGTAAGTTTTTCTTTTTAATTCTTGTCAAGCTTTATCTTTATCTTGTTAATCTCATTCTTCCTTTCTTTACCTTGTGTTGATTTGTTTATGTTCATGTTCTTAATTTTGGTTGATTACTTTTAGTGGGTTTTGATTATTGTGATATTAATTGTTTGATTTATTGATTTGGATTGATTGTTTATGCTTTATATTTGTTTTATCTATTTGTTTGGTTTAATCTTTTTATTGATTTGGTTAAGTTTTGTTTAGATCCGTATGTTTCTTCTTTCCCTTGTTCTTCGCATACAGTAACTGTTCTTTCCCAGATCAAGCCCAGAAATATTCCGAATAGGAGTGGATCATCGTGTTCTATACGGAATATCTCACTTTCTGAATAGGTGTTTTATTCCGCGTAGCAGTTTTGAAGAAATTGTTTATTCGGAATAATTATTTGTTCCGTATAGGGATTTTGAAGAATTGGCTATTCGGAATATCCAGTATTCCGAATAGGGGATTTTTCCGCATAGACCCGTTCTTTCCGAATAGAGTGACTTTCCGAATAGGCCTAACTTTCCGAATAAGTGACAATATTCCGAATAGAGGTACTTTCCGAACAGGGACTTTATTCCGCATAGGGCTGGACATTCCGAATAGACCAACTTTCCGAATAGGGTAATCTTTCCGAATAAGTGACAGTTATTCCGAATAGGCCTAATATTCCGAATAGGGGATTTATTCCGGATAGGGAATTTCAGTTTTTAGTTTTCTGCCTTTTTATTTTTCCCGCCTTTTTCCTTAATCGCACTTTAAGTTTAAGTTTAATTGCCTTAGTTTAAGATTTAGTTTTAGTTGCGTTTTAAGTTTGCCTTAGTTAGATTTAAGTTTGCGTTATTTACTTTATTGCCCTTTAGTTTTAGTCGCGCTTTAAATACTTGCACTTTATTTTTATTAGACTTAGATTTATTTTAACTGCACCTTTACTTTAATTGTTTTGCACCTTTTATTTTCAAAACTACAACGACACATCTTTGTTCCACCAAAGTTCAACTGAGTCACACATTAAACAATAAGTTTTTCAATTCGAAGAGAACCACACAACGAACTTTAATTAATTTTTATATACAGGGTGTCAAAAGCCTTGTATCAAATGGCGCCGCTGCCGGCTCTTTTCGTAAAGATCAACAGTTTTTTGTGAGAGACACGTTGCTTTTTGGGATCCGTTCACTTGTGAACGTTATTTTTCTTGCATAAAAAATTCATAAAAATCATAAAAATTAAAATTTCAAAAATCCAAAAAGATTTTATCTTTATTGTGTATATACATTGTCTTTGTGTTTGGTTTTGTTTTCTCTTGCATTTTCAGGTGTATGCGTACTAGATCTTCTAATTATCAAGAGCCCGAGCCTCAAGAAGATTTAGATATGGCAGGTGTTAACAACAATAATCAACTACCGCACCTCAATAATAATAATAACAACAACAATGCTCTTCCACAGCCCGATCTTCGGACCATGGAGGAACTTTGTCAACCAACAATGTTTGGACGAGGAGGACCGATTGCGCCGATGCAAATCAACGCTCCTGAGTTTTCGTTGAAGCACCACATGATTCAGCAAGTACAAACAAACCCATTTAGAGGATTGCCTGATGATGATGCCAACAAACACCTCGACAAGTTCATTACAATCACCCAAAGCATGAAGTTGCCTGGTGCCACAATGGATGAACTTCGCCTACAACTCTTTCCACACACTCTATTACATCATGCCGAGAAATGGTTTGATCGTCTCCCGAAGAATTCTATTCACACTTGGGATGACATGACTCAACGCTTTTTGTCGCGCTACTTTCCACCATCCATGGTCACAAGCCTTCGCAATCAAATCAACGGTTTCATGCAAGACCCTGATGAATCTCTTTTTGATGCTTGGGAGCGATATAATGTCTTGATCGATAGATGTCCAAACCATAACATGCTCCCTGTGACCTTAATCGATACTTTCTACAACGGTTTAACTTTTCGAGATCGTGATACGATCAATGCAGCCGCCGGTGGCACATTCATGAAAAGGAGACCCGAGGAGTGTAGAGAGTTAATTGAGAACATGACTACTCACCATAAGAACTGGGATTCCTCTGCTTCCTCAAGGAACAACCCGAGAGTCAATGTTTCCTCAACCTCAGCAAACCCTGAGATGACCGAACTCACCCGCATGATGACTGAAATGAGCAAAAGTATTACGCTTCTCGCTTCAAACCAACAACAACAACAAGTTAAAGCAGTTGCTAATCCTTGTGAGACATGCGGCGGTCCTCACTCATACACCGATTGTCCTTCAACACAAGGAAATCCGGAAAATGTGTATGCAGCTTACGGTAATTATTCACCGGAAAATTACCAAGCTAGACAACAAGGGGATAGAAATCTGCTGAGCTACCGTTCTAACAACTACCTTTCACCCGGTTTTTCTCCTCAAAACCAAAACCCCGCCAACAACTACACTAGAAGCAACCAAATCCCACCAAGAGCTTCTAATCCTTATCACCCACCCACCCAACAAACTCCACCCATTAATCCCGATGTTGAGGCCATCATGAGAACCCAAGGTGAGCAAATCAAGAACTTGCAGAGCCAAATTATCAATCTGAAAGAAGATATCACAAAGCAAGGAAATGAGATAAGATCCGAGCTTCGAGATAACATTCAATCCTCCTTCAGCAGTCAAACCAATGATTTGAAGAATATGCTTGCTAGTTTCTTGCCAGCCGCTCAACCTTCTTCTTCAAGTTCTCTACCTTCAAACACCGTCACTAACCCGCGAGCCAATGTGAGTGCTATTACTACTCGTAGTGGAGTCACCATCGTAGGACCACCAATCCCACCACCATCATCTACACCTCCTACACCACCATGTATCCCTACTCCTCCTACACCTAGTATTAGTGCACCATTACCGTCTCCGCCTCGACGTGATGAAGTTCCCACCAATGACCCCTCAACATCTCAACCGTTACCTACCACACCAACACCCTCACCACCCAAACCTAATATCCCTTATCCTTCTCGCTTGGGCAAGAACAAAATGCTAAACAAGGAGGACGCTCAAGTGACTAGCTATATCAAGATGATTTCTCAAATGAACTTCAACATTAGCTTTCTTGAAGCACTTGTCCACATGCCCAAATTTGTTAAAGCATTTAAGGAATTGCTTAACAAGAAGGAGAAGCTGATTGAACTCGCCAACACACGCTTAAATGAAAACTGCTCTGCAGTTATTCTTAAAGAACTTCCGGAAAAACTTGGAGATCCCGGTCGTTTTGTGTTGCCTTGCGTGTTCAACAAAACTGAAGAATTTACTGCCCTTGCTGATCTCGGGGCTAGTATTAATTTGATGCCTTTGAGTGTTTGGAAAACACTATCATTGCCCGACCTCACTCCAACAAAGATGACTCTTGAACTTGCAAATCGCACTCTCGCTTACCCTGTTGGTATAGCCGAAGACGTGTTTATCAAAGTTGGCACATTTACTTTCCCGGTCGATTTTGTCGTAGTTGATTATGAAATGGACCCTCGTATTCCTTTAATACTTGGTCGGCCATTCTTGAGAACCGGACGAGCTTTAGTTGATGTGGCCGAAGGTGAGTTAATCTTAAGAGTCGGGGATGATGCACAAGTTTTCAAAATGGGGAAGCTTACAGGCAAATCCTTTGGAGGCCGAGAATCAGTGAATATGATTAATGTGCTCGATGACTTTACCGTCTACGACAATCCTTTATTCAAGTCTTCCACTGATAATCCACTCTTTGACGATGATGAAGATGATTCTCGATCCACTTTGGAACCTTTTCCCATTTATGATTCACCACCGGTCTTTGACGCTTATGATGATGATGATTCTAGCTCAGATTCGGATGATTTTGATTGTACTTCTGAGTATCCCGAGCTGCCCACATTCGATGATTTTGATGAGGCTGATACTCTCTCGAGCGATTCTTCCCATGATGAAGATCCTCCGCCATCACTCGATCCTACTTTGGACGATTACTCATTCGAGGAAGATTTCTCTGAATTTCTCAACACATACTTCCCTCATGAGAGTGATGCACCTCCTTTGGGCTTTGAAGATTATCGTCTTGATCCTACTTTGGATTTGAAGAGCATTTTGTCCAAGGAGAAGAAACCGGTTGACACTAAAATCCGTTGCACTTATGATTTGACACCTCTTTGTCCCCCTTCTGAGGACGAGGTTGTGCTTCTTTGCGGATCTTCTTCACACTCGGCTGAGCCGGAGTGCTATTTTCCCCTAAAGGAAAAGGTGTTCGATCCCGGTATTGAAGTCTTTAAGCCATCTCAGTATCCACCTGATGCAATAAAAGGAAAGATCTTTGGATATTTTGAAGACATTCTTGCTCCACTTCAACTTTGCTTCCACCATGCTCCATCGCTGCTTAAGGGAACCTTGCCATGTCTCTTTTGGCTTGCCTTGTTCGCCTTAAGCTCGTGCTTATTGATGGATGAAAACCATGTCTTTGATCCTGGTGGATTTGTTTCTTGCTACTTCCGTTGATGATCAAGGTCGAGTCAGGCTCACGACTCGGTTAACAAAAACCAAGCGCTTCTTGGGAGGCAACCCATGCATCTATCTTTTCGCTTTCTTTACCATAAGTGTAGGGGGGACCCTTTGGATTGCTATTTCCTCTCCTTACTTCTTAATCAGGGATTCGAGCTTCAACGATCCACTCTTGATGATTCTTGACGACCCGTGATTCTGTGTTCTACTTCTTCCCGGTTCTATCCTAAACTCTTTTTGATTCACTATTTTATATTTTCTCAATATTAAAATAGGAATCTCTTTAGTTGTCTTTTCCTTAGCGAGATTTAAACAACGTGCACAATGTCCTAAGTGTAGGGGAGTTTACTCCCACATGCTTAAACATTGAGGACAATGTTTATCTTAAGTGTAGGGGGGACTTCTATCGAAGTTAAGTGGTCTTTTCCTTGTATTTGTCCTCATTTTAACCGGAAACTCAATTTTTCGACATTTTTCAAAATTTTTGATCTATTTTGGCCTATTAGTTTTTCCCTTTGTATAGTTATTTTCTTTCCTTATTTGAATAAATGTTTAATAAGTGGTTTTAATTTTCAAGCGTTGTGAATTTTTTGACTCAACCCGAGTTTACTCTAGCTAGTATCCTTAACGTGTTTAAGTCAAGTTTTGCTAGGCTTTTATATAGGGAGCTATAAAACGCGAAAGTCTTAACTCTCACGGGTTAAGAACAAGAACTTTTCGCAAGTTCCTATAATTGATCCTAGAGAGTCGTTTATCAAGGGAACTTTAAGATGCGATTTCTAAACTTGAAAGAGTCTAAGAAGTTGCAAGATCCTATAGGCGACTCGAAAACCCAAAACTTTGATTTAATAGGCTAAGTATCCACGAGTCTCATTACTTGAGATTTTAAACTGTGGAGAACGAGAGATGATAGAGCCAATTATAAGTTCGGTATTCTTTCGTGAATTTATGTGAGTTAATTATAAGCCTATTCTCCCATCGCTTGCTAATAAATTTATCTGCTAATAAATAAGGTTGTACGATTTGAAAAGTTACTTAGCTTCTAGCCCCAGATCGTTTAAAAGTTGCTCGGTAATGACGAGAGTTCATAGCCAAGGCATAACTTATGAAGCGGGGCGCGAAGATTGGCGAGTCCGAAAAGGCCCTAACAAGGCATGAGGGCTATGTTTTGTTGCTAAAGATCCAAAAGTGATGTGAAGAATCATTTATCGAAAATCAATATGAAGGATCGAGACACACGACGAAAAGCAAAAACTCCCAAAAAGTCATGGAGAAGTGTATCCGAAAAGACCCTAACAAGGTATGAGGATAAATAGATCCAAGTCAATAAAGGAGGCGGATCGTTGTATATCAAAATCCAAAATAAAGATTGGAGAAAAATGAAGAAGTCGTGGTCCATATATGAAGAATCTCTCAAAAATTCCAAGTGAAGAAATTCCAATTATGAAGAGAAGACCATTATTTCATGAACGTCTCTCAAGATTTGAAGTATGAAGTCGCTGCCAAATATCGGCCCGAGAAAGGTCTCAAATCGCGAACCAAGTTATGCCAAGATATGAACTTTTTGATATCCCGAGAAGCAGTTTTAAAAGATTTGGTCCTTTAGCTAATTATTGATTAAATCGTGCACTTTATTTTCAGACCTAATAATTATCGAAATAAGTCAAACAATGCATCTTCGTGATCATTCAAGACAAATAATAAAATATAAGAGATACCCATAGGAATAAGGGAGTCTAAGTGAATAATTGGCCCACATGAGTTCGTGTTAGTTTACTAACTTATAATAACAATGATCTCGTTTTTAAGCTTGGTTTGGAGAAAGTGAAAAGTTGAGGATGATGATTATTCATGACATTTTCAAAACCCAAGGTATGCTTTTAATTTCTTTGCCTTGCATTTTTATAATTTTCTATCTCTTTAATAAAGGCCAATATGGATTGATTATGATGAAAAGTGTAAACATGCCTTGTAACTAATGCATTGCATGAGGACATTGCAATGGTCAAGTGTAGGGGATTTGATAGGTGTGTAAACACCCATCTTTTCTACCACTTAATTACAATAATAACCGGACCAAAACGTGTATTTTATGTCTTTTATGTCGGAATTATGCGTGGTTTGTGTTTTTGTTGTATTTTAGGATGAAATTATGAAAAGTGGAGAAAACACGAGAATTCACGGGCATTTACGGCTTTTATTGAAGAAAAAGATGAAAGACGGAGTTGAGAAGTCAAGAGTGGAAAAAGAACGGAAGTCCAAGACCAATTCTGAAGATTTATCGAAGAAAAAGTCAAAAGACGGAAGTTTATCAAAAGCCGAGAAACTCAAGTCTATTTTATTGAAGAAATTAAAGACGAGTTCAAAAGATATCCCGAGCCACAAGTCCTTAAAGTCCAAACTTAAAAGAAAGATGAGAAGAAAAGGACTAATGACGCAATTAATAAAGATTAAATGAAGGAAGGACTTAATCTTGCAATTAACAAGAAATGAAGAAGGGGAGGAAGCTTCCTTAATCCTCCCCTATAAATAGTTAGGATTTGTTAATCATTTGTTTTGTTGGCTAACTTGACAAATTAGCTCTTCCATTTTTAATTACCTTGCACCTTTTATTACTTGTCCAATTTAATTACCTTGTCTTGCACCTTAATTACCATTTAATTCAAGTAAGTTTTTCTTTTTAATTCTTGTCAAGCTTTATCTTTATCTTGTTAATCTCATTCTTCCTTTCTTTACCTTGTGTTGATTTGTTTATGTTCATGTTCTTAATTTTGGTTGATTACTTTTAGTGGGTTTTGATTATTGTGATATTAATTGTTTGATTTATTGATTTGGATTGATTGTTTATGCTTTATATTTGTTTTATCTATTTGTTTGGTTTAATCTTTTTATTGATTTGGTTAAGTTTTGTTTAGATCCGTATGTTTCTTCTTTCCCTTGTTCTTCGCATACAGTAACTGTTCTTTCCCAGATCAAGCCCAGAAATATTCCGAATAGGAGTGGATCATCGTGTTCTATACGGAATATCTCACTTTCCGAATAGGTGTTTTATTTCGCGTAGCAGTTTTGAAGAAATTGTTTATTCGGAATAATTATTTGTTCCGTATAGGGATTTTGAAGAATTGGCTATTCGGAATATCCAGTACTCCGAATAGGGGATTTTTCCGCATAGACCCGTTCTTTCCGAATAGAGTGACTTTCCGAATAGGCCTAACTTTCCGAATAAGTGACAATATTCCGAATAGAGGTACTTTCCGAACAGGGACTTTATTCCGCATAGGGCTGGACATTCCGAATAGACCAACTTTCCGAATAGGGTAATCTTTCCGAATAAGTGACAGTTATTCCGAATAGGCCTAATATTCCGAATAGGGGATTTATTCCGGATAGGGAATTTCAGTTTTTAGTTTTCTGCCTTTTTATTTTTCCCGCCTTTTTCCTTAATCGCACTTTAAGTTTAAGTTTAATTGCCTTAGTTTAAGATTTAGTTTTAGTTGCGTTTTAAGTTTTCCTTAGTTAGATTTAAGTTTGCGTTATTTACTTTATTGCCCTTTAGTTTCAGTCGCGCTTTAAATACTTGCACTTTATTTTTATTAGACTTAGATTTATTTTAACTGCACCTTTACTTTAATTGTTTTGCACCTTTTATTTTCAAAACTACAACGACACATCTTTGTTCCACCAAAGTTCAACTGAGTCACACATTAAACAATAAGTTTTTCAATTCGAAGAGAACCACACAACAAACTTTAATTAATTTTTATATACAGGGTGTCAAAAGCCTTGTATCAGTTTAAAATCTCAAAAGAGATGAAACCAATGCAGTGACCAAAAATAAAGCTAGGCTGGTGGCCCAAGGATTCAATCAAGAGCCTGGTGTTGATTTTGATCAAACCTTTGCTCTAGTTGCACGTATGGAAGCCATACGAATCTTCTTTGTTTATGCCACATACATGAACTTCATCATCTACCAAATGGATGTCAAAAGTTCATTCCTAAATGGTGACCTAAAAGAAGAAGTTTATGTCACTCAGCCTCCTGGCTTTGAGAGTAGTAAATACCGAAATCATGTCTACAAGCTTTACAATGCTTTGTATGGACTAAAGAAAGCTCCAAGAGCATGGTATGAAACTCTCTCAACATTTCTCATTGAACATAAATTTGTCAGAGGAAAAATAGATAGCACCTTGTTTATCTATAAATCTAAAACTGACACCATTCTCGTACAAATTTATGTGGATGACATAATCTTTGGTTCTACAAGCTTGAAACTTTGCAAACAATTTGCCAAGCTTATGACTAGCAAGTTTGAGATGATTATGATGGGAGAACTCACATACTTCCTTGGTCTTCAGATTAAACAATCTGACCAAGGCATCTCCATCAATCAAGAAAAATATGTCAAGGATCTGCTGAAGAAGTATGATATCAATTGTGCTTCCGTGAAGACTCCAATGGTACCCCCTAACAACTTAGGACCTGATCTCAATGGACAATCAGTCAATGAGACTCAATATAGAGGTATGATTGGGTCACTCATGTACTTAACTACAAGCAAGCCTGACATTCAATTCTCCACATGCCTTTGTGCAAGATACCAAGCAGATCCAAAGGAATCACACCTTACTGCTGTAAAGAGAATCTTCAGATACCTAAAAGGTAAACCAAGTCTAGGTCTTTGGTACCCCAAATCCTCAGGTTTTGACCTAAAGGGGTATTCGAATTCTGACTATGCTGGATGCAATTTAGATAGAAAAAGTACTTCTGGTGCCTACCAATTGCTAGGTGGAAAACTTGTGTGTTGGAGTGCTAAAAAGCAACAAACAGTTGCCATGTCTTCAACAGAAGCTGAATATGTGGCAGCTGCTGGATGTTGTACCAATGTTCTTTGGATGAAAAGCCAACTGGCTGATTATGACATAGAATACGAAAAGGTACCAATATTTTGTGATAACACTAGTGCTACTGCAATATCCAACAATCTAGTACTCCACTCAAGAACAAAACACATTGATATTAGATATCACTTTATCAGAGATCACATTGTGAAAGGGGACATTGAATTACATTTTCATCCCCACTCAACACCAATTGACTGATATCTTCGCCAAACCAATGGATGAACCAACTTTCAAAAGATTGATAATGGAGCTTGGTATGCTGAACATTGATGATACAAAACCTGAACTAATAAGTGTGAAAACACTTATCCTTTTACCACTTAATTATAATAATAACCAAGCCAAAACGTGTATTTTATGTCGTAAATGTCAGAATTATGCGTGGTTTGTGTTTTTGTTGTGATTTAGGATCAAAATGTGAAAAGGGAAGAAAACACGGGCTTTCACGAGCTTTTATCGAAGAAAAAGACAAAAGATGAAGTCAAAAGACCAAGAGTGCAAAAAGAACGGAAGTCCAAGGCCTGTTCTGAAGATTTATCGAAGAAAAGTCTAAAGACGGAAGTTTAATAAAGCCGAAGAACTCAAGTCTAATTAATGAAGAAACTACAAGACGAGTTTAATTAATCCCGAGACAAAGTCGAAAAAGTCGAAGAATTTAGAAGACGAAAAGACGAGAGAAGAAAGAAAGGAGCAACACATGCTAACCTCCCTAATCACCTATAAATACCATCCTAATGACACATTAGGAGGTGTTGACTATCTTAACAAAATAGCTCTTCCAATTTTAATTCATGCCATTTAATTAAATGTCATTTAATTTTCTTGTCTTGCACCTTAAATTCTTGCCTTTAATTTCAAGTAAGTCTAATTTTGTGTTGTTGAATCTTTAATTTTAATCAAGTTTTTAATTAATCTCTCATTCTACCTTTCTTGTTTTGATTTAATCTTTATGTTTATGTGCTTATTGTCATGCTTATTTGATTATTGGTTATGTTTTTATGTTTATGATTGTGATAGCTTATTGATTTTATAGCTTATTGTGTTTTTCTTAATTTTAGTTAAGTGTTTTTAAAAGTTATTTTATAAAAAGTTGATTTTAAATAATTTTATTATTTAGTGTTTTTAAAAGTTTTTAAATTTTGGCTTATTTAGTTTTTCTTAAAAGTAATTTGGTTAAGTTTTTAGTTGAGTGCTTATTAGTTTTTAGCTTATTTTTATTTGTGCTTATTAAGTTTCTTATCCGGGTTTTTTAAAACCCTAACATTCCGTATAAGCATCATATACATTCCGGATAGCTAGCTTGAATTAATATTCCGGATAAGTATTATAAGTCGAATTCCGGATAAAGCTTCGAACCAGGATTCCGGATGTAACGAAGATATTGTGATTCCGGATAGTGGACAGGAGAGGATTCCGGATAACGCTCAGAAGGCAATTCCGGATAATTTTAGGCAGGTACATTCCAGATAGTGTGGGTTGTGTTGATTCCGGATAAGGCTTCGAAGGGGATTCCGGATAAAGAGCAGGTACTGAATTCCGGATAAGCTACAAAAGTGATTCCGGATAACGAATCAAATACGGATTCCGGATAAGGAGATTTTGGGCACATTCCGGATAGTGCAACGATTGTGAATTCCGGATAAGGCTTCGAAGTTCCCATATTCCGGATAAGAGTAAGTGTTTGGATTCCGGATAGTGACAGTATTTGGATTCCGACTCAGGTTTTGTTTATCCTCTGTTTTATTTTCAAGCAATTATTTTTCCTGCCTTTTTACTTAGCATTATTTTAGCTCGTCTTGTTTTAATTTTAAATTTCAAGTTTGCATTTTTATTAAATTGTTAAATTTACTTTTCGTCGAGCTTTAATTTTTGTCATTTAATTAATTTACCTATTAAATTTTTAATTTTCGCACCATTTACTTTAAAGTGTTGCATTTAATTTTACAACAACGATCAAAAATATTGTTTTCCACCAAAAGACGACTGAGTCGCACTTAAACCGGAGGTCAATTCGATTAGACACATTCAACGAACTTAACTTTTTAACTGAGCAAAATACAGTTATTAAATGACGCCGCTACCGGCTCTTTTCGTAAAGATTAACGGTTTTCTGTGAGAGACGCGTTGAACTTTGGGATCCGTTCACTCTTGAACGTTATTTTTCTTGCTCAAAAATTTTTCAAAAATCCATACAAATTAAAAATTGTTAAAAATCCATAAAAATTAAAAAATTTCAAAAATCCCAAAAGATTTTTATTTTTATTTTTACACGTACATATATATTCTCTATTTCTTTGATATCTTTTTCTTTTGCTTTTGCAGGTGTATGCGTACTAGATCTTCAACTTATTCAGAGCCCGAGACTCGTGAAGATTTAGATATGGCTGGTGTGCACAACAACAATAATCCACCCCACCCCAACATGAATAACAACAACAATGTTCCCCCACCCGACCTTAGGACGATGGAGGAGCTTTGTCAACCAACCATGAACGGACGAGGAGGACCGATTGCGCCTATGCAAATCACGGCTCCAGAGTTTTCGTTGAAGCATCACATGATCCAACAAGTTCAAAACACTTTTCCATTTCGCGGATTACCGGATGATGATGCCAACAAACACCTCGACAAATTCATTACCGTTACTCAAAGCATGAAGTTGCCCGGTGTTACTATGGATTTTCTTCGCCTTCACCTATTTCCACACACCTTATCCTACCATGCCGAAAAATGGTTTGATCGTCTTTCGAAGAATTCAATTTATACATGGGATGAGATGACTCAACGCTTTTTGTCGCGCTACTTTCCACCATCCATGGTCACGAGCCTTCGAAATCAAATTAGCGGATTTACACAAGAACTTGATGAATCACTTTTTGATGCTTGGGAACGATATAATGTTTTGATTGATCGATGTCCAAACCACAACATGCTCCCCGTTACTTTGATTGATACTTTCTACAACGGTTTAACTCTTCGTGATCGTGATACGATTAATGCAGCCGCAGGTGGCACATTTATGAAAAGAAGACCTGATGAGTGTAGAGAGCTTATCTAGAACATGCCTACTCACCACAAAAATTGGGATTCATCCGCATCTTCAAGGAATAACCCCACAGTCAATGTTTCTTCTACTTATTCTAACCCTGATATCACCGAATGGACCCGCGCAATGGTCGAAATGAGCAAAAACATGCAACTTTTGGCTACAAATCAACAACAACAAGTTAAAGTTGTAGCAACTTCTTGTGAGATCTGCGGGGGTCCTCATTCATACACTGATTGTCCTTCTACTCATGACAATCCGGAAAACTTGTATGCGGCTTATGGTAACTATTCAACAGAAAACTACCAAGCCCGACCTCAAGGTGATCGTAACTTGCTAAGTTACCGTTCTAACAACTTTCTTTTACCCGATATTTCTCCTCAAAACCCCAACCCCAACAACTACAATAGAAGCAATCCAAACCCACCTCGAGCTTCTAATCCTTATCACCCACCCGCTCAACAAGCACCACCCATTAATCAAGATGTGGAAACTTTCATGAGGACCCAAGGAGAGCTAGTTAAGAATCTACAAAGCCAAATCATCAACTTGAAAGGAGATATCACTAAGCAAGGGAATGATATTAGAACCGAGCTTCGACATGATATGCAAACCTCCTTCAGAAATCAAACGAATGATTTGAACAATATGATGGCTAGTTTCTTTCCAAGTACTCAACCCTCTACTTCGGGCTCTCTTCCTTCTAATACCGTCACCAACCCAAGAGCGAATGTGAGTGCTATTACTACACGCAGTGGAGCAACCTTAGTAGGACCATATAACCCTCCCCCAGTTACTCCATCTACACCTCCTCCACCACCATTTATCCCGCCTACTACCATGCCTAGTATGAGTTCTCCATTACCGTCTCCACCTATGCATGAAGAAGTACCCAAGAAAAACCCTTCACCCACCCCACCTTCCACCTATAAACCCAACATCCCATATCCTTCTCGGTTAGACGAGCAAATTGTTTACTAAATAGGATGCTCAAATCACTTCTTTTATGAAGATGATCTCTCAAATGAATTTCAACATTAGCCTCGTTGAAGCACTTGTCCAAATGCCAAAATTCATCAAAGCATTCAAGGAATTGCTTAACAAGAAGGAAAAGATGGCTGAGTTTGTCAACACACGCTTAAATGAAAACTGTTCTGCAGTCATGCTTAAGGAATTTCCGGAAAAACTTGGAGATCCCGGTCGTTTCGTGTTGCCTTGCATTTTTAACTAAGTTGAAGAATTTACTGCCTTAGCTGATCTCGGGGCCAGTATAAATTTGATGCCTTTAAGTGTTTGTAAAACACTATCATTACCCGACCTTACACCAACAAAGATGACTCTTGAGCTAGCAAATCGCACTCTCGCTTACCCCTTTGGTATTGCCGAAGATGTGTTTATTAAAGTTGGTACCTTCACTTTTCCGGTCGACTTTGTTGTTGTTGATTATGAAATGGACCCTCGTATTCCGTTAATACTTGGTCGGCCATTCTTGAGAACCGAAAAAGCCTTAGTCTATGTTGCCGAAGGTGAGCTAATTTTAAGAGTCGGGAATGATGCTCAAGTGTTTAAAATGGGGAAGATTTCAACCAAACCCAATGGAAGAGAATCGGCGAATATGATTAATGTGTTTGATGATTTTGTCGTCTACAACAATCCTTTTTTCGATTCTTGCTATGATAATCCACTGTTCAAAGATGATGTGGATGATTCTCTCTCCAATTTAGATACCCCACCAATTTATGAGTCTCCACCAACCTATGATGACTATGATGATTATTCTAGTTCTGACATGGATGATTCTGATGATTTTTCTTCTGAGTATAAAGACATGCCAACTTATGATAATTTTGATGATGTTGATACTCTTTCGAGTGATTCTTCACATGATGACCTTACTCCTACTTTTTATGAAGATCCTCCAACAATAATGCTTGATCCTACTTTGGATGACTACTCATTTGAGGAAGACTTTGCTACTTTTCTCAACACTTACTTCCCAAATGAGAATGATTCTCCTCCTTTGGACTTTGATTTTGGTCTTTATCCTCCTTTGGATATGAAGAAACCCATTTCCAAGGAGAAGAAGCCGAAAGACACCGATATCCGCAGTAATTATGTCTTGACACCTCTTTATCCTCCTTCTGAAGATGAGATTGTGCGATTTATGAGCGGATCTTCTTTAAGGTCTACTGAGCCTGAGTGTTATTTTCCCCTAAAGGAAAATGTGTTCGATCCTGGTATTGCAATTTTTAAGCCATCTCAGTATCCATCTGATGAATAAAAGGAAACATTTTTGGAACTTTTGGAGATATGCTTGCACCTCATCACCCTTGCTACTACCGTGCTCAACAACTGCTTAAGGGAACCTTGCCTACTCTTATTTGGCTTTCCTTGTTTGCCTTAAGCTTGTGCTACTTGATGGATGAAAACCATGTATTTGATCCTGGTGGATGTGTTTCAAGCTTCTTCCTATGCTAATCAAGGTCGAGTCAGGCTCACGACTCTGTTAACAAAAACAAGCGCTTCTCGAGAGGCAACCCGCAGTATCTATCCTTTTTCTTTTGTTTTTTTAACAAGTGTAGCGGGAGACCCTAGTATGTGTTTGTTGTTTTCTTTTCTAATCATGTGCAGGGATTCGAGCTTTCAAAGATCCATTCTTGATGACTTTTAACGACCCGTGATTCCGTGTACCCGTCTTACCGGTTCTATCCTAAACTCTTTTGATTCACTATTTTATATTCTTCAATATTGAAATAGGAATCACTTAGTTGTCCTTTCTTTAGGAAGATTTAAACAAATTGCACAATGTCCTAAGTGTAGGGGAGTTTACTTCCACATGCTTAAACATTGAGGACAATGTTTATATTAAGTGTAGGGGGAATTCTATCGAAGTTAAGTGGGCTTTTCCTTGTATTTGTCCTCATATTAACCGGAAAATTGATTTTTCGACATTTTTCAAAATTTTTGATCTATTTTGGCCTAGTTGTATTTCCTTTTTTATAGTTGTTTTCTTTATTAGAATAAATTTTAATAAAGTGGTTTTTAATTTCAAACGTCGTGAATCTTTTGACTCAACCCGAGTTTACTTATCCAAGTTTACTCTAGCTAGTATCCTTAACGTGTTTAAGTCAAGTTTTGCTAGGCTTTTATATAGGGAACTTTAAAACGCGAAAGTCTTAACTCTCACGGGTTAAGAACAAGAAATTTTCGCAAGTTCCTATAATTGATCCTAGAAATTCGTTTATCTAGGGAACTTTAAAATGCGAATTCTAAACTTGAAAAAGTCTAAGAATTTGCAAGATCCTATAGATGACTTGAAAACCCAAAACTTTGATTTAATTGGCTAAGCATCCACGAGTCTTATTCCTTGAGATTTTAAATTATGGAGAACGAGAGATGATATAGTCAATTATAAGTTTGGTATTCTTTCAAGAATTTATGTGAGTTGATTATAAGTTTTTTCTCCCATCGCTTGCTAATAAATTTAATTCCAATAAGTAAGGTTGTACGATTTGAAAAGTTACTTAGCTTCTAGCACAAGATCGTTTAAAAGTTGCTCGGTATTAATTAGAGTTCATAGCCAAGGCATAACTTGTCGAAGGGGGATGCGAAGATTGGCGAGTCCGCAAAGGCCCTAACAAGGCATGAGGGCTACATTTTGTTGCTAAAGATCCAAAGTGATGTGAAGAATCATTTATCAAAAATCAATGTGAAGGATCGAGACACACGACGAAAAGAAAATACTCCCCTAAAGATCATGGAGAAGTCTATCCAAAAAGGCCCTAACAAGGTATGAGGATAAATAGATCCAAGTCCTAAAAGGAGGCCGATCGTTGTATACCAAAATCCCAAATAAAGATTGGAAAAAAATGAAGAAGTCGTGGTCCAAGCATGAAGAATCTCTCAAAAAAATCAAGTGAAGAAATTCCTATTATGAAGAGAAGACCATTATTTCATGAATGTCTCTCAAGATTTGAAGTATGAAGTCACTGCCAAATATCGGTCCGAGAAAGGTCTCAAATCGTGAAACGAGTTATGCCAAGATATGAACTTTAAGAGGTCCCGAGAAGCAGTTTTAAAAGATTTTGTCCTTTAGCTAACTATTTGTGACAATCTAACATTTTCAGGTAGTGAATTATTTTCTCGTATAATATTTTGAAACTTATTTTTGTGTTGGTTGATGAACTCACAATTTACGGATTTAAATTTGGGCTTACGTGCATAATTTAGCGTCCTTTACGATTAAACCGGAAACCTTAGGATTACGTATATACGTTTTTGAACTCCGTTTTTGATGAGACAATTTTTATTGGATTCGTTTTGTGCCGTTCATTCATAATTTATAAAAACGTTTTTCGTGAAATGACCCGAGGGCACGCAAATCGAGGAAACTAGAATGGAGGAGTACCCGTAAATTAGCGGGATGGGATAAAATAATTTATCCCACCCCACTATAACATGGGACGGCCAAACATGACACCACATCAAAGATGTGGCATCATGTAAACTAGTAGCTTACAAGTGTAAGCTTAGCTTAACACTTAAGCTAGTTTTTACCCACCAAACTAACAAAAACAACTAGCTTCTCACATACCACCATTCACCATGCAAAAACAACTAAAAACTCTCTCAACTCCATCACCATTACCGTCCCACTTCAAGAACAAACACCCCTTTTGATCTTTTCTAGCCACAAAATACTTGTTAGCTAGCTATATTATGGAGTTACCTTGAAGCCTTGATGACTTGGTGGCCATTTTAACAACAAAGGAGGTGATTTGCTTGTGTCCTAGGGCTGATTTCTCAACATTTTTTCTTGGTGTTTGATGATCTTGGGGATACATTTGGTGTTCATCAAGTTCTTGTCTTCCAAAAACAAGATATACTCTTGGTTGGTAAAGAAGATCATCCTTTCCATTTTCTCTTGTTATTTTTGTAAAGATCAAATGTATTTTCTTTCTTGTTGTATATGTATATGATGAATATATGATGATAAAAATGTTGTGTGGGGATCAAGTGTTGATAAATATGCTTAAAAAGATTAATAACCATAAGAAACAAGGCTAAAATCATGCTTAATTTGTTGGCTGTATAAAAACAGTATGTAACCAAAACTTGAACTGATAAATTTGCATGATGGAATCCATTTACAGTAAGTACAAGATGTCATACACATGTGAGAGTTGGCCATGCAATGGAATCATTAAAATGAATGAGATATGATCAAAACAAGATGAGTGTGCTAATCTGAATAAGCTGTTTTGTAGAGACTGTTAAGGATAGTTAAACTTAAAATGAGCAGTAACTATAACTAAGTTAATTGTAGCACATAATATGAAGTTCATGACACCCAAAAATGAGCTTCTAATTCATTGTAGAACTCTAGATACGATAAAAATGGTGAAGATGAAAATACAAATCAGATTTTGAAGAATTAATGTTTATTACTATTATATAAGCACTCAAATTATATAGTATAAAATGTGAAATTAAAACCCACTAACTTATGAATTTCATTTATATAAATATGTATAAGGTTAAATAAATGGAAAATTTATAAAAATGATAGTTGAATAATATTTATAAGTTATAAAAACTCTAAACTTGATTTTTACGACTTTTTCGGCTATTACCGTAAAATTAACGTTTTTCGCCAATTAAAACTTAGACGATCAAACCCGTCTAATGTAAAGTTTTTAAAAGTCATATACTGATATATAAGTATCTAATACAAGTAAAAACCGATAAAAGCCGAACTATAGTACATACGGACATTAACGAGCTAAGTTAGCATATTAGGACTAATAATTTAACTAAATAAGTTAAACACTTATAAAAAGTACTTATTGGGCTTAACCCATTTGGGCCCAACATGTAAAGTATAAATACTGATAATAAAAGTATAAAATGGATTAATACAAGTTAAAGAACTTATAATAGGCATATTATACCTAAAACATGTAAATAGGTAAAACTAGTAAACTAGTAAAAAGTTACAAATACATAAACACTAAAATGAGTAAATAAGAATATATAAACCCACTTGATCATCATCATATGTACAAAATCATCATATGTATATCTGTTATTTTGATAAAGTCATTGGACAAAAGTCTAAGACCGATTATTCTTTATATAGGTTTCCGTGACCGAAGCACGCCCGTAGCCGATAATCCGCCTTTCATTATCAACGTGAGTTCATAGCCTCGCACTCTTTTAAATGTTTTATAAAATGATTTGTAAACCCGCGAGGGAGATAACATGCTAGATTTTGATAAAATAGAACACAAGTAGTCCCGATGGTATGCTTAATGATATGGACCCGAATGATGCTATGACCATATAAACGAGATAAAAAGGATTATTAGTAGTTAGGTTATGTCACTTAAAGTCCCATTAGCATGAATTGTGAACTACCGGGATTTGGTAGACGCTTATGCATATGATAGTACTATTTGGGGACGATCACCCCAGTTCGCGCCTTGACGGTTGATCCCCGTCGTACCACATTGATTGGTAAGCGAATTTATGTATGAGAAGATTACATAGCGTGATTTTTGTGACGACACGCTAACTTTGATAGGCAAATTGTTTGTCGGGTTCGCGGCCCGTTGTTTTCACAGTAAGGTAACAATGTCATGCGGCTAATAATAATCCTATATACAATACAATAACGATGCAAATAACGATGATAATATTCCCTATTATGGTAATATTGAGGCTACGGTCTCATGGACGGTTTAAGATGTATGCTTGATTTATATATTTCCTGACTAGCAATACGAGGACTTACTTCCGATATTATACTTGTGTTCTGATTTTAACGATTGTTTTATATAACGGTTTTTATTAAACTCTATGAATTCACTCGGCATTCGCTGATATGATTTTTGCATGTTTTTATCTCAGGTGCTTGAAGGTAATCCGGATGGAGATCGACTCGGATGGCCCACATAATATTAAAAATGTTCATTTGATCTATGTTTTGTAAACTTAATGACCTGTATAATTTGGGACCTATTGTACACTTTAAAACTTTTTATCGAATGAATGTATGTTGAACCTTGTACAACCATTTTTATGTGTTGTCTATGATTGGAGTTATTGTGCTATCCCGTAACACTATGAAAGACCCTTCCGCTGTACCGATACGAAAAATGAGAGTGTTACAGTTTGGTACCAGAGCTCTCGTTATAGAGAACAAAAGATTTTAAAAACCAAGGTTTTGAACAAAACTTTTCAAAATCTTTTAACTATGAACATTTGAGAAAATATTTGAAAAATCTTTTGACAATAACGGTGCCAGAGATCTCCGACGTTACCAACAAGCCCTATTGAGAAGATATATATTTTGATATATATAATTTAATTTATATATATATATATGTATATATCGTGGTTTCATTATGTAATTGTTTAAATAGTATGTTATCCTAATACGAGATATATATATAAATGCAGATTGTCATGGCTGACCCTAATATTCCTGTAGAGAACCATGCTATTCCCGAACCTAATGTAGATGATGATCCTTATTTAGACTTAGTATATTATGATATGGATGATGAGGAGGAACCATTTGAGGATCCCGAGCCCGAGATAGGACTAGGAGATCAGATTGCCCCTCAGGTTGATATGGTAGAAAATGAGATTGATAATGTTGTTATAGAGAATGATGAGGAGATTGGGTTAGATAATTTAGATGATGAGATTGACGACGAGGATATCGAGGAGGATGTAGGTATAGACGATGAGGTTGATGATGATGAGGAAGCTGAGCTTATTTACCCTTATGATGTTCCAGAGGGCGATCCTTTACCCCCACCAGTTTATTTGTCTGATTCTGAGGTTGAGCTACCTAGGGATGAAATGTCTGAATCATCTGAATCTGATTCTGAATCAGAGGAGGATAAGGATGATAATGCACCTGACGGTACTGATGGTGTTGCTACTCGTAAACGTGTGATAGGAGAGTCGTCTAGTACTCGAGAGGCTACTTATATTGATGGTCTTGCACCATGGGCCTTGAGACGTGATCTAGATGCTTCCCGTGTTAAGATTAGTATGACAGAGATTGGGTTAGGTGTTGTTCAGACTCATGTTGCTTATTTGGAGTCGAAGACTAAGGTTGGCGAGAAAGAGCGGGAACTGCTTAGTTTGGATTTAACTGATGTAGAGCGTGGTTTGAATGAGGCCTTTAGGAGGTTATCGGTGTTAGAAAGCGGTGAGTTTGCTGCTATGAAGAAAAAGGTGAATTCTATGGAGATTCAATTGAATGTAGCTCGTGCGATGCGTGAGAAAGCTGAGAAGTAGTTGAATATATCTGTGGGATGGAATAGTAGATTTTATGCTGACATGGTTGAAAGAGGAGTGATCCGTAAGCGCCCAGCTAAAGATGTGTCTAGTGATCGTCCGACAAAGATACAGAAGACGATTGATGATGGACCATCTGGCGGTTCTCAGTAGACCAGTCTGTATTTAGTAGTGACCTATGTATCTTTTGTACTTTTGTAGCTTTGACTGAACCGACTTGTTAGTAGTAGACTTGGCACGAATTTTGAGTATATATAGTGCTAGAACTTTGATGTCGGATGTAACTAAGACAATGCTTTTGTTTCAAATCGAATGAAATATGTATCTTGTCTTGAATTCCATATTGTGCCTTATTTGTATCTTGATTATGAATTCAATCCATATTATATGAATCCTTTGTTGGGTGAATGCTTAATACTTTGAAATTGTGAAATTATAGAACTATGCCGCCCAAGAAGGCTGTGACCGAGGATGATGTACGTAGGATTATTACGGAGCAAGTTACCGCATCTATGACTGAATTTATGGCAAATGCTAGAAATGAAGCTGGCGGTAGTGGAGCTGGCGGTAGTGGAGCTGGCGGTAGTGGAGCTGGCGGTAGTGGAATTGGCGGTACTAATGTGAATGTGAATGCTAATAATGTGAATGCTAATGCTGGAGGAAATATAGGAGGACTTGGAACTAATGCACCTGAAGTTGGTGGATGTACTTATGTGACGTTCATGAAGTGTGAACCTCTACCTTTTAATGGAACTGAAGGTGCTGTAGGATTAAGCCAGTGGATTGAGAAGATTGAGTCGGTGTTTCGGATTAGTAAGTGTAAGGAGGAAGATAAGGTGACTTTTGCTATGGCTACTCTTAAAGGTCGTGCGTTGACTTGGTGGAACGGGAGAATTGCTTTCATGGGTATTGATGCTGCTAGTGCTACTCCTTGGGCTGAAATTAAGAAGTGGATGACTTTGGAGTTTTGTCCCCGTAGTGTGATCATTAGGTTAGAACAAGAGTTGATTCATCTGCGAATGAAAGGTGTGGACATTGATAGTTACACAAACCGATTCCATGAGTTGGCCTTGCTATGTCCTCGATTGGTGGAACCCGAAGAGATCCGAATTGAACAATATATTAAAGGGTTGACCAAGAATATCCGGGGGGATGTGACATCTTCTAAACCACTGACCATTGATGATGCTGTTCGAATGGCTTACCAACTTATTGGACAGATAATTCAGGATAGGGAAGATGAAGCCCGTGTAGGTGAGAAAAGAAAGGGAGACGGTGATCGTGTAGATAGAGGTGATAATAGGAAGAATTTCAATCGCCGTCAGAACCAGAGAAAGGGGAATGCAAATGCTCTTACCAACAACACACCGCGCAACGATGATAGATGTCCTAAGTGTGGCAACAAGAGGCATGCTGGCGACTGCTGGAAGTGTCGAAATTGCGGAAAGCTTGGACACAAGGTTGAAAGGTGTAAGAAGGGAACCATTTGCTTCAACTGTAATGAAGAAGGTCATAGGAAATCGGAATGCCCCAAGTTGAAAGCAATTGTACCTGGAAGAAACCCCCAGTGTGGTGTCTATCAACTTGGAACAATTGAGGTGAAGAAAGAGGATCCGAATGTTGTTACCGGTACGTTTTTACTCAACAATCATTATGCTGTTGCTTTATTTGATTCGGGTGCTGATAGGAGCTTTGTATCCACTAAATTTAGTGCCCTTATTGACATTGAACCTGTTGAGATAAATACCAGTTACGAGGTGGAATTGGCTGATGGTAAATTAGTGAAAACTAATAAGCTATTAGAAGGATGCTCTCTAAATCTCTTGAACTATTCCTTTCCGATTGATTTGATGTTGATAGAATTAGGTAGTTTTGATATTATTATTGGTATGGATTGGTTGTCGTTGAATAATGCTACTATTTTATGTGGAGAGAAGAAGGTTAAGATTCCTCTTAGGAATAGGACGTTAGTAATTGATGGTAATCGAGGTGAATCCCGTTTGAAAATCGTTTCATGTATTAAAGTCCAAAAGTACATCAGGAACGGTTGTGAGTTATTCTTAGCTCAAGTGACCGGGAATGAGTCTAGGGAGAAACGATTGGAAGATATACCTATTATTTGTGAATTTCCTGAGGTATTTCCTAAAGATTTACCCGGACTTCCACCGATAAGGCAAGTAGAGTTTCGAATCGATTTAATTCCTGGTGCTGCACCGGTGGCACGTGCGCCTTACCGATTAGCCCCTTCTGAATTAAAGGAGTTATCTGAACAACTTAAGGAGTTGTCTGATAAAGGTTTTATTCGACCGAGCTTGTCGCCTTGGGGAGCTCCAGTCTTGTTCGTTAAGAAGAAGGATGGATCTTTCCGTATGTGCATTTATTATAGGGAACTGAATAAGTTGACAATTAAAAATCGATATCCTTTACCTAGGATTGATGATTTGTTTGATCAACTACAAGGATCTAGTGTGTATTCTAATATAGATTTGTGGTCTGGATATCACCAACTTTGCGTCCGTGAAGAAGATATTCCTATAACTGCATTAAGAACTCGTTATGGACACTATGAATTTCAAGTAATGCCATTTGGGTTAACTAACGCACCTGCGGTTTTCATGGATTTAATGAACCCGAGTGTGCAAGCCCTACTTGGATAAATTTGTGATTGTGTTTATTGACGATATTCTAATCTATTCTAAGAATGAAGATGAACATAGAGAACATTTAAGGATTGTTTTGAATTTGTTGAAGGATGAAAAGTTGTATGCTAAGTTTTCAAAATGTGATTTCTGGTTAGATTCTGTGCAATTTCTTGGTCATGTGATTAACAAAGATGGAATTCATGTTGATCCTGCAAAGGTTGAAGCCATTAAGAATTGGTCTGCACCGACAACGCCAACGGAAGTGCGACAGTTCTTAGGATTGGCTGGTTATTATAGGCGATTCATTAAAGAATTTTCTTTGATAGCTAAACCCTTGACTAAGCTTACCCAGAAGAATAAACCTTTCGTTTGGGGAAGTGATGAAGATGGAGCATTTCAGACATTGAAGCAAAAATTATGTAGTGCGCCAATCTTATCATTACCCGACGGGAGTGAAGATTTTGTAGTGTATTGTGATGCATCTCTTAGAGGCTATGGAGCTGTTTTGATGCAACGAGAGAAAGTGATAGCTTATGCTTCTAGGCAATTAAGGAAGAATGAGGAGAATTATACTACTCATGATCTTGAGTTAGGAGCTGTAGTCTTTGCTCTTAGGTTGTGGAGACATTATCTGTATGGCACCAAGTGTAGGGTATTCACCGATCACAAAAGCCTACATTATATTCTCGATCAGAAGGAATTGAACATGAGGCAACAAAGATGGATAGAGTTGTTAAGTGATTATGATTGTGATATAAAATATCACCCAGGAAAAGCCAATGTTGTTGCCGATGCGTTAAGCAGGAAAGATAGAGAGCCTATCAGGGTACGTTCTCTAGTCTTGACCGTGCACAATAATTTGCCTGAGTAAATTAGAAATGCGCAAATAGAAGCTTGTAAGAAGGAAAATTTTGTTAATGAAGGGTTCCGAGGAGAAGGAGATCCTTTAGAGGTTAGAGCTGATGGAGTGAAATGCTTAAGAGGTCGTATGTGGATACCTAAGTTTGGAGGCTTAAGAGACTTGATTATGTTAGAATCCCATAAATCTAAGTATTCCATTCATCCGGGATCTGATAAGATGTACCATGATTTGAAGAAGTTGTACTGGTGGCCGAATATGAAAGCTGATATTGCTATGTATGTTCTTCAATGCTTGACTTGTGCTAGAGTTAAAGCTGAACATCAAAAGCCATCAGGACTACTTCAACAACCAAAGATTCCTGAATGGAAGTGGGAGCGAATTACGATGGGCTTTATCACCAAGCTTCCTAGAACATCATCTGGAAAGAACTTGATTTGGGTTATTGTCGACAGACTGACCAAATCAGCACACTTCATTCCGATTAAAGAGCAGTTCTCACTAGAGAAGCTGACTCGTATATACCTTGAGAATGTTGTATGCAAGCGTGGAGTGCCTGTATTGATCATTTCAGATCGAGATCCTAGATTCGCATCGAATTTTTGGAAATCTCTCCAAAGATCTTTGGGAACGAATCTCGACATGAGCACTGCTTATCACCCCCAGACTGATGGGTAGAGTGAAAGGACGATACAAACACTAGAAGATATGTTGAGAGCTTGTGTGTTAGATTTTGGTAAGAATTGGGATAAACATTTGCCGTTAGTAGAGTTTTCATATAACAATAGTTACCATTCTAGTATTAAGGCTGCACCATTTGAAGCTTTATATGGTAGGAAGTGTAGATCTCCTGTATGTTGGAGTGAAGTTGGGGATACACAGCTTACGGGACCGGAATTGATCCGGGAGACTACGGAGATGATAGTTCAGATTAAGAATAGGTTGTTGACTGCCCGTAGTAGACAGAAAAGTTACGCGGATGTGCGGCGGAAGCCGATGGAATTTAAAGTGGGTGACCGAGTAATGTTGAAAGTATCGCCATGGAAAGGCGTTATAAGATTTGGAAAGCGAGGAAAATTGAATCCCTGTTATATTGGACCCTTTAAGATTTTATCTAGAGTAGGTCCGGTGGCTTACAAACTAGAGTTACCCCCAGAACTTCATGGTGTTCACAACACATTCCATGTATCTAATCTGAAGAAATGTCTAGCAGTGAGTGATGAGAAAATTTCGTTGGATAAGGTTCGAATAGATGGGAAGTTGCATTTTATCGAAGAACCCGTAGAGGTTATGGATCGTGAGGTAAAGCAACTGAAACAAAGTCGGATACCTATTGTCAAGATCCGATGGAATTCAAAGCATGGACCGGAATATGCTTGGGAACGAGAGGATGAAATGTGGAAGAAATATCCGCACCTCTTCGATTTCAATAAGAAACGGACATCAAAATGAAATGGATCACGAGGACGTTGATCCCTTTTAGGAGGAAAAGCTGTGACAATCTAACATTTTCAGGTAGTGAATTATTTTCTCGTATAGTATTTTGAAACTTATTTTTATGTTGGTTGATGAACTCACAATTTACGGATTTAAATTTGGGCTTACGTGCATAATTTTGCGTCCTTTACGATTAAACCGGAAACCTTAGGATTACGTATTTACGTTGTTGAACTCCGTTTTTGATGAGACAATTTTTATTGGATTCGTTTTGTGCCGTTGATTCATAATTTATAAAAACGTTTTTCGTGAAACGACCCGAGGGCACGCAAATCGAGGAAACTAGAATCGAGGAGTACCCGTAAATTAGCGGGATGGGACAAAATAATTTATCCCACCCTACTATAACATGGGACGGCCAAACATGACACCACATCAAAGATGTGGCATCATGTAAACTAGTAGCTTACAAGTGTAAGCTTAGCTTAACACTTAAGCTAGTTTTTACCCACCAAACTAACAAAAACAACTAGCTTCTCACATACCACCATTCACTCATGCAAAAACAACTAAAAACTCTCTCAACTCCATCACCATTGTCGTCCCACTTCAATAACAAACACCCCTTTTGATCTTTTCTAGCCACAAAATACTTGTTATCTAGCTATATTATGGAGTTACCTAGAAGCCTTGATCACTTGGTAGCCATTTTAACAACAAAGGAGGTGATTTGCTTGTGTCCTAGGGCTGATTTCTCAACATACTTTCTTGGTGTTTGATGATCTTGGGGATATTTTTGGTGTTCATCAAGTTCTTGTCTTCCAAAAACAAGATATACTCTTGGTTGGTAAAGAAGATCACCCTTTCCATTTTCTCTTGTTATTTTTGTAAAGATCAAATGTATTTTCTTTCTTGTTGTATATGTATATAATGAATATATGATGATAAAAATGTTGTATGGGGATCAAGTGTTGATAAATATGCTTAAAAAGATTAATAACCATAAGAAATAAGGCTAAAATCATGCTTAATTTGTTGACTGTATAAAAACAGTATGTAACCAAAACTTGAACTGATAAATTTGCATGGTGGAATCTATTTACAGTAAGTACAAGATGTCATACACATGTGAGAGTTGGCCATGCAATGGAATCATTAACATGAGTGAGATATGATCAAAACAAGATGAGTGTGCTAATCTGAATAAGCTGTGTTGTAGGGACTGTTAAGGATAGTTAAACTTAAAATGAGCAGTAGCTATAACTAAGTTAATTGTAGCACATAATATGAAGTTCATGACACGCAAAAATGAGCTTCTAATTAATTGTAGAACTCTAGATATGATAAAAATGGTGAAGATGAAAATAAAAATCAGATTTTGAAGAATTAATGTTTATTACTATTATATAAGCACTCAAATTATATAGTATAAAATGTGAAATTAAAACCCACTAACTTATGAATTTCATTTATATAAATATGTATAAGGTTAAATAAATGGAAAATTTATAAAAATGATAGTTGAATAATATTTATAAGTTATAAAAACTATAAACTTGATTTTTACGACTTTTTCGGCTATTACCGTAAAATTAACGTTTTTCGCCAATTAAAACTTAGACGATCAACCCGTCTAATGTAAAGTTTTTAAAAGTCATATACTGATATATAAGTATCTAACACAAGTAAAAACCGATAAAACCCGAACTATAGGACATACGGACATTAACGAGCTAAGTTAGCATATTAGGACTAATAATTTAACTAAATAAGTTAAACACTTATAAAAAGTACTTATTGGGCTTAACCCATTTGGGCCCAACATGTAAAGTATAAATACTGATAATACCAGTATAAAATGGATTAATACAAGTTAAAGAACTTATAATAGGCATATTAGACCTAAAACATGTAAATAGGTAAAACTAGTAAACTAGTAAAAAGTTACAAATACATAAACACTAAAATGAGTAAATAAGAATATAAAAACCCACTTGATCATCATCATATGTACAAAATCATCATATGTATATTTGTTATTTTGATAAAGTCATTGGACAAAAGTCTAAGACCGATTATTATTTATATAGGTTTCCGTGAGTTCATAGCCTCGCACTCTTTTAAATGTTTTATAAAATGATTTGTAAACCCGCGAGGGAGATAACATGCTAGATTTTGATAAAATAGAACACAAGTAGTCCCGATGGTATGCTTAATGATATGGACCCGAATGATGCTATGACCCTATAAACGAGATAAAAAGGATTATTAGTAGTTAGGTTATGTCACTTAAAGTCCCATTAGCATGAATTGTGAACTACCGGGATTTGGTAGACGCTTATGCATATGATAGTACTATTTGGGGACGATCACCCCAGTTCGCGCCTTGATGGTTGATCCCCGTCGTACCACATTGATTGGTAAGCGGATTTATGTATGAGAAGATTACATTGCGTGATTTTTGTGACGACACGCTAACTTAGATGGGCAAATTGCTTGTCGGGTTCGCGGCCCGTTGTTTTCGCAGTAAGGTAACAATGTCATGCGGCTAATAATAATCCTATATACAATACAATAACGATGCAAATAACGATGATAATATTACCTATTATGGTAATATTGAGGCTACGGTCTCATGGACGGTTTAAGATGTATGCTTTATTTATATATTGCCTGACTAGAAATACGAGGACTTACTTCCGATATTATACTTGTGTTCTGATTTTAACGATTGTTTTATATAACAGTTTTTATTAAACTCTATGAATTCACTCGGCATTCGCTGATATGATTTTTGCATGTTTTTATCTCAGGTGCTTGAAGGTAATCCGGATGGATATCGACTCTGATGGCCCACATAATATTAAAAATGTTCATTTGATCTATGTTTTGTAAACTTAATGACCTGTATAATTTGGGACCTGTTGTACACTTTAAAACTTTTTATCGAATGAATGTATGTTGAACCTTGTACAACCATTTTTATGTGTTGTCTATGATTGGAGTTATTGTGCTATCTCGTAACACTCTGAAAGACCCTTCCGCTGTACCGATACGAAAAATGAGAGTGTTACACTATTGATTAAATCGTCTTACTTTATTTTCGGCCTAAATAAACTATCAAAATAAGTCAACAATGCATCCTCGTGATCATTCAAGACAACAATAAAATATAAGAGATACACCTAGGAATAAGGTAGTCTAAGTGAATAATTGGCCCACATGAATTCGTGTTAGTTTGCTAACTTATAATAACAATGATCTCGTTTTTAAACTTGGTATGGGGAACGTGAAACTTGCGGATGATAATCATTCATGACATTCCAAAACCCTAAGGTAAGTTTTTGATCTTTTTACTTTTTTCTTCCTTTAAATATTTTGTCTTTTTAATAAAGGCCAATGTAGATTGATTATGATGGAAAATGTAAAACTTGCTTTGTAATTAATGCATTGCATGAGGACATTGCAATGGTCAAGTGTAGGGGATTTAATAAGTGTGAAAACACTTATCCTTTTACCACTTAATTATAATAATAACCAAGCCAAAACATGTATTTTATGTCGTAAATGTCAGAATTTTGCGTGGTTTGTGTTTTTGTTGTGATTTAGGATTGATGTAGGTTTTTCGTACACGTTTTAGGAAAAACGTATATGAGTGGCAAGTATTAAGTTGCACGCTTTAGGAAAAACGCGAAACCGAATAAATGCGGGTTCATTCTCGAAGGAGGTGTGTGGATGTTTCCTTGTCTGGGCAATTTCACCCCCTGGACTCCCTTTCTTTTGTCACTTTAATTTAAACAACCAAAACTTGTACTTCCTTTGTAATAACTTTACTCAACCTGTCATTTTTGGCACCAAAGTTTTCAAAACTTGTTTAAAGGGCTTTTTATGCATAAGTTGCATTCTTCAAGGACCAAATGTGTATATTCTTGAAATATTAGGGACCCAATGTGTAATTTGAGTGATCACAAGGGTATAATATGGCAAGTCTTCCAAAGTAGAGGGACCAAAGTTGCCAATTCTTCAAACTTCAAGGGTATCTTTTGGAAAATCATGATTCGGGTCCGGTTCTTTGTGCGGCTTCGTTTCCCGTGTTCGTTTTTGCTTGATTCCTTTGATCTTTTGGTGAATTCACGATATCCGTACCTGAAATACACAATGAACAAACACAGGCATATATTGGGGTATTTTGATGATATTTTAAGCGTTTTAAGCCCGATTTGGACGATGAGACTATGTATAAATACAGTCTCATCACTCCCCCATACTAAACCATTGTCGTGTCCCCACGCAATGCTAGAATTAAGTATCGTAGCACTTCCAAAATTCATTTTATGATGACTTTTATTGATGACATAAACTTAAATAAACTACTACATGCGTTTTAGACATAATGTATTGTTTTCATCACAATTAAGTGTCTTTTGGGTTCATAGAACAAGAACACGTGAATGCTTCGTTAGAAATAATTTCGTCGTCCTCGATTTTCACCCAATTCCATGCTAAGCGTGTAACGAGATCATTGTTATTATAAGTCAGCAACACGAACACATCTCATGAGTGTTAATTACGAACCTAAACTCCCTTATTCCTACTTGGTATCTCTTATATTTTATTTTGTCTTAATGATCACGAGGATACATCATCGACTTATGCGTGAATAGAGATTAATTCTAAAAATAGAAACTTAACGGTGTAACCAAAATCATTAAATCAATAATTCACCCCAATAGACAACGATGTCAAAAAATTAAGTCAACAAGAAGGATCGATAAACACGGTTTTATAACGGTTTTGAACATGAGACTTATTACCAAGACTTTTATACGCCCCCTAACGGAAGGGCCTTATTATCTTTGGTTTACCTCCATCTTTTATTCAACTTCGCCATGAAGCTTTTATTATGACTTCGGTCTTGCCTTGCCTTTTATTATCCGCCTCATCGGTGGTTTTATTAGCCAAAGACGTATATCCTCACGCTAAAGCGAATTTTGGATCTTTAAAGCTTCGAAGATTAAGGCTTGATTCACTTTCAATTTGGGCATAGATTTTTCGGCCTTGTGAGCTTCAAATTTTTGCTTAATTTAGGTGAGCACTTGAAATCTTATTATTAGGTGAAGCTTTCGATTATTCGGGTGCCAATACTTCAAAACCGTGACGCTGGCGATACCTTAATGTTTTCCCAATTTAATTACATGGAAGGTACCAAAACAAATTAGAAACCCCACAATAGTGACTAAACCGCCAAATCAATATTTATTAACAATTTATTATGCAAAAGCGTTGGGAGAATAAGCTAATAATTACTACACATAAGATCGTGACGATTACGAGACTTATAAATAACTCTATCATTTCTCGTCCTCATTTAAGAGACTTAGCCTAAAAAGTTAAGGAACCGAGCTAAGTGCTCAACACGCACGGTCGAGTCAAAAATTACTCTTATTCTCACCATCGGAAAACCTACATTCGTGTCTTAAACACTTATGAATAATAAGAAAAATTTTAAAATTTGGCCATTTTTAGCCTTATTTTGCATAAAACGATAACAAAAAGATGAATATGGATTGCGTGTTGACGTAAGCAAGGTGAAGTATCTACTAACCCCCCATACTAAAACTAAACATTGTCCTCAATGTTTCGAGTCTAGGGGTGTAAACACCCCCATACTAGAGACGAAGTCGAATGCTTAATCTCGAGCATGGAAAGGGTAAAACGAATAACCTAAAAGCCGTTTATGAATTGTGCTAATAAGATAAACGTTAGAACATTAAAGGATATCATCGGATATCGGAATCTCCAAAGGCAATGATCGAAGCTCGAGTGATCCATAAAACGAACACGAGAGGCTTCAATGATGACGATGAACCTAATAGATCACAATCACAAACAACCACGGAACAAAGGTGGGAAGAGCACAAGTCCCCTCGTTACGTTAACTAAGAAAGCGATAATATTTACAAGGATAAGCATGAGAATCCCCCACGAGGCACCTTGTTTTTGTTAACCGAGTCAAAAGCTCGACTCGAATCCTCATAAATGTGATCATTTAGGGATAATCTTGGTATGGTCATTTTTAGTGGGGCTTACATGATAAACAAGGCCCAAAAGTACATGGAGTACTTTAAAAACCCGATAAGCGAATACCGGGGTCAAAGATAGCGTCCTCGTTTTCGGATGAAAAACGAAACAACGCTACTTCAACCGAAGCCGAAACCCCAATGGGGTAGAAGAAAAGAGATAAGAAGTAGAAAGGTGGGGAAATGGGTAAGTCACTAAAATGAGCTACTCGAGGTAGACTCAAACCAAGCAAATAGATAAGTTTTCCATTTATTGCATCGGTGGAAGACCGAGATTTCCCTTTACAAGCAATTCCGGGATCGTAAATCTCGTCCTCGGTGGTAAAGTGTGAGGGAACATTTGGGGCTTCCCCCACACTAGATCCACACCAACCATCGTCAAAAGGAGTAGACGAGGTGGTAGCACTCATAACACGATGTGATGACGGAGTTAAACACGTAGAAAAATCTTTCAAAACATTTTTAAAATCTTTTCCTTTTTCATCGTTCAAAAACTCTTTATGAAAACCCGATTTGATAATGTCAAAAATATTTGGCGTGTCAAATTCAAAATTAGTCGCGCTAAAAATCCTCACATTTAAGTCATTTGTGGGAGGGGGTGGCGGATTATATAAGTTCTCAAAACGTTTGTCAATAAAGAACACCGCCCCCTCGGGGTCAACATACTCGTCATCCTCATGAACGTCGATCTCATCGATTTCTTCATCAAAGATAGGCTTGTCAAACCAAGGTTTGACATTCCCCTCCTTTGAGTATCTTAGAAACTCTCTCGAAAAGATCACGATCAAGCACGAAACCATCATTCTTTTGTGGGGATCGTTGATAAGTTAGATCCTCACGAATGTGGTAAACGTCATTCTCAAATGAGGAGTGTTTATAAGGTAACTCCTCGAGAATGGGATTTTTAGTGGTCACATGAGTTGGTTCGTCATCGAAAATAAGACGTTCCAACTCATTTAGTTCATCCTCGATTTTGGAAAGATCGACCTCACTCGTAGGTGGAAGTGAAGGCATAAGAGCTAGCTCTCGTTCAATGATTTCCTCAATCTCGGGATCAAACTCATAATCATCGTACTTCACATGTTTCTTCTTAGGAGAATCAAAAATTGCATGTGGATTTTGAAGTACGTGATCAATCTCGGCAAAATCGCCATCGTCATCGTCAAAGAAAGAGTCGATGTGAGCACTCACAACCATGGACTTACAAGTCAAATGACTATGCTTAGGTGACTTTTCTAAGACGAGAGGATCGATGTCGATAAACCCTTTAGCCTCAACGGGTGTTGGGCTAGGCAAAGGAGGCACTTCGATGGAGTTAGAAGTTGAAGCCTCAAAGACGTGGTCCTTAGAAGGTGGTGAAGACGAGCCCATATTGGTCTTTGTCGTGATGGCACTAACGTCGCCCTTCGGAATTGGTGTTTCACTTGTTTCGCTAAAAACATCCCAAAGTGAGTTTTCATTCATAAATTTACACATACCCTTTTGAATTAGGTACACGTATTCTTTATCATTAAAATCATCATCTTTAAAACCGTTTTTCTTAATTCTTTCAAAACATGCATCAAGCTTCATTCTTTCCGCTAAAGTGAACATTTTGAGATCATTAGGATTTGAATCATTAGGTTTTGAAATCTCGGTTTTTTCATTCTCATAAAATCCTTGGGATTTTCTAGCGAAAAAGTCTATTTTCTCATCCCCATATCTCATAGTAAGTCTCCCCTCGTGAACGTCGATTACGGTTCTAGCCGTCGATAAGAATGGTCGGCCTAAAATAATGGGACATTTAGGGTCACACTCGTAATCGGATATAACGAAATCCGCGGGAAAAACAAACTTTCCAATCCTAACATAGACATCCTCGGCTATTCCAATTGGTATTAAAGGTGTACAATTTGCAAGCTCGATTGTCATGTTTGTGGGGGTAAGCGAAGGCAATCTCATCAATTTCCAAAGAGAATGAGGCATGAGATTGATGCTAGCACCTAAATTGGCAAGGGCTAAACATCCCTCAATCTCGGAAAAATCACAAGGAATTAGAAATTGGCCCGGATCCTTTTCCTTTCTCGGCATACGCCTTTTGGGTTTTTTAAGAAGGATCGATGCACAAGTTTCTTCAAGGGTTACTTTGGTAAGGTCGACAAAGCTCTCTTTTTGAACCGTGGATGGAATTTGAGGTACACGAGGGTGTGCACTCTTTTCCTTGGTCGCCACGTTCACCCCATCGATTTTAGAACAAGAAGACGTCTTAGAAGTCGAGGGTTGAGAGGGATAAACAACACGGAATCCTTCAGGGTTAGGGGTAATCACACGACCTTTCTCACGAGACGAGGCGGCTTTACATTGTTCTTTCGGATTTGCTACGGTGTCACTAGGTAACGAACTTGATGACGAACCCGAGGCTTTGTTCATAATGGCCGAAAACATCTTTTTTATATCAATTTGCCCTTGCTCAATCTTCGTGTTTTGCAATTTCAAAGTATTTGTAAAGTCGTTTTTCAAAGTACCAATTTCTCCCTCTAATCGTCTCATATTAGCCTCATTCGTTTTCATGTAATTTTGAAAATCGTTTGACGAACTATTTTGATTTGAATTAAAGTTCCCTTGGTTTTGATTGTTTCTTTGAAAATTTCCTTGATTCCCACTTGAAATTTTTTTTCCTTGATTGTTATCTCGATTTTGCCAAGTTATATTACGACCTTAATTATAACCTCCTTGATTTTGATTCGAAAAATTTCCTTGTTGATTGTTTCCTTGAAAATTGTTTCGGTTTTGATTAAAATTGTTGCCTTGGTTATAATTGACTTGTTGTGATGGACCGGCGTTATTTTGATTAGAAAAATTGTTGTTTAACGCACTCACATTTGACGTTTGGCCATCCGTAGCCGCACACTCGTAATAATTATGAGGTCCACCACAAAACGTACACGAAACCTCAACCGCTTTCACCGTAGCGGGAGCGTCTTTCTTTTGCATCTCAATGAGATAAGACGTGAACACATTCGTCAACTTGTCGACTTTTGCATCAACTCTCTCAATGTCGCGATTAGAACTACTAACATTGGCGACATTGGCAACACTCGGTGCGTTGCGGAGTTGGTAAACCTTGGATCGGTTCTCGATAATTATCAAAGCTTCCCTCGGAGTCTTACACAAAAAGTTGCCACCGGCGGCGGAATTCAACGAGTCTTGTTCGTGAAAATTAAGACCGTTGTAAAACGTATCGATTTGGTGCAACTCGGAAAAACCATGGTGAGGACATTGCCTAAGCAATTCCTTAAAACGATCCCACGCGTCTCTAAAAGATTCATTCGATTTTTGCTCAAATTTCGTAATCTCGTTTTTGAAAAACGTCGTCTTAGACAGTGGGAAAAAATAATTAACGAATTTGGAAACGAGATCCTTCCACGTAGTTATGGAATTAGGTGGCTCTTTCTCGTACCAATCCTTGGCGGCACCATCGAGCGAGTACGGAAAAAGCATAAGCTTGACGACATCGGTGTCGACGTTCTTAAACTTGCTCGTGGCTAAAAGACGATCAAAATTCCGAATATGGTCGTGAGGATTATCGGCTTCACGACCTCGAAACTTCGTAGCTTGGATTAACGAAAGCATTCCGCTCTTAATCTCAAAATTCTCCGCTTCGATAGCGGGTGTAGCAATTCGTAATTTTCGGATCAATATTTATAACATGAATTTTATTTATCATGTTTGTTTATATAAGTAAAAAAAATAATAAAAAAAAAAATAAAAAATAAAAAAAATAATAATAAAAAAAAATAATAAAAAGAAAAAAAAAATATTGAATTCTCGGTTAACCAAAAAAAAAAGTTAGGGCTTTAAAATATAATTATTGTTTATCAACAAAGTATATGTCCGTCATCGACCGTAAATAATAAAAATATTCTCTATTGTCGTCGTAATTATTTTTTGTTTTAAAGGCATTCTTCTTAAATTAATGATAAACTTTTAAGTGTCGTTCGTTTATATAACGCGTTAACATTTATTAAATTATAAGTCCTCATTTTATAGCAAAATATCAACGTTCTCCGAATGACAAAGTTTTTATTTTATATTGAGCGCTTATTTTTCGTGCTCTACGTGTAATTTTCAAATCGCGTATCTTTTAAAATATCGGGTATCGACAATACCCACTTTAAAAATTACGCTACAAAAGTATTCAAACGAAATAATAATAACTAAGATATGCGTGTACTCTTTTCTATATTACCTCTACACGTTTACATTTGAAATTTCAACATGCTACCATGTTGTATATACGTGTCAATATATCATGTATTCACCATGACTATTACAAAATGATGATAAATTAAGAAACAGGAGATATGCATGTCGAAGATTATCATACAAGTATATTAGAGTTCAAAAATATTTCTAATGACTTTAAGCAAATTTTGACGTCAATCTTAAAGGTTCTCTACTAAAGAAATATATTTCAATAAAGATGATTGAGCCGAGGGCATGCTTAACTTTACTATTATTCGTGTTTGGTCGGCATCAATACACATGAATCGCGACTCAGATTCACTCATTTTTTCGCATGGAGCTAAGGTCTTGTTTAGTCGTGTCGATCGTAGAATGTTCTATTCTCGATTGTCGTATGATCGTCGTATCAGGTGAGTTCATAGCCTCGCTTTTACTGCTTTATATATTTTTATAAAACGCGCGAGGGGGATACATGCTACTTTTTACGAATGGACGCAAGTGCTTGAACTGTATGCTTATTTTATCCATTTTAGTCATGAACCGTTAATTACTTGGACCGACTGTACTGGTTGAGTAAACATGAATGCTGTGAATAGATCTATAGGGATTTACCTCTCCGTCCGGGTTTAACTGAAAACCGACTGGACGCACTGTATTTGAAACTTGAACGGAATAACGGATGTTAATGTTCGGTTTCATGAGCTAAATGCGATAACTGATGCTATCTGACTTTTATAAATTGAATACTTGAAATCTTGTGGTCCACTACTTTTATTGGCAAACCTATGAATTCACTCAACCGTTGTGTTGACGTTTTAGCATGTATTTCTCAGGTACCCAGATTTAAAAGCAGCTGGAGCATGGAGTCGCACTGGATATTTTAAAGGCAATAAAATACCTATTACCATTCGATAAACATTTTGAAACTGTTTATATTTACATTATAGTTGGGACCTGCCGTAAACTCTGATGTTTTATTAATCGAATGGATTAAACTTTTTAAACGCCTCTTTTTTAGTCGTTTTCTGTAACTTGTGTGTTGTGCTATGAAGTAATACTCCCAATGACCCTTCTGCTGCTATCCGAAATTGGGAGTGTTACAGATTGGTATCAGGGCACTTGTTATAGAGAACTAGGTCATTTTTATGAAACCTGGACTATAACAGCTCTTTTGATAAAACGATTTTATTGCCTTGAACATCATCTGTGCGCTCGTGCTGCCCGAAAGCTTATAAAATGTGTATATTGTTATATATATTTGTTTCTTGTTAGTATATATATACGAAGGGATTATTTATATAAATATTGAGCTCTATTACGACATTGCGATGAAGCAATGGTCTTGTTAAAGTTTTTGATAACTTCTATGATAACTATTTTATATAAGCGTGAACTCACCCGCCAACTACCGATTCCGCTAGTTATTTACCTTCTGCTTCCGAGTTTAAATACTTGTCTTATTCTTTGGAATCATTTACGTTATTTTGCATACCACCGTTGTAAAGTCTTCAAGTTGATTGGAGTACGAATTTGACTTGTCACCTTGCGATGTGCCAATTTTGAGCACTTACTTCTTTTGAAACACGATTTATTGTGTTCTTTGGTTTTCTTACCACTCCGGATGATTTTGAAGAATCATGTCGCAAAGGAGATTATTTCTTTTATTATAATATTTGACTTGGTCTTGATCTCATGCTTTGTGCAAACGATGCTTAAGTAGGCTAATTATAATTATCTTGTTGAAATGAATTCGTCACTCGTTTGAACAATCAAATTATAAATTACCGAATCATTAGTTTCTAAATCTTAATTAGATGGACCTGACGACCCCATATAATTAATGATTTATAAATGAGTGGGCTTAAGCATGTGGCATTTGCACAAACTGTTTCATTTCGACTCATACTTCGATTGTACGATTCAGCCGTTCTCTATCGCTATTCTAATTCTTATCGTTATTATATTGTACGAATAATTCTTTTATCTTTTAATATTTTTGATACATTTGTATGGATTATTCCGAACGTGTATCGACTTTTGTGAACTTAAAGGTATTCTCACCTTTTTTCGAACGTATCATGAACATCTAAAACAACTGAACTCTGGGACAGAGTTCTTTTAAGGTGGTTTGAATGTAGCAATTCGTAATTTTCGGATCAATATTTATAACATGAATTTTATTTATCATGTTTGTTTATATAAGTAAAAAAAATAATAAAATAAAAAATAAAAAATAAAAAAAATAATAATAAAAAAAAATAATAAAAAGAAAAAAAAAATATTGAATTCTCGGTTAACCAAAAAAAAAAAGTTAGGGCTTTAAAATATAATTATTGTTTATCAACAAAGTATATGTCCGTCATCGACCGTAAATAATAAAAATATTCTCTATTGTCGTCGTAATTATTTTTTGTTTTAAAGGCATTCTTCTTAAATTAATGATAAACTTTTAAGTGTCGTTCGTTTATATAACGCGTTAACATTTATTAAATTATAAGTCCTCATTTTATAGCAAAATATCAACGTTCTCCGAATGACAAAGTTTTTATTTTATATTGAGCGCTTATTTTTCGTGCTCTACGTGTAATTTTCAAATCGCGTATCTTTTAAAATATCGGGTATCGACAATACCCACTTTAAAAATTACTCTACAAAAGTATTCAAACGAAATAATAATAACTAAGATATGCGTGTACTCTTTTCTATATTACCTCTACACGTTTACATTTGAAATTTCAACATGCTACCATGTTGTATATACGTGTCAATATATCATGTATTCACCATGACTATTACAAAATGATGATAAATTAAGAAACAGGAGATATGCATGTCGAAGATTATCATACAAGTATATTAGAGTTCAAAAATATTTCTAATGACTTTAAGCAAATTTTGACGTCAATCTTAAAGGTTCTCTACTAAAGAAATATATTTCAATAAAGATGATTGAGCCGAGGGCATGCTTAACTTTACTATTATTCGTGTTTGGTCGGCATCAATACACATGAATCGCGACTCAGATTCACTCATTTTTTCGCATGGAGCTAAGGTCTTGTTTAGTCGTGTCGATCGTAGAATGTTCTATTCTCGATTGTCGTATGATCGTCGTATCAGGTGAGTTCATAGCCTCGCTTTTACTGCTTTATATATTTTTATAAAACGCGCGAGGGGGATACATGCTACTTTTTACGAATGGACGCAAGTGCTTGAACTGTATGCTTATTTTATCCATTTTAGTCATGAACCGTTAATTACTTGGACCGACTGTACTGGTTGAGTAAACGTGAATGCTGTGAATAGATCTATAGGGATTGACCTCTCCGTCCGGGTTTAACTGAAAACCGACTGGACGCACTGTATTTGAAACTTGAACGGAATAACGGATGTTAATGTTCGGTTTCATGAGCTAAATGCGATAACTGATGCTATCTGACTTTTATAAATTGAATACTTGAAATCTTGTGGTCCACTACTTTTATTGGCAAACCTATGAATTCACTCAACCGTTGTGTTGACGTTTTAGCATGTATTTCTCAGGTACCCAGATTTAAAAGCAGCTGGAGCATGGAGTCGCACTGGATATTTTAAAGGCAATAAAATACCTATTACCATTCGATAAACATTTTGAAACTGTTTATATTTACATTATAGTTGGGACCTGCCGTAAACTCTGATGTTTTATTAATCGAATGGATTAAACTTTTTAAACGCCTCTTTTTTAGTCGTTTTCTGTAACTTGTGTGTTGTGCTATGAAGTAATACTCCCAATGACCCTTCTGCTGCTATCCGAAATTGGGAGTCTTACAGCGGGAATTACGATCGCGTCTCCATAACCCTCGGTGGGCGCTTGGAGCAATTCCATCATCGAACGATTGTCGGCCATCTCCTCTACGGTTTCTTCAACAACGATATTAGGAACGTCGGTTTCTAATTCTCGTCTACGTCGTCGATTCCTTCGATTACGATTGCGTCGATTCGAAGCTTCGCTAGAATTGGAATAATCCTTCGATCGAGTGCGCATGCACTAAGCGTAGAATGGGTGGTAGCAAAGAAGATTCTTTTTGTGGTTTTTCGTTTTTTTTTCAATTTTTTTAGTTTTTGATTGGTTTTTTTAATTTTTTTGGATTTTTGAATGTATTATGTAGACACAAATCTACAAATCTCCCCTCGAATCAACTTTCTCGATTAAAGGAGCCTCAAAGAATGAAAACGATCACGTGGAGTGAACGTTCTCGATGACTTTAGAACGTTGGTGGAACACCAAAACGTTCAAGAAGGTTTAATCTTGAAAACACAAGAAAATATAATATACGTAGATAATACTTGGGCGGCAAACCCTCGATTAGCCCTCTTTCTCAAAACACGCACAAGCAAGCGGAGGAAACGAGGCGGCGCGAAGCACTTAAGAGCCTTTTTCCTTTAGGTCGTGAAATACAACCTCCTTATACCCACCTTATAGTTTGTGTTAATTGAAATTAAGCCTCACGAAAGTATTTATCTATTTTGCCTTTAAACGTTTGCTTTAGATTCGAATACAATGATCGAGTGATGAAATCCCGAATCAAGGTTGCGTTTTCACGCTTTTGGAGTACTTGTATATTTATTGTTCTTACGTGAATACAATATATTAATAATATTCACAATAAAAATGAAAACCAATATATCTACAATATAGTAAAGATTGTTTTGTGTTTAATTTAGGAAAATTAAACACGTTTTATTTGGATACTATAATATATTAATGAAAAATAACAAAAATGAGTATGTACGATATTCACGCTTTTCAAAAATTGAAAAGCAAAAACGCACTACTCACACAAACACGATACTAATAGTAATGGCACACAAACACCTCCTCGGCAGCGGCGCCAAAAATTGATGTAGGTTTTTCGTACACGTTTTAGGAAAAACGTATATGAGTGGCAAGTATTAAGTTGCACGCTTTAGGAAAAACGTGAAACCGAATAAATTCCAAGTTCGTTCTCGAAGGAGGTGTGTGGATTAATGTGCCAATATATAAAATCAAGTTTGGATTAGTGACGTTTTGGGTTTAGAAGAGAAAGTAAAGACGAGCTACGACTACGATTACACTACGACGTATTGACGTAAACCGATGATGTAATTACGTAAAACGTGACGAAATTAAAAATTAAACCTAAAAATTAATTAAAAGATTAAACTAAGTCTAAAATAATATAAATAAGGATAAAAATCCAATAAATATATTTTAAAACCTTTTATTAATTAAATATTCAATTTTAAATGCTAATTAAAGCCCTAAAATTAAATATAATTAAGAAAAAGCCCAAAATATTATTTTATTTGACTAATAACTCACTTATATTATTTAAAGACTAAAAAGTATTTTTCCAAAATTTTTAAAACTATTTTTCTAATTTTAAAAGGCCAAAAACACTTTTTAAACTAAAATAATAATAAAAATAATAAAATAATGCTAAAAATAAATATTATTTTTCTAAAAATCTTTTTTTAACTAAAGTAACAAGGAAGAAATGAAAAAGTTAAAAAAAATTTAAAAAAAATGGCTAAAAACGAAAGTACCCCAAAGTACTCCAAGGTGGAGTACTTTAGTGTTGTCCAATATCCTATCAGACAAAGGTGTTGTCCAATTTCTTTGTTGTCCGATATCGGACAACACTAAAAAAAATAAAAATTCTGCAGCATTCACGGACAACAAAGAAAAAGTTGCTGTATGGTTTTTTCGGCTCGTTTTGGGCTCGTTTTTGCTTGTTTTAGGCTTGTTTGTTGGCGTTTTTTGGACAATAAGGCACCCCTACACTCAGTGGAGTGTAGGGAGTCTGTTTAATCACAAAAACACACACTTTGTTCACAAAATCTAAACACAAAATGCACAAATAGTTCACTGATATGGCTTGTATGTATCTGATGAACAGTGCTGATATATTGCGCACAAAAACGAATTTCTAATGCCAAAATCTAGATCAAAATCTAACCAAATAACATAGAAGCTAGCTAAAATCCTTGGTGATACTAAACCCTAACAGATTTCAGAACTTGGTGAACCAAATCAACAAAAACCAGTCAATTAGGGGACTTACAGATTTATAGCTATATTAACCAAATTTTAGCATGCAACTTACTGATTTCTTCTAACAAAGTACAAGACAAATACTGAAATAACCTAACACTATCTATGTGGGCATGTTAAGGCTGCTCATACTCAATCCTATGTCACCTAAGTTCAAATAATCAACAATGCCAAACACCCCCTTAATTTCAGTAACTTGAAATTAACACACCAAATCTATTCAAAAACCAACCAAACTGATTAACAAAGACTAAAGCATGCATATAAACCTAAATGGAGCATAAATAAGCAGATCCTAACACATAAAACAAGAAAACTCTCAAAAATCATGCACTTCACATAAAACCTCAAAAAATTGCCAAATAGGGTTCAAGCCGTTACCCAAGCTGATGCCTTCCAAGTGGAGTTGTTTTGAGCTTTTGTGAGCTTAAGAATATGTAGAGAGTGGCTTGTTGGAGGAATCCAAGAGGACCCTAAGCCCTAAAAATATCTTCAAAAATATAGAAAGATGAAATGGAAATGAATGGGGTCTTGCTTCCTTGTTCCTGCACAACACCACAAACAAGAGAGAGGACAAGTAGTATGAGCTACTGATAAAGCTCTTGTCAAGGAGCTTATCATTAGCTTATGCTACAGTAAGTAGTGACAAAACAGTAAAAAAAATGAAGAAAGATTTTGAGAAAAATCTTTGATAAATCTTGGAGAAACCAACTTAAAAACCTTTGGAACAACTAAAAATCATAAACCAATGTATGAAAATCCACTTTCACTTCTTTTCAAACTTGGATGCTAATTTTTAGAAAATAAGAAAACTTGTTTCTTGCAACCTTTTCCCAAATAAAACCTTAAGCTAATGTTGAAAATGAATGTAAAGATTAAACTAGATAAGCTGATAAAAGAGGAACTCAGAATTTGCATATTTAAAACTTGTTCATTTTCATTAATAAAATTAAAAAAAATACAAAATTCTGGAACAAGGGCTCATTACAATCCAATGGCTCCTTTTATAATGACTAATAGGCTGTTCTAGAACATAAAGAAAGATAGAAACCCTAGCATACGAAATCCCTTTGCTGCCCTTGATTTTGAATTTCAAAATTTGGTCAAAATGACCCATGTGAAGATTTTGGACTGTTGTTGATGTTACAGCTGTTGTTGATGCAATCTTGGACGTTGTTTGGACCCTTTGGGAGCAAGAAATCCATATGGTTCGTTGATGAACTGTACCCCCTTTGTTTTCTAGCAAAAACGCAGCAGGGGACCATGGGGTAGCCATGTGGGGTGTAGTAGTGACGTTTTTGGGATTGGGGATGTGATTAGGATTAGGGTAATTAGGTATCTGGACGAATAGGGGTTCTAATTATTGGGGATTAAGGATTTAGTGATTTTAGGGTTCATGGTGAAGAACATGGCTGTTTGATCTTGATTGGGTATTAATTAAGTGTTTCCCACCAACTAATTAAATATAATTAGTTTAAACTTTCAAAAATTACATTTCCACCCCCTTGACTCTCTTCACTTCATCAATTTGTAAATAACAGCCAACAACTCTTAAATCCTTTATATCAACTTTGCCAAAGTTGTCAAATATGGCACAAGCTTTTTCCAAACTTTGGGTAAGGACTAATGGTGCAATAAATGCAATCTTCAAGGGCCAATAATGTAATATCTTGAAACTTTAGGACCAAACTTGTAATAATTGAGGTTTACAAGGGTCTAAAGTGACAAGTCTTCAAAAGTTGAGGGACCATTCTTGGCAATCTTCAAATCTTCAAGGACTTCAATGGAAAATCATGATTCGGGTCCGGTTCTTTGTGCGGCTTCGTTTCCCGTGTTCGTTTTTGCTTGATTCTTCTAATCTTTTGGTGAATTCACGATATCCGTACCTGAAATACACAATGAACAAATACAAGCACATTTTTGGTAATTTGATGATATTTTAAGCGTTTTAAGCCCGATTTGAACGATGAGACTATGTATAATTACAGTCTCATCACTCCCCCATACTAAACCATTGCCGTGTCCCCACGCAATGCTAGAATTAAGTATCATAGCACTTCCAAAATTCATTTTATGATGATATTTATTGAAAACGTAAATTTAAATAAACTACTACACGTGTTTTAGACATAATGTATTGTTTTCATCACGAGAACGTGACTTTTGGGATCATAGAACAAGAACACGTGAATGCTTCATTAGAAATAATTTCGTCGTCCTCGATTTTCACCTAATTCCATGCTAAGCGTGTAACGAGATCATGGTTATTATAAGTTAGCAACACGTACACATCTCATGAGTGTTAATTACGAACCTAAACTCCCTTATTCCTAATTGGTATCTCTTATATTTTATTTTGCCTTAATGATCACGAGGATACATCATTGACTTATGCGTGAATAGAGATTAAGTCTAAAAATAGAAACTTAACGGTGTAACCAAAATCATTAAATTAATAATTCATCCCAATAGACAACGATGTCAAAAAATTAAGTCAACAAGAAGGATCGATAAACACGGTTTTATAACGGTTTTGAACATGAGACTTATTACCAAGACTTTTATACGCCCCCTAACGGAAGGGCCTTATTATCTTTGGTTTACCTCCATCTTTTATTCAACTTCGCCATGAAGCTTTTATTATGACTTCGGTCTTGCCTTGCCTTTTATTATCCGCCTCATCGGTGGTTTTATTAGCCAAAGACGTATATCCTCACGCTAAGGCGAATTTTGGATCTTTAAAGCTTCGAAGATTAAGGCTTGATTCACTTTCAATTTGGGCATAGATTTTTCGGCCTTGTGAGCTTCAAATTTTTGCTTAATTTAGGTGAGCACTTGAAATCTTATTATTAGGTGAAGCTTTCGATTATTCGGGTGCCAATACTTCAAAACCGTGACGCTGGCGATACCTTAATGTTTTCCCAATTTAATTACATGGAAGCTACCAAAACAAATTAGAAACCAACAATAGTGACTAAACCGCTAAATCAATATTTATTAACAATTTATTATCAAAAGCGTGGGGAGAATAAGCTAATAATTACTACACATGAGATCGTGACGATTACGAGACTTATAAATAACTCTATCATTTCTCGTCCTCATTTAAGAGACTTAGCCTAAAAAGTTAAAGAATCGAAGCTAAGTGCTCAACACGCACGGTCGAGTCAAAAATTACTCTTATTCTCACCATCGGAAAACCTACATTCGTGTCTTAAACACTTATGAAAAACTAGAAAATTTTAAAATTTGGCCATTTTTAGCCTTATTTTGCATAAAACGATAACAAAAAGATGAATATTGGATTGCGTGTTGACGTAAGCAAGGTGAAGTATCTACTCACCCCCCCCATACTAAAACTAAACATTGTCCTCAATGTTTCGAGTCTAGGGGTGTAAACACCCCCATACTAGAGACGAAGTCGAATGCTTAATCTCGAGCATGGAAAGGGTAAAACGAATAACCTAAAAGCCGTTTATGAATTATGCTAATAAGATAAACGTTAGAACATAAAAGGATATCATCGGATATCGGAATCTCCAAAGGCAAGGATCGAAGCTCGAGTGCTACGTAAAACGAACACGAGAGGCTTCAATGATGACGATGAACCTAATGAATCACAATCACAAACAACCACGAAACAAAGGTTGGAAGAGCACAAGTCCCCTCGTTACGTTAACTAAGAAAGCAATAATATTTACAAGCATAAGCATGAGAATCCCCCACGAGGCACCTTGTTTTTGATAACCGAGTCAAAAGCTCGACTCGAATCCCCATAAATGTGATCATTTAGGGATAATCATGGTATGGTCATTTTTGGTGGGGCTTACATGTAATCAAGGCCCAAAAGTACATGGAGTACTTTAAAAACCCGATATACAAATACCGGGGTCAAAGATAGCGTCTTCGTTTTCGGATGAAAGACGAAACAACGCTACTTCAACACAAACCCCAATGGGGTAGAAGAAAAGAGATGAGAAGTAGAAAGGTGGGGCAATGGGTAAGGCAACATAATGAGCTACTCGAGGTAGACTCACACCAAGCAAACGAAAAGATTTTCCATTTATTGCATCAGTGGAAGACCGAGATTTCCCTTTACAAGCAATTCCGGGATCGTAAATCTCGTCCTCGGTGGAGAAATGCGAGGGAACATTTGGGGCTTCCCCCACACTAAAACCACACACACCATCGTCAAAAGGAGTAGACGAGGTGGTAGCACTCATAAAACGCGGTGATGACGGAGTTAAACTTGTAGAAAAATCTTTTAAAACATTTTTAAAATCTTTTCCTTTTTCATCGTTCAAAAACTCTTTATGAAAACCCGATTTGATAATGTCGAAAATATTTGGCGTGTCAAATTGAAAATTAGTCGCGCTAAAAATCCTCACATTTAAGTCATTGGTGGGAGGGGGTGGCGGATTATATAAGTTCTCAAAACGTTTGTCAATAAAGAACACCGCCCCCTCGGGGTCAACATACTCGTCATCCTCATGAACGTCGATCTCATCGATTTATTCATCAAAGATAGGCTTGTCAAACCATGGTTTGTCATTCCCCTCCTTGAGTATCTTAGAAACTCTCTCGAAGAGATCACGATCAAGCACGAAACCATCATTCTTTTGTGGGGATCGTTGATAAGTTAGATCCTCACGAATGTGGTAAACGTCATTCTCAAATGAGGAGTGTTGATTAGGTAACTCCTCGAGAATGGGATTTGTGGTCACATGAGTTGGTTCGTCATCGAAAATAAGACGTTCCAACTCATTTAGTTCATCCTCGATTTTGGAAAGATCGACCTCACTCGTAGGTGGAAGTGAAGGCATAAGAGCTAGCTCTCGTTCAATGATTTCCTCAATCTCGGGATCAAACTCATAATCATCGTACTTCACATGTTTCTTCTTAGGAGAATCAAAAATAGCATGTGGATGTCGAAGTATGTGATCAATCTCGGCAAAATCGTCATCGTCATCGTCAAAGAAAGAGTCGATGTGAGCACTCAGAACCATGGACTTACAAGTCAAATGACTATGCTTAGGTGACTTTTCTAAGACGAGAGGATCGATGTCGATAAACCCTTTAGCCTCAATGGGTGTTGGGCTAGGCAAAGGAGGCACTTCGATGGAGTTAGAAGTTGAAGCCTCAAAGACGTGGTCCTTCGAAGGTGGTGAAGACGAGCCCATTTTGGTCGTTGTCGTGATGGCACTAACGTCGCCCTTCGGAATTGGTGTTTCACTAGTTTCGCTAAAAACATCCCAAAGTGAGTTTTCATCCATAAATTTACACATACCCTTTTGAATTAGGTACACGTATTCTTTATCATTAAAATCATCATCTTTAAAACCGTTTTTCTTAATTCTTTCAAAACATGCATCAATCTTCATTCTTTCCGCTAAAGTGAACATTTTGAAATCATTAGGATTTGAATCATTAGGTTTTGAAACCTCGGTTTTTTCATTCTCATTAAATCCTTGGGATTTTCTAGCGAAAAAGTCTATTTTCTCATCCCCATATCTCATAGTAAGTCTCCCCTCGTGAACGTCGATTACGGTTCGAGCCGTCGATAAGAATGGTCGGCCTAAAATAATGGAACATTTAGGGTCACACTCGTAATCGGATATAACGAAATCCGCGGGAAAAACAAACTTTCCAATCCTAACATAGACATCCTCGGCTATTCCAATTGGTATTAAAGGTGTACAATTTGCAAGCTCGATAGTCATGTTCGTGGGGGTAAGCGAAGGCAACTCATCAATTTCCAAAGAGAATGAGGCATGAGATTGATGCTAGCACCTAAATCGGCAAGGGCTAAACATCCCTCAATCTCGGAAAAATCACAAGGTAGTAGAAATTGGCCCGGATCCTTTTCCTTTCTCGGCATACGCCTTTTGGGTTTTTTAAGAAGGATTGAAGCACAAGTTTCTTCAAGGGTTACTTTGGTAAGGTCGACAAAGCTCTCTGTTTGAACCGTGGATGGAATTTGAGGTACACGAGGGTGTGCACTCTTTTCCTTGGTCGCCACGTTCACCCCATCGACTTTAGAACAAGAAGACGTCTTAGAAGTCGAGGGTTGAGAGGGATAAACAACACGGAATCCTTCAAGGTTAGGGGTAATCACACGACCTTTCTCACGAGACGCGGCGGCTTTACATTGTTCTTTCGGATTTGCTACGGTGTCACTAGGTAACGAACTTGATGACGAACCCAAGGCTTTGTTCATAATGGCCGAAAACATCTTTTTTATATCAATTTTCCCTTGCTCAATCTTCGTGTTTTGCAATTTCAAAGTATTTGTAAAGTTGTTTTTCAAAGTACCAATTTCTCCCTCTAATCGTCTCATATTAGCCTCATTCGTTTTCATGTAATTTTGAAAATCGTTTGACGAACTATTTTGATTTGAATTAAAGTTCCCTTGGTTTTGATTGTTTCTTTGAAAATTTCCTTGATTCCCACTTGAAAAATTGTTTCCTTGATTGTTATCTCGATTTTGCCAAGTTATATTACGACCTTGATTATAACCTCCTTGATTTTGATTCGAAAAATTTCCTTGTTGATTGTTTCCTTGAAAATTGTTTCGGTTTTGATTAAAATTGTTGCCTTGGTTATAATTGCCTTATTGTGATGGACCGGCGTTATTTTGATTAGAAAAATTGTTGTTTAACGCACTCACATTTGACGTTTGGCCATCCGTAGCCGCACACTCGTAATAATTATGAGGTCCACCACAAAACGTACACGAAACCTCAACCGCTTTCACCGTAGCGGGAGCGTCTTTCTTTTGCATCTCAATGAGATAAGACGTGAACACATTCGTCAACTTGTCGACTTTTGCATCAACTCTCTCAATGTCGCGATTAGAACTACTAACATTGGCGACATTGGCAACACTCGGTGCGTTGCGGAGTTGGTAAACCTTGGATCGGTTCTCGATAATTATCAAAGCTTCCCTCGGAGTCTTACACAAAAAGTTGCCACCGGCGGCGGAATTCAACGAGTCTTGTTCGTGAAAATTAAGACCGTTGTAAAACGTATCGATTTGGTGCAACTCGGAAAAACCATGGTGAGGACATTGCCTAAGCAATTCCTTAAAACGATCCCACGCGTCTCTAAAAGATTCATTCGATTTTTGCTCAAATTTCATAATCTCGTTTTTGAAAAACGTTGTCTTAGACGGTGGGAAAAAATAATTAACGAACTTGGAAACGAGATCCTTCCACGTAACTATAGAATTAGGTGGCTCTTTCTCGTACCAATCCTTGGCGGCACCATCGAGCGAGTACGGAAAAAGCATAAGCTTGACGACATCGGTGTCGACGTTCTTAAACTTGCTCGTGGCTAAAAGACGATCAAAATTCCGAATATGGTCGTGAGGATTATCGGCTTCACGACCTCGAAACTTCGTAGCTTGGATTAACGAAAGCATTCCGCTCTTAATCTCAAAATTCTCCGCTTCGATAGCGGGAATTACGATCGCGTCTCCATAACCCTCGGTGGGCGCTTGGAGCAATTCCATCATCGAACGATTATCGGCCATCTCCTCTACGGTTTCTTCAACAACGATATTAGGAACGTCGGTTTCTAATTCTCGTCTACGTCGTCGATTCCTTCGATTACGATTGCGTCGATTCGAAGCTTCGCTAGAATTAGAATAGTCCTTCGATCGAGTGCGCATGCACTAAGCGTAGAATGGGTGGTAGCAAAGAAGATTCTTTTCGCGGTTTTTTTTTATTTTTCAATTTTTTTGGTTTTTGATTGTTTTTCAATTTTTTTGGGTTTTTGAATGTATTACGTAGACACAAATCTACAAATCTCTCCTCGAATCGATTTTCTCGATTAAAGGAGCCTCAAAGAATGAAAACGATCACGTGGAGTGAACGTTCTCGATGACTTTAGAACGTTGGTGGAACACCAAAACGTTCAAGAGGGTTTAATCTTGAAAACACAAGCAAATATAATATACGTAGATAATACTTGGGCGGCAAACCCTCGATTAGCTCTCTTTCTCAAAACACGCACAAGCAAGCGGAGGAAACGAGGCGGCGCGAAGCACTTAAGAGCCTTTTTCCTTTAGGTCGTGAAATACAACCGCCTTATACCCACCTTATAGTTTGTGTTAATTGAAATTAAGCCTCACGAAAGTATTTATCTATTTTGCCTTTAAACTTTTGCTTTGGATTCGAATACAATGATCGAGTGATGAAATCCCGAATCAAGGTTGCGTTTTCACGCTTTTGGAGTACTTGTATTTTTATTGTTCTTACGTAGTACAATATAGTAATAATATATTCACAATAAAAACGAAAACCAATATATCTACAATATAGTAAAGAAGATTGTGTGTTTAATTTAGGAAAATTAAACACGATTTATTTGGATACTATAATATAATAAGGAAAAATAACAAAAATGAGTATGTACGTTTATGTACGCTTTCCAAAAATGAAAAGCAAAAACGCACTACTCACACAAACACGATACTAATAATAATGGCACACTAAACACCTCCCCGGCAGCGGCGCCAAAAATTGATGTAGAAAATGATATACGTGTTTAGGAAAACAACGTATAAAAGCGGCAAGTATTAAACTCGACGATTTAGGAAAACCGAAGAATCGAATAAATTCCAAGTTCGTTCTCGAAGGAGGTGTGTGGATTAATGTGCCAATATATAAAATCAAGTTTGGATTAGTGACGTTTTGGGTTTAGAAGAGAAAAAGTAAAGACGAGCTACGACTACGATTACACTACGACGTATTGACGTAAACCGATGATGTAATTACGTAAAACGTGACGAAATTAAAAATTAAACCTAAAAATTAATTAAAAGATTAAACTAAGTCTAAAATAATATATATAAGGATAAAAATCCAATAAATATATTTTAAAACCTTTTATTAATTAAATATTCAATTTTAAATGCTAATTAAAGCCCTAAAATTAAATATAATTAAGAAAAAGCCCAAAATATTATTTTATTGGACTAATAACTCACTTATATTATTTAAAGACTAAAAAGTATTTTTCCAAAATTTTTAAAACTATTTTTCTATTTTTAAAAGGCCAAAAACACTTTTTAAACTAAAATAATAATATAAATAATAAAATAATGCTAAAAATAAATATTATTTTTCTAAAAATCTTTTTTTAACTAAATTAACAAGGGAGAAATGAAAAAGTTAAAAAAAAATTTAAAAAAATGGCTAAAAACGAAAGTACCCCAAAGTACTCCAAGGTGGAGTACTTTAGTGTTGTCCAATATCCTATCAGACAAAGGTGTTGTCCAATTTCTTTGTTGTCCGATATCGGACAACACTAAAAAAAATAAAAATTCTACAGCGTTCTCGGACAACAAAGAAAAAGTTGCTGTATGGTTTTTTCGGCTCGTTTTGGGCTCGTTTTTGCTTGTTTTAGGCTTGTTTGTTGGCGTTTTTTGGACAATAAGGCACCCCTACACTCAGTGGAGTGTAGGGAGTCTGTTTAATCACAAAAACACACACTTTGTTCACAAAATCTAAACACAAAATGCACAAATAGTTCACTGATATGGCTTGTATGTATCTGATGAACAGTGCTGATATATTGCGCACAAAAACGAATTTCTAATGTCAAAATCTAGATCAAAATCTAACCAAATAACATAGAAGCTAGCTAAAATCCTTGGTGATACTAAACCCTAACAGATTTCAGAACTTGGTGAACCAAATCAACAAAAACCAGTCAATTAGGGGACTTACTGATTTCTAGCTATATTAACCAAATTTTAGCATGCAACTTACTGATTTCTTCTAACAAAGTACAAGACAAATACTGAATAACCTAACACTATCTATGTGGGCATGTTAAGGCTGCTCATACTCAATCCTATGTCACCTAAGTTCAAATAATCAACAATGCCAAACACCCCCTTAATTTCAGTAACTTGAAATTAACACACCAAATCTATTCAAAAACCAACCAAACTGATTAACAAAGACTAAAGCATGCATATAAACCTAAATGGAGCATAAATAAGCAGATCCTAACACATAAAACAAGAAAACTCTCAAAAATCATGCACTTCACATAAAACCTCAAAAAATTGCCAAATGGGGTTCAAGCCGTTACCCAAGCTGATGCCTTCCAAGTGGAGTTGTTTTGAGCTTTTGTGAGCTTAAGAATATGTAGAGAGTGGCTTGTTGGAGGAATCCAAGAGGACCCTAAGCCCTAAAAATATCTTCAAAAATATAGAAAGATGAAATGGAAATGAATGGGGTCTTGCTTCCTTGTTCCTGCACAACACCACAAACAAGAGAGAGGACAAGTAGTATGAGCTACTGATAAAGCTCTTGTCAAGGAGCTTATCATTAGCTTATGCTACAGTAAGTAGTGAAAAACAGTAAAAAAAATGAAGAAAGATTTTGAGAAAAATCTTTGATAAATCTTGGAGAAACCAACTTATAAACCTTTGGAACAACTAAAAATCATAAACCAATGTATGAAAATCCACTTTCACTTCTTTTCAAACTTGGATGCTAATTTTCAGAAAATAAGAAAACTTGTTTCTTGCAACCTTTTCCTGAATAAAACCTTAAGCTAATGTTGAAAATGAATGTAAAGATTAAACTAGATAAGCTGATAAAAGAGGAACTCAGAATTTGCATATTTAAAACTTGTTCATTTTCATTAATAAAATTAAAAAAAATACAAAATTCTAGAACAAGGGCTCATTACAATCCAATGGCTCCTTTTATAATGACTAATAGGCTGTTCTAGAACATAAAGAAAGATAGAAACCCTAGCATACGAAATCCCTTTGCTGCCCTTGATTTTGAATTTCAAAATTTGGTCAAAATGACCCATGTGAAGATTTTGGACTGTTGTTGATATTACAGCTGTTGTTGATGCAATCTTGGACGTTGTTTGGACCCTTTGGGAGCAAGAAATCCATATGGTTCGTTGATGAACTGTACCCCCTTTGTTTTCTAGCAAAAACGCAGCAGGGGACCATGGGGTAGCCATGTGGGGTGTAGTAGTGACGTTTTTGGGATTGGGGATGTGATTAGGATTAGGGTAATTAGGTATCTGGACGAATAGGGGTTCTAATTATTGGGGATTAAGGATTTAGTGATTTTAGGGTTCATGGTGAAGAACATGGCTGTTTGATCTTGATTGGGTATTAATTAAGTGTTTCCCACCAACTAATTAAATATAATTAGTTTAAACTTTCAAAAATTACATTTCCACCCCCTTGACTCTCTTCACTTCATCAATTTGTAAATAACAGCCAACAACTCTTAAATCCTTTATATCAACTTTGCCAAAGTTGTCAAATATGGCACAAGCTTTTTCCAAACTTTGGGTAAGGACTAATGGTGCAATAAATGCAATCTTCAAGGGCCAATAATGTAATATCTTGAAACTTTAGGACCAAACTTGTAATAATTGAGGTTTACAAGGGTCTAAAGTGACAAGTCTTCAAAAGTTGAGGGACCATTCTTGGCAATCTTAAAATCTTCAAGGACTTCAATGGAAAATCATGATTCGGGTCCGGTTCTTTGTGCGGCTTCGTTTCCCGTGTTCGTTTTTGCTTGATTCTTGTAATCTTTTGGTGAATTCACGATATCCGTACCTGAAATACACAATGAACAAATACAAGCACATTTTTGGTAATTTGATGATATTTTAAGCGTTTTAAGCCCGATTTGAACGACGAGACTATGTATAATTACAGTCTCATCAAGGATCAAAATGTGAAAAGGGAAGAAAACACGGGCTTTCACGGGCTTCTATCGAAGAAAAAGACAAAAGACGAAGTCAAAAGACCAAGAGTGCAAAAAGAACGGAAGTCCAAGGCCTATTCTGAAGATTTATCGAAGAAAAGTCTAAAGACGGAAGTTTAATAAAGCCGTAGAACTCAAGTCTAATTAATGAAGAAATTGCAAGATGAGTTTAATTAATCCTGAGACAAAGTCGAAAAAGTCGAAGAATTTAGAAGATGAAAAGACGATAGAAGAAAGAAAGGAGCAACACATGCTAACCTCCATAATCACCTATAAATACCCTCCCAATGACACATTAGGAGGTGTTGACTATCTTAACAAAATAGTTCTTCCAATTTTAATTCATGTCATTCTTAATTGTCATTTCATTTTCTTGTCTTGCACCTTAAATTCTTGCCTTTAATTTCAAGTAAGTTTAATTTTGTGTTGTTGAATCTTTAATTTTAATCAAGTTTTTAATTAATCTCCCATTCTACCTTTCTTGTTTTGATTTAATCTTTATGTTTATGTTCTTATTGTCATGCTTATTTGATTATTGGTTATGTTTTTATGTTTGTGATTCTGATAGCTTATTGATTTTATAGATTATTGTGTTTTTCTTAATTTTAGTTAAGTGTTTTTAAAAGTTATTTTATAAAAAGTTGATTTTAAATATTTTTATTATTTAGTGTTTTTAAAAGTTTTTAGTTGAGTGCTTATTAGTTTTTAGCTTATTTTTGATTTGTGCTTATTAAGTTTCTTATCCGGGTTCTTTAAAACCCTAACATCCCGTATAAGCATCATCTACATTCCGGATAGCTAGCTTGAATTAATATTCCGGATAAGCATTATACGTCGAATTCCGGATAAAGCTTCAAACCAGGATTCCAGATATGACGAAGATATTGTGATTCCGGATAGTGGATAGGAGTGGATTCTGGATAACGCTCAGAAGGCAATTCCTGATAATCTTAGGCAGGTACATTCCGGATAGTGTGGGTTGTGTTGATTCCGGATAAGGCTTTGAAGGGGATTCCGGATAACGAGCAGGTACTGAATTCTGGATAAGCTACAAAAGTGATTCTGGATAACGAATCAAAGACGGATTCCAGATAAGGAGATTTTGGGCACATTTCGGATAGTGCAACGATTGTGAATTCCGGATAAGGCTTCGAAGTTCCCATATTCCAGATAGTGACAGTATTTGGATTCCGACTCAGGTTTTGTTTATCCTCTGTTTTATTTTCAAGCATTTATTTTTCCTGTCTTTTTACTTAGCATTATTTTAGCTCGTCTTGTTTTAATTTTAAATTTCAAGTTTGCATTTTTATTAAATTGTTAAATTTACTTTTCGTCGAGCTTTAATTTTTGTCATTTAATTAATTTACCTATTAAAGTTTTAATTTTCGCACCATTTACTTTAAAGTGTTGCATTTAATTTTACAACAACGATAAAAAATATTGTTTTCCACCAAAAGACGACTGAGTCGCACTTAAACCGGAGGTCAATTCGATTAGACACATTAAACGAACTTAACTTTTTAACTGAGTAAAATCCAGTTATTATGAACCTTCAACATTCACTGAAGAAGCTTGAGGGTTCAGCATTTCATAAAAGATTTTGATTAATGTTAAGTAGCATTGTCTGAGTAAAGGAGTGTGCAATGTCATGTGTCTATTTCACTTTATGTGATTGTGTATATGATGTGTTGTGACCTTATCTGATTCACTAAAGCTGAACAAATAATCACCAGTCATCAAAAGATTTCTTCAGCAATGCTGAACAAATTTTTTAAGACAACTGAGTAGCTAGGCCTGAGTAGAGGAGCGTAAAATGTCATATGTCTTATTCACTTATGTGAACATGTATATGGAGTTTTGTCGCCTCATCTGACACACTAAAGCTCACAAGTATTGCCATCAGGTTCAACATATCTAAGCAACATCATTTAAAACAAATCAATCATGTGACTCAATGGAGTTAATGGCATTAAGTTTCTTGAGAATAAATACAAAACATTCTTTCAAAAGGTGTCAATTGTTTATCTAGGAAATATCAAGCGCCCATATCACAATCAACAACTTTCTGACACAATAAGGCGTTTCACTGTTCAAAGCAACAGAAAATCATCACCTTTTTCAGAACATTAATGAGAGAGTTTATGCCATTTGTTCAAAAGTAACCCTAAAAGTTTCATTCTCTTTTCAAATGTTTTACAGACTTTGACAAATCAGTTCCAAAAAGTGTTTACGTATATCTTTTGAAGATTGAAGATGCATATCATTTGCAAAAGTTTTCAAACAAAAAACACACATAACTCTCTCTCTCTTTCAAAAGAAAACACACACAACAAACATCAATGGCTGCTGAATCTTCTTCACAACAACAAGAGATTGATATCACCCTCAGTCCTTCCATCCATGTTAACTATCCCATTGGGGACATATTCTTTAAACCCAACAACCTCACCTTGATCAAACTAGAAACCCTAACATCTAAAACTGGAAAGCAAGTACTAAACTTTTTATCCAAATGCATGATTCGTGATGCCTTGTTCAAGGATCCAAGGGTTATGTTTGAAAATGTGTTAAAAGAAATTTGGTTCACAACACAAGGGTTAAAGAACGAGAAATCTATTGAGTTTGTTTCTACAAGTTTAGGTATTCATGGGAAAATAAGTCTAAAGTTGTTTAGAAGGGTTTTAGGGTTAAACTATTTGGAGGACTCTAGTGAATATGAGGCTGTACCCAATGATTTCTCTGTTGTCAAATCATTTTTAAAGAAATTGGGTACACTAAAGAGATTGGTGATAAAGGGGGGTTGAAAGAAGCTGTTTACCACCTAAGTGGAAACTTTTGATGTTTATCTTAATTGAGTGTCTAGGTGGGAAAACTAGTGGGCTTAATCAAATCAACCAAAAGGATGCCCTGATTTTGTATTGTCTGGCAAAGGGCATACAAGTTGATTTTGGAAAATTAATCTTTGAAGATCTCCATGGAAAAATGGAGAAGAAAACTAGGGAAAAGAATGTGGTCTACACCAAATTTTTATCCCTCATTTTTGCTGACCAATTTGGTGAAGAGTATTCAAAGAACCAAGGAGTTAAACTAGTTTTTCAAATCTTTGATACCAATCGCTGGAACATTCCAGTCAGCACAACTAAACCTCCTTTCACACAGTCCATGCTGGACATTAGCTCTGCAAATGCTCCAGTAGTGTTCAAAGCTACACAGACACTCCTCTAACTAGAGAAGGGGATCTGACAGGCACAAAGTCTGGAGCTTCTTCTAGACCACGTCAAAAGAGCACATCTGTGAATACTATTAAGTGTAGACGTGAGTCTAACCAAAGGAGGAACCCCACATAATCTTCATCAAAGAAGTGATCTGATGATCCCAAAGGCCAAGCTTCGATGAAACAAAAGTCCTCGGCCAAGGACCAGAAACATTATCATTGATCTTAACTCATCAGGGACTCTTTCTCAGGATCCATCAGGTAAAACCAACCCTGGTGGTGAAGGACTTGAAACTGACCAGCACACTGAAGGTGGCGATCAACAGACAATCAAGGATGTGCATCTCTCTACTGGCGCCAAGGGGGGACACTTGCCTACATTTATATTCAGCATGTCTGCTGATGACTTGGAGAAGGAGTTAGGGCTGAGTGAAAGAGCTCCAATAAACCTAGAAGATAGTGAATCTAAAGATGACATTATTAATCAAACTTCCAAGCCTCCATCCCTCAAAACCATTAAGGTAAATGAACTGACAAATCAGGTTTTGGTTCTACAATCACAGGTGACCAAGCTCAAGGAGGAAAAGGCTATTGTTGATGCTGAACTAGTTACTCTTAAAGCAAGGCCAGTTCCTCCCACTGCTGAACAGATCAAAGATGCAATTCTCACTACACTGAAGCCATTAGTGAAGGATGTGGCCACTACCACTTCTATCAAGAAAGAGATCACCTCCCTCATAGACTCTATTAATACTACATCTTTTGAGCTCCCTGTTGAATTCAAGCCGATTCCTAATCAGCTTAATGAGCAATGTGATTCAGTATCAAAGATCAAGGATAGGGTGGGTCTACTGGAACAAAAAAAGCCGAACTTATCAGATGAAGTTCTGTAGAAACTGAATGCTCTTGCAAATGTTCCAACAATGTTGACCAAGGTGTCATCTACCTTAGACTCCCTATGTGCATGTTTACCTGCTGGGGGTTCATCAGAAGTTGCAGGGCACTCTTCTGCTGAGGGGGAGAAAGTCACTATTCAGCAGCTCTTTAAGAAACATGCACAGAAGAAGGCCAAAAAACAACCTTTTGTGTATGTATCTCCCTTCAGTAAAGACAGTCCAACTAAGCCTAAGGGGGAGTCTTCAGCTAAGGACACTCATGTTGATGGCCTTACCACCAGCAATGAGTCATCTGAAAATGGGTCACCTCCCATCAAACCTAAAAGCAAAGGTGAATTCACACTAGATGAAAGAATTATCAAATCTAGGCTGGCCACTCAAGAAGAACTTGATAAATTACACAAGCTTCAAGATGAAGAAAAGCTCAGGGATCTGAAGATGAGCTTATATGAAAGAATTGGAAAATCTGAGGTTGAAGGCATCTTCAAGAAAAAGATGTTATACGAAAAGTTTTGTATAGCAAGGTTGAACAGAAGATGTCTCTCAGAAATTACAAACGTTGACATGATGACTTACAAGGGAGATATCAATCTAAAGTGCTACAGGGTTGATGGGTCTGATGAGATCATATATGACTTCCAAGGGAAGGAGCTCTCCTATACTAAATGGCTAGAGATGAGCATAAACATTGAAAAGAAAAAATCTAAGAGATGGGAAGAGGTTCGCACAAGAATTGAACACTTTGTGAGAAATCATGGAAGGCTTGGTCAGCATCTGAACATCAGCAACCAAATCTCACTGGAGGATCAAGATCCAATTCTGGAACTTAACAAGAGAGCCAATCTGGTTCAACCTGGTGTGGGTGACATCTTTGTCACCACCAAGAAATACAAAGATCTTGTTCAGTTTGAAAATCATCTCCCTTGACATGTGTTAGAAGAACCAGAATTGGGAATGATAATGTTCAACCATCGTGAACGACAAGATTTTATGGGTATTAGTGCTCTTGATGATCTAAACAATGAATTTCTTGGAAACATTCAGAAAATCTTCTTTGATCACAATGGTGGTCCAGGACTCACTGAAGCTGCAAAAACCTTCAGCATGTGCTTACTATCAATACTGGACATCAGAAACTCTGATCCATCAGTACAGACCCCTATCATTGAAGAACTTAGGACAAAGGAAAACTGAATAATCATTTGTAATATTTTTGTTGTAATTTGTAATGTTTCATGAATTAATGATTATCAGATGTTTATAAGTTATTAATTGTTCAGTGCAAGTAAGAAGAAGTTTTTATGCTCACTTACTACTGACATTAGACTTAGGATATTTGTATATCCAAATAGGGGGAGATTGTTGGGTCAGTATTTACTGACCCTGAAGCAACTTTAGGATTTGAATATAAAATCCCCCTAAGTGTTTCATGCTTAGCAGTAAGGCCATTCTGCTGAAGGATGACCAGAGGAACAAAGTTCCTACTGAAGACTTTATAGCTGAAGAAAGTTCAGCACTCCCCTTCCAGTTAACTTAGAAGACAAAGGAGTCTTCGCTTCAAATACTAGGCGGTCTAGTTGCTGAAGAACAAGGACTGAAGAAGGGCTTTCAGTTCAGTTTGGTTTGACAATACCAAACTGAATGATGTCGATCTCCTCTAGGATACTGAAGACTCTTCAGTATTCTGATGGTTTGCATTACGCGGGAAAAGATAACTTTAAGTCAAAGTAGGTTGCTTGTGTACTTAGATATAAGTATAACCTTTATCTTTTCTAAAGTAGTTTAATATGTACTTTGTACTGTTTATCCAGCATGGGCATCAACCACCCACTGGATAAACCCATGCATTGAAACATGCAAAATGCAAACCCTAGTTTACACTGCCTATATAAGGAGTGTACATTGGGAGAGAAAAGGTTAACCAATACAAGAGCTTAAACTCTGCCAACTAAACCATATAGCCAAGATGCATATGAACGTTTAGATTGGAGCTTAGACTTTAACTTTGGTTAGACGTTTAAGTAGAGGAGATCAAAACCCATTGTCATTCAACCACTTTGTTATTCCGCAAACAAAGTGGGTTATAGATTCTTTATTTGATTCTAATAAAAGTCTATGCGTTGAAAAGTATATTGGTATTTTTGTTTTAATCTTTCATAGTTCTTATCTATTGTTAAAACAACACACTTGAGTCGAAGTAAAGAGTTATTACTTAAGATAATAAGTAATAACAAATTACAAGGGACCAACAAAGTGGCGTTGTTTCGTTTATCCCATGACAACGAGGACGCCATCTTCAATCCCGGTATTTTGAATCATCAAAGGACTTAGTCCTTAATACCGGTTGCTTTTGGGCATTTTTTATCATGTAGGCCCCACTAAAAATGACCATGCCATGATTATCCCTAAATGATCACATTTATGGGGATTCGAGTCGAGCTTTTGACTCAGTAATAAAAAACAAGGTGCCTCGTGGGGGATTCTCATGCTTATCCTTGTAAATATTATTGCTTTCTTATTAGTCTAACGAGGGGACTTGTGCTCTTCTATCCTTTGTTTCGTGGTTGTTTGTGATTGTGATTTATTAGGTTCATCGTCCACATTGAAGCCTCTCGTGTTCCTTTTACGGATCACTCGAGCTTCGATCGTTGCCTTTGGAGATTCCGATATCCGATGATATCCTTTTATGTTCTAACGATTATCTTATTAGCATAATTTATAAACGGCTTTTAGGTTATTCGTTTTACCCTTTCCATGCTTGAGATTAAGCATTCGACTTTCGTCTCTAGTAAGGGGGTGTTTCACCCCTAGACTCAAAACATTAAGGACAATGTTTAATTTTAGTATGGGGGGTGAGTAGATACTTCACCTTGCTCACGTCACCACGCAATCCAATTTTCATCTTTTTATTATCATTTTATACAAAATAAGTCTAAAAATGGCCAAATTTTAAAATTTTTCTTGTTTTTCGTAAGTGTTTAAGACACGAATGTAGGTTTTCCGATGGTAAGAATAAGAGTAATTTTTGACTCGACTGATGAGACTGCTTTTATACATAGTCTCATCGTCCAAATCGGGCTTAAAATGCATTAAATATCATCAAAATACCCAAATATATGCTTGTGTTTGTTGCTTGTGTATTTTAGGTACGGATATTGAGAAAATGACAAAAGATCACAAGAATCATGCAAAAACGAACACGGGAAACGAAGCCGCACGATGAACCAAGCCCTAATGAAGAATTTTCCAAAGTCAAACCTTGAAGACTTGAAGAATTATGAAGATTGGTCCTCCAAGTTTAAAGAATTGACACTTTATACCCTTGTATCTTCATAATTACAAGTTAGGTCCCTAAAGTTTGTCAAAATTACAAAAAGGACCCTTAACTTTGAAGAATTGGCAAATTTACTCCCTCATCAAAACTAAATTTTCAAAATAAGTCCTCCAAGAAGTCAACAAACAAGTCAAAGCCTTGAAGTTTGGAAACATGTCAAAATCAGTCCTTGGAATATGAAGAAATTGCACTTGTAGTCCTTGTTTCAAGTTTATAAACATTATGTGCCAAAATTGCCAAAAGCCCAAACTTAAATACAAAGGGAATGGAAGTTTATTACATTTGATACAAAATGAAAGAGTGAAGAAACATGAGGGGTCAAATCTGCCCAGACAACCTAAGACAACCCACCACTCACAGCTTGACACCTCACCAACCTTAAACAATCACCCAATCAAACACCTCCCCCTCTCCACGTCACAAATCCACTCACACCTTTTTAAATTAACTTAAATCCGGTTTAAGTTTTGGTGGCAAACACAATTTTTAAAAAACTTAAACCTCTTTTTAGATTAAACACCTGTTAATCCTCCCTTAAACCCTAACTATTTCCATGATGAACATCAATCAAATCAAAGGGTTTTTTGTTGATTCTTTCCAGACTCTTGATTAAACATCATATGAACCTAAAACCATCCTTAAACACACATCACCATCACCTCACATATCCCTCCAATCCTCCCCTGCCCCACTATTCACTCTCAAACAAAAATGGACAGCAAGATCAACAACTCATAGCATTTTCTTGCTTCCAAAGGCAAAATGGACGACCTAGATTGCTTCTACATCACTGGCACCTCAGCTACATGCCAAGATCATCACATGGCTTTGTTTTGACTCAAAATTCAAAAAATCATCCAAGGGCAAGATTGGAAGTTCAAGTGTTAGGGTTTTAGCTTCTTATCACTTCTAGAATCATAATGTAAGCCTCTATATAAAGGCCTTTAGGACGTAGCTTAGTTCTGTTCTTTTTTCTCCTTTTTTTGTCACAACTTTGTAAGTCCTATTTTTATGAATGAAAAAAGGTTTAAGCTTGTTGATGAGAAGAAAGATCCAATTTAATTTACATTGTTTGCTTGTTGTTTAAAATTCCAAGATTGTTTACTTTTCAAGTTTTTAAAATTCAAGTTTGGTGTTCAAAGGTTCCTGATTTTAAGTTTTCTGTTCAAGTTAAGGTTGTTAAACCACATAAGCTTCTATATTCAAGCTTGTATATGACCATACAACCCTGATATCTTGAAGATATCAAGGTGTAGTGGGTATAAACGTTTGGGTAAAAGGGCTAAGTTAGGTGAAAGACCTTCTTGCTTATTTTTCTTACATTACTGTTTCAGCTTTAAAGCTATAAGCTATAAGGAGACTTGTCTATAAGTCATCCTTGTAGCTCATTGCTCAAATTCCAGGTCACTCTTGTTGTGTTGGATTGTTTTTAGCAGGTTCTAAGCAAAGGCCTATCTTATTCAAATTTTGTTAAGCAAAATTTCATCAAAATCTTAACCAAGGTTCAGCATAGACCCGGGTCTATTGGAGGTGGTTTTTCAACCACAAAGGGTCCTGGATGTAGGACCCTTAAGCTAGTTATTGTTCCCTTTTTCATTTTTTTAAGTTTCCGAAATTTTATGTGCTCTTTGTGATTCTGCTTGTTAAGTGTTTAAATGTATGTTTGAGTGCTTAAAACTGCTCAAATAGGACTTGTATGCATGCTTAGATAGTGTTCAATCACTTTGGTTAAGTCTTGATTGGATTTGCTTTTAAAAAAGTTGATTTTCAGATTTAAAGGGGTGTTTGGATTTGTGTTTTAGTCAAGATTTTGGTTAAAGTTTTGTGTTAAAACCAGTTTACACTTACTCAGTAGGTGTTAAAAAGGTTGTATGCTAGGTTGGTTTTCATTTTGGAAGAGTTTAAAACATGTTGCATGCTTAAAATTTTTAAAACATAGCCATAATCATAAAACTGCATTATCTGCCTGATTTTTGTTGAAATTGATCCATCAAGTTTGATAATCTGCTAGGATAGAGGTTGTTTAAAGGTTTGTGCTCTCTTGTAAGTCATTTAATATCATTGTGTGCTTTGTTTGAAGTGTTGAATCTCACTTGTGTGTCAATTGCACCAGCAACTTGCTCATTAGCTACATCAGTAACTTTACTTGGCTTTCTTTGTGCTTGATTGTGTGTAGCCTTGCTTAATTTGTGTTTATCTTGAATCCTTGTACTCCCAAGAGTACAAGGGTGCCCTTGTTCCATCAAAATCACCACCAAACAAGCCAAAAAAACCAAGCCCTCTTGGTCTTTGCACAAGTGAAAAACTCACTTGTGTTCATCAGAAACCAAGTGCTCAACTGAGCACGTTTTGCTTTGAATCTTGTTTAATCTTGGTCAAAATTGAATTGTGTTTGTGTTTTTGTGTTTACTAAGGTCACTGGATTGAGTATTGAAAAGTAAAAAAAAAAGAAAAAGTTTTGCAAAAAGTTCACCCTGCCTGGACTCGAACACGCGACCTTGCGTTCCAAGGAGTAGCGTGCTTACCAGTGATCCAGATGACTTTTTACGTTATTGTTTGATTTCATTACTTATTTAACTAGTTTTTGTTTTGTAGCTAATTTAAGTAACAGCTTATAAATAAGCATTTCCTGGCTTATTTCTTTGAGGATTTAACTGTTTAACATTTTTCTTAGGATTATATTAGTGTTGTTGACTTTTCTGAGCAAAAAGCAAAATTTTCCCTTTATTATTTTATTTATTATGATTATTTTAAGTTTAATTTTTAGAAAGTCTTTTAAAAATAGTAAAAAGTGATTTAAAAATCTGGAAAAATAATTTTTAGGTTTCTAATCATATTTTTGAGGTTTACAGCTTATTAGGTTTTCAACTTAGCTTATTTTTAATTTTATAGGATTTTAGGGTTTTTAAGCAACTTTAAAATTTAATATAAAATTATTTAATAGGTTTCAGAAAATTTGGTTTGCATTTTTGTTTTAGTTACATTATTTAGGATTTTTGGTAATTTTTCAGAATTTATTTACAAACTTTTCATTTTTTGGATTATTTTAATATTATTTTATTAGTAAAAATTGAAAGTCCTTTTTTCTACTTTTTTTCATTTTTCCTAGATTGTAGACATTAAACTAAGAACTTTGTCACTTTCCAAATAATTTTTAGACTTTTCATTTAATTTCTAGAATTAATTTAAGATTTAATACATTTTAATAGTTTTTAAGTGTTTAAAAATAGTTTAATTTGGTTTTAAAATTTTTAAAAATAGTTTTTAGCTTAATTAGGATATTTTTGAGGTTTACAAACTATAAAATCTTGTTTAGGGCTTTTTAATAATTAAAAGTGATTTTTAGGGCTTTAATTAGCATTAAAAAGTCATTATTTAATTAATTAAAAGGTTTTAGCAAGTTTGGATTTTTTGTAAACTCTTAGAATATTATTGGGGATTTTTAGTAATTTTTAGGAATTTTTAGGTTAAAATTTTATTTTTGGTACTATTTACGGTTTTACGTTTTCGCCTTTTTCGTCGTAGTTTAATCCGTTTTCATAACCGTCTTTCTCTTCTAATCCCATTTCTTTCTCAATCAATATAATCACAAACATTAATCAACTCTTAACACAACGCACTTGCCTCCTCGAGAATGAACTCACTTAGGGTCATTCACACACGGTTTTCCTAAATCGTCGTGCACGCTTGCCCTATTTATTGCTCTTTTCCTAAAGAGTGGTAAAAACTCCAAGATCATCGACCGTGCGTGTTGAGCACTAGCTTCGATTCCTTAACTTTTTAGGCTAAGTATGTTAAATGAGGACGAGAAATGATAGAGTTAATTATAAGTTACGTAATCTTTCACGATCTCATGTGTGGTAATTATTAGCTTTTTCTCCCAACGATTTTGTCTAAATAAATGCAATAAGTAAGGTCATACGATTTAAAAGATTACTTAGCTTCTAGCCCAAGATCGTTTAAAAGTTGCTCGTGTTCGAATAGAGTTCATAGCAAAGGCATAACTTATTGAAGCGGGATGCGAAGAATGGCAAAGTTCCAAAAAGGCCCTAACAAGGCACGAGGACTCCATTTTGTTGCTAAAGATCCAAGATGATGTGAAGTATCATTGTTCCAAAATCAATATGAAGGATCAAGTCACACGACGATAAGCAATATACTCCCCTAAAGATCATGGATAAGTGATGAGACTATAATTATACATAGTCTCATCGTCCAAATCGGGCTTAAAACGCTTAAAAATGTCATAAAATACCCCAAAATATGCTTGTGTTTTTTCATTGTATATTTTAGGTACGGATATCATGAATTCACCAAAAGATTACAAGATTACAAGAATCAAGGTCGGAATTTGAGTTGGCAAAATCGAGATAACAACAACAATCAAAACTCGAATTTTCAAAACAACGCTAATCAAGGAAACAATTTTTCGAGTGGTAATCAAGGGAATTTTCAAAGAAATAATCAAAACCAAGGGAACTTTAATGCTAATCAAAATAGTTCGTCAAACGGTTTTGAAGAATATATGAAAACGAATGAGGCTAATATGAGACGTTTAGAGGGACAAATTGGTACTTTAAAAAACGACTTTTCCAATACTTTGAAAAATCAAAACACGAAGATTGAGCAAGGACAAATCGACATAAAAACGATGTTTTCGGCAATTATGAACAAGGCTTCGGGTGCGTCATCGAGTTCGTTACCTAGTGACACCGTAGCAAATCCGAAGAAACATGTTAAAGCCGCCTCGTCTCGTGAGAAAAGTCGGGTGATTACCCCTAACCTTGATGGATTTTGAGTTGTTCCTTCTTCTCAACCCTTGACTTCTAAGACGCCTTCATGTTCTAAAGTCGATGGGGTGAAAGTGGAGAACAAGGAAAAGAGTGCACACCCTCGTGTACCTCGAATTCCACCCACGATTAAAAAAGAGAGCTTTATCGACCTCACCTAAGTAACCCTTTGTTGAAAATACGTTTTACGTATATATAAAGTCTCGGTCACTCCAACAATGTAGTTATAGGCTCGTAGTAATGTTTAGTTTCATTTATTAAATAGCCCGACCCATGAGCATGTTCATGGGCCGGAGGCCCAAGTCCATTAAGGACTTGGGGTGTTTAAACCTCTTTCTACCATGGAAAGAGGTGTTGGTTGTTTCATTTCTTGTTTTCAATATAACAAAATTCTTTCATTTCTGTAAAACCCGCATGCTTTTACCATGCATAGTACCTTAAGTCGTACGTACTAGTTAAAAACTTTCCTAATATAGCATGATTACGATTACGTGTTAGGAGTTTATGTATTACGTACGTGTTAGAACACGATAAATATTTTATTTGCACGATCACGTAATAATTATTTAGCAATAATTAATCACGAGCATACAATCACGAAATCACGAGCGTAATTAAAACACGAGCTATTATTAATTACGTATATATATTTAATACGAGCGTAATTAAATATATAAGAGTATGGTATTTACGTAACGAGAACATTTAAAACACGAACATAATTAAACATAAACGTGTATTAAATAACAAGACACGAAACGAGGTACGGGAACCCCCACAAGGGAGTCCCTACCCGCGGCCAAAAGAGGGTAATGGGCCAAGCCCATTACCAATTTTACTAAAAGGGGGTTAAGTAATTTTTACTACTCAAAAATTACTTTACAGAAGATTTCAGGAAAAACCTAAAACCCTCCCTTTTCTCCTTCTTTGTGCCGCCACCTACAAACCACCATAGAAGGTGATTTTGATCTTGGATCTTGTTGATTTATTGGTTGTTCGTGTTTGTTCTTCACCCTCTTGATCCACGAATACGGTAAAACCTTTTTAACTTGTTTTCTTTTTAATTAATCTTTTATTAATTAAGAACACGTGATGTTTTTATAAAAACACATTAATTAAACCTAGATCTAACATGTTTTGATCATTAATTAATCAAAGGGGTCGATCAAAGGGGTGTTTGTTTTGGGCCGCAAGGTACAACCGACCCCAAGGGGGTTCGGTTTGTTTTAGCCGACCACCACCAAGACCTTTTTGGTCTTGGTTGGTGCGTGTGGGTCCCACGGCAGCATGGGGGTACCCCGATTTGGTTCGGGGTACGGCGTTGTTTCATATCTGGTGCATGTTTTTAGGCTTAGATCCGGATCATGATTATGTAAGTTGTTTATGTTAATAAACTTATGTTAAAAAAATTAAATTAATAAAAGGTGAGATTAATTTAATAACATGACAGGTTAATTAATTATTAATAAACATGAATTTATTTTAACCTAAGTTTTTATATTATTTAGACTTATAATTAATTAATTATTTAAAAACCATGGATATAATTAATTAATTAAACATGACTTAGGTTATATTATTAATATTTAATAATACATATTTAACCTAAGTATTTAATATATTTAATTAAAAACATGTCATACTTTAATTAAATATTATAACCTATAGTTTAATTAAATTACATGAAATAATTATTAAACTATATAATATATCATATGACTTAGGATATAATCATGAAAACACTTAGGCTTATCTACTTAGCTTATTTAACCAGCTTATTTCTAATTATGGAAACTTTCTATTTTTAGAAAACTTAATTAAATAAGGCAACTATTTTATTTATGGAAACCAGCTATTTTTAGAAACTTATTTATTTAAGGCAGCTAATCTATTTATGGAAACTTATTTAATTAAGGCAGCTAATCTATTTATGGAAACTTTCTATTTTTAGAAACTTATCTATTTTAAGCAGTAAATCTATTTTTGGAAACTTTCTATTTTTGGAAACTTTCTATTTTCGGAAAACTGCTATTTTTGGAAAGTTACTTATTATTACACAGTAAGTATAATAACACATGAAATACCAGAAATACTTAATCAGATTAAACAGAATATAAGATTTAACACAGTTTAAGGCTTTAAACAGTGTAAAATGGTAAGAACACATAAAATAAGCTAAGACGTGATATAAAACCAGCTATGTATGTAGTAAGCAGATACTTATTTCATGTACGTATTTATGTAGCATTAGTGTTTCGGAAGTAGGATTCTCGCAGTTCGTCGTTCTCGTTCACTGGACATAAGGTACGGATTCCCGTCCTTTCAGTATGGACATTCTTTCCTTATTTAGGATTCCCCGTATGCAGCCAACTGTTTTCCCGTAGTATAAGTATGAGTTTGATTGCTTATGTTTAAATATGATTACCTATAGCCATATACATGCATGACCAGTTTCACCTAGTTATGGAGGTACCATAACCATAACATTAGAGGCACTGATGTTATGACTTCACCACGGCGGAGTGATTGCTCGTGGCGTCCCTTCAGCTTTTGGCCATTTATTTATATTTATCATGTGGGGCGTATGGGTGCATCCTAGTTACACGTTTTTATTCAGGATTACATGGTGAATGTGGTGTGTGCCTTGCATCCTTCACAAGGAGCTGATCCCTCCTACCCATAAAACCAGTATATTAAATTGGAGGCAGCCCCTCTAATTTGCATGATGAGGTCACCCCTCCAATTATTCATGCACGGTGGATATTCATGACCTATATTGGCTAAATGGTAAAATTTGACAAACAATTTTTATAAGATAAACATAAGACTTTCAAACTATAAAACCAGTTTTATTAAGACTTAACCAGGTTACTCGGGACTTAGTTTCTTCCGCTGTTATTATGTTATATGCTTATCCTATTCATGCTTTATTGTACATCCGTGCACTGAGCGTATTGCTCAGCCGTTTTCCTTTTCTATGTTCCCAAAACGGCAGGTACTCAGGGACGCTCGTAGACACTAAGAGTACGTGCATATGGACTGGAAGCTGTCTAGCCTTCTTTACATTATGCATTTCTTTTCTTTATGATACTTATGCTTTGGACATTGTTTCGTCCTTATTCCTTACTATACTATGTTTGTGTGTGATGAGCTTTACTTTTGGACTACCGATGTTTGATTGCGGTATTTTCCTTTATATGGTCAAGTAATGTTTAGACATTTTACCTTGTATGCTTTGATGACACGCCATAATTGCTGTGATATTTCCATTTCCAAAATGGGGTGTTACAATTATGGTATCAGAGCCAAGGCTTCGACCTGTAGGCTCTCAAATATGACCTGTGATTAGTGGGTAGTCACTACGGTCTTCCTAGAACTGACAGTTGTTTTCATGCATTCATCATTTTTTAAGCATACATATATATGTCATTGTTACAGGGTTTTTGACTAAGTAATGGTTGGTACAGGACTGGCCCTATTTAGTCGCATGTGTTTTATCGAAACGTTTAGATTTGGGACCGACCCATAGGCGTCCCCTCGATATGTCTTTTATTTTGAGTGAACTGACCAGAGGCGTTCACTCTCGAGCATCCAAAGTTTTCATAAAACTGCATCATGCATTCATACAAAAATTTTATTGCATAAAATTTTTCTCGTGAAATTTTTTTTAGTATAAAATTTTTTTCATGTATATATTTATATTTTATGTTTTGAACTGTTTAATCATATGTTTTATTGTTATACTGTCAGATGGTTCTCACACGCGAACAGGAGCAGCTCAATGCTGCAATTCAGGCTGCCATGCAAACCTTGCTTCCTCAACTGAGGAATGACATCCGTGCTGAAGTCCAAGCTGCCAACAATCAGCAGCAGAATCAGGCACCTCCTCCTCCTCCTCCTCCAGTGACATTAGCAGTATGGCTGGAGAGATTCAACAAGCTCCGCCCTCGAGCTTTTGAGAAGACAGATAGCCCCAGCGATGCTGAAAACTGGTTGGCTCACATTGATAAGATCTTCAACGCTATGGGCTGTGACCCCGCATACAAGGCGAGGTTGGCATGCTATCGGTTCGAAGGCGATGTACTTAACTGGTGGTTAGATTTGATGGAATCTGAAGGTGGTGATGAGTGGGTTGCTGGTTTGACTTGGGCTCAGTTTAGGACAGGGTGATGGAGCAGTTCTTTCCCAAGGCTGAGCAGGACAAACTCAAGAGAGAGTACCATGGGATCCGTCAGAGAGCTGGGGAGAATAGCAACGCGTTTATGCAGCGCTTTCTTCGCTTGGCTGGTTTCCTTGGTGCGGCAGCAGGTACTCCAGAAGAGCAGGCACATCACTTTAGATGGGCTCTTCGCACATCGGTCGCAAACAATCTGGTGTGTGCTACGTTCAATACTATAGCACAAGTGGCCGATGCAGCACGGAAACTAGAGATGCTGCAGGAGAGGGATGAGTTCGGGGAAGCTGAAAGACCCGACAAGAGGCAGAAAACTAGGGACCGGTCTCAGCCGGCTACTCAGCAGCAGCCTCATCAGCCCAAGGGAAATGGTCAGACTAATGATCGATCTGCTACGGATAGGCGTGGCGGTAATGACAATTACCGTAACAACGCCGGGCAATCCAGCAACAGCAGGTCTTAATACTTACGAAATTTCTTATGTTTTATGTTATAACTCATATTCTGACACTCTAGCAAAATTCTACCAGGAACCATGGAAACGGTAGGGACCAGAACCAGAGAGGTTCGCAGCCTAGCCGTCCAGCTATCACTGGTACTCAATCTTACGATTATCCGCTTCATTCATTGTACCCAACTATTATGTCTCATGTAAAATGTTTTATCAGGTCCTCAGCCAGCCAGAGCACCTGCTGGAGGATACACTCATCCTCTTTGCTCTACTTGCCATCGTAGGCACCCAGGACCATGTCGCCGTAATACTGATGCGTGCTTCAAGTGTGGTCTTCCTGGCCATATTATGAAGGATTGTCGTAAGGGCGAGATGGAGGGTACATCAGGACATGCTGATACCAAGCCGCCTCCTACTGCCGGGCGTGTCTACACGACATCTCGAGACCAGGCCAACAAGTCTACATGTACCATCACTGGAATCTTGTGTATGTATGGTCGCGCTGCATGTGTTCTTTTCGATACGGGTGCTACTCACTCGGTTATTTCTACTGCTTATGCTAAGAACATTAGGATGCCTCCCTTGCCACTAGAAAATAGGCTTACTATTTCCACGCCTTTGAGGGACTCTATATTAATCACCCATGTATACAAGAGTCTTCCCCTATAATTTGATGATAAGGTTCGACCTGTCGACGCACTTCCGCTGGACATGAATGACTTCGACATGATTTTTGGCATGGATTGGCTATCCAAATATCATGCTACTATAGACTGCCATTCATATCGAGTTATCTTCGGTGATGTCAATGCACCAGAGTACATTCATAATGGGTTCATACCCGGACGGTCTGTACAAATCATATCCACCCTGCAAGCGCGTGCACTACTGTCACATGGCTGCGAGGGTTATCTAGCTACGGTTCACGACATAGATGCTGAATCTCCATCGATTCAGGATCAACCAATAGTGTCGGAATTCCAAGACGTGTTTCCAGCAGAACTTCCGGGGATACCACCTGCACGAGAAGTGGAATTCAGTATCGAGTTGGTTCCAGGAGCTGAACCAATCTCCAAGGCTCCTTATCGCATGGCTCCCATAGAGATGAAGGAGCTGAAGGATCAACTGCAAGAACTTCTCGAACGAGGTTTCATTCGACCGAGCGCATCTCCATGGGGCGCACCGGTTTTGTTTGTTAAGAAGAAGGACGGCAGTATGCGTCTTTGCATAGACTATCGCGAGCTCAACAAGATTACTATTTAGAATAGGTATCCACTGCCATGCATTGACGATCTATTTGACTAACTCCAAGGGGCCAAACACTTCTCCAAGATCGACCTTAGGTCAGGCTATCATCAGTTACGAGTCAAGGAGCAGGATATTGCTAAGACTGCCTTTCGTACTCGTTATGGCCACTACGAGTTTGTAGTTATGTCATTTGGCCTGACCAATGCTCCAGCAGTGTTCATGGATCTGATGAACAGAATCTTCCATGAATTTCTGGACAAATTCGTCATTGTTTTCATCGATGACATCCTGATTCTCTCTACGTCCAAGGAGGAACACGAAGACCATCTTCATACAGTACTACAGATTCTTCATCAGAAGAAGCTGTATGCTAAATTCTCCAAGTGTGAGTTCTGGTTAGAGAAGGTGGCCTTCTTAGGTCACATTGTATCAGCAGAAGGAATCACTATGGATCCAGCGAAGGTTGAGGCCATCACTAAGTGGCCAAGGCTGACATCAGCGACGAAAGTCCGCAGTTTCTTAGGCTTAGCTGGCTATTACCGTAGGTTCGTGGAGAACTTTTCCCGCTTAGCACTACCATTGACCAAACTGATGCGGAAAGGGGAGAAATTCGTCTGGACTGAAGATCGAGAGAAGAGATTTGAAGACCTGAAGCAGAAGCTAGTATCTGCACCTATTCTTACTCTACCATCTGGTACGGGTGGATTTCAAATCTACAGCGATGCATCGGGGAAGGGACTTGGCTGTGTTCTCATGCAACATGGGAAAGTGATCGCGTACGCTTCACGGCAGCTTAAGCCTTATGAAGAGAATTACCCCACGCACGATCTGGAACTTGCTGCAGTCGTGTTTGCATTGAAGATATGGAGACACTACTTATATGGAGAATCATGTGACATTTTCACGGACCACAAAAGCTTGAAGTATATCTTCACTCAACGTGAATTGAACATGAGGCAGAGAAGATGGTTAGAGCTGTTGAAGGATTATGACATTAATCTTCAGTATCATCCCGGAAAGGCAAATGTAGTAGCAGATGCCCTTAGCAGGAAGTCCGGAATGATCAACAGCATTAGAATCGAAGAGGAAATCATAAGAGACTTGGAGCGACTAGACATCGAGATCATGCTACGTGGACAGCACGGTTACTTGGCTAATCTTAGAGTAGAACCCGAGTTACTATCTAAATCAAGGAAGCTCAGAAGGATGACGGAGAAATATGGGCGATAATACAGAATTTGGAGAAGCAGACAGAATTCAGAGTAGATGCAGATGGTATCTTATGACAGGGCACTAGACTTTGTGTTCCTGATGACCAAGAACTCCGGGAAGCTTTGCTAGAAGAAGCTCATAGCTCCCCATTCTCGATACATCCTGGTTCAACTAAAATGTACCATGACATCAAGCAGTACTTTTGGTGGAGTGGTATGAAGCAGGAAGTGGCCACTTACGTCTCCAAATGTCTTACCTGCCAGCAGGTTAAGATCGAGCATCAGCGATCTGGCGGTCTCCTTCAACCGTTAGACATTCCAGAGTGGAAGTGGGATAAAATCACCATGGATTTTGTTACCGGTCTTCCGCCTACCAAAAGGAAGCACGATGCAATTTGGGTTATCGTTGATCGACTTACCAAATCAGCTCATTTCTTACCGATCCGCAAGGAAGATCCGGTAAGTAAACTCGCAGATACGTACAGACGAGAGATCATGAGACTACACGGTGCACCATCCAGCATCGTCTCAGACAGAGATCCTCGATTCACTTCGCGCTTTTGGAAAAGTCTGCAGAAAGCTTGGGGTACACAACTTAAGCTTAGCACGGCCTTTCATCCTCAAACGGACGGACAGTCGGAGCGAACCATTCAGACATTGGAAGATATGTTGAGGTCATGTGCGTTGGAATGGACGGGTGATTGGGACGAATACATCTGTTTGGTGGAGTTTGCGTACAACAACAGCTGGCACGCGAGCATCAAGTGTGCTCCATTTGAGATGTTGTATGGCAGAAAGTGTCGCGCCCCAATCTGCTGGGATCAGGTTGGCGAGCGAACACTCGAAGGACCAGAAATCATAGAGATGACAAACGAGAAGATCGCAGTAGCTAGACAGAAGATTCAGGAGGCACGGTCACGTCAAAAGAGTTACGCCGACAAGCATCGTAGGGATTTACACTTTAACGTAGGAGATCACGTCTTCCTTAAGGTTTCGCCGGCACGTGGTGTTAGACGCTTCGGGATTAAAGGGAAGCTCAGTCCTCGTTTAATCGGACCGTTTGATATCATTGAACGAGTCGGTGAAGTATCTTACCGATTGGCGTTACCTCCGCAGCTTTCGCATGTGCACAATGTGTTTCATGTGTCCTTACTCAGAGGGTATCAATATCATCCCCTTCACATGGTTCAGTATCCACTGGAACAGATTCGTGAAGATCTCACTTTTATAGAAGAACCCGAACGAGTTCTTGACAGGCAAGAACGAGTCATGAGAAAGAAGACGATTCCATTCGTCAAACTTCTATGGAGGGATCATACCGAGCGGGAAGCCACTTGGGAAACAGAGGAGTCTATCCGGACTTCTTACCCTCATTTCATATTTTGAATTCGGGTATGTTCTTTTTTTCCAGTTTACTTTATCTATAATTCGGGGACGAATTATTCTTTTTAGGGGGGAAGAGTTGTAAAACCCGCATGCTTTTACCATGCATAGTACCTTAAGTTCGTACGTACTAGTTAAAAACTTTCCTAATATAGCATGATTACGATTACGTGTTAGGAGTTTATGTATTACGTACGTGTTAGAACACGATAAATATTTTATTTGCACGATCACGTAATAATTATTTAGCAATAATTAATCACGAGCATACAATCACGAAATCACGAGCGTAATTAAAACACGAGCTATTATTAATTACGTATATATATTTAATACGAGCGTAATTAAATATATAAGAGTATGGTATTTACGTAACGAGAACATTTAAAACACGAACATAATTAAACATAAACGTGTATTAAATAACAAGACACGAAACGAGGTACGGGAACCCCCACAAGGGAGTCCCTACCCGTGGCCAAAAGAGGGTAATGGGCCAAGCCCATTACCAATTTTACTAAAAGGGGGACGACAGTATGCGTCTTTCCATGGGGCGCACCGGTTTTGTTTGTTAAGAAGAAGGACGACAGTATGTGTCTTTGCATAGACTATCGCGAGCTCAACAAGATTACTATTCGAAATAGGTATCCCCTGCCACGCATTGACGATCTGTTTGACCAACTCCATGGGGCCAAACACTTCTCCAAGATCGATCTTAGGTCAGGCTATCATCAGTTACGAGTCAAGGAGCAGGATATTGCTAAGACTGCCTTTCGTACTCGTTATGGCCACTACGAGTTTGTAGTTATGCCATTTTGCCTGACCAATGCTCTAGCAGTGTTCATGGATCTGATGAACAAAATCTTCCATGAATTTCTGGACAAATTCATCATTGTTTTCATCGATGACATCCTGATTCTCTCTACGTCCAAGGAGGAACACGAAGACCATCTTCGTATAGTACTACAGATTCTTCGTCAGAAGCAGCTGTATGATAAATTCTCCAAGTGTGAGTTCTGGTTAGAGAAGGTGGCATTCTTAGGTCACATTGTATCAGCAGAAGGAATCACTATGGATCCAACGAAGGTTGAGGCCATCACTAAGTGGCCAAGGCCGACATCAGCGACGGAAGTCCGCAGTTTCTTAGGCTTAGCTGGCTATTACCGTAAGTTCGTGGAGAACTTTTCCCGCTTAGCACTACCATTGACCAAACTGATGCTGAAAGGGGAGAAATTCGTCTGGACTGAAGATCGAGAGAAGATCTTTGAAGACCTGAAGCAGAAGCTAGTATCTGCACCTATTCTTACTCTACCATCTGGTACGGGTGGATTTCAAATCTACATCGATGCATCGGGGAAGGGACTTGGCTGTGTTCTCATGCAACATGGGAAAGTGATCGCGTACGCTTCACGGCAGCTTAAGCCTTATGAAGAGAATTACCCCACGCACGATCTGGAACTTGCTGCAGTCGTGTTTGCATTGAAGATATGGATACACTACTTATATGGAGAATCATGTGAAATTTTCACGGACCACAAAAGCTTGAAGTATATCTTCACTCAACGTGAATTGAACATGAGGCAGAGAAGATGGTTAGAGCTGTTTAAGGATTATGACATTAATCTTCAGTATCATCCCGGAAAGGCAAATGTAGTAGCAGATGCCCTTAGCAGGAAGTCCGGAATGATCAACAACATTAGAATCGAAGAGGAAATCATAAGAGACTTGGAGCGACTAGACATCGAGATCATGGTACGTAGACATCACGGTTACTGGGCTAATCTTAGAGTAGAACCCGAGTTACTATCTAAGATCAAGGAAGCTCAGAAGGATGACGGAGAAATATGGGCGATAATACAGAATTTGGAGAAGCAGACATAATTTAGAGTAGATGCAGATGGTATCGTATGACAGGGCACTAGACTTTGTGTTCCTGATGACCAAGAACTCCGGGAAGCTTTGCTAGCAGAAGCTCATAGCTCCCCATTCTCGATACATCCTGGTTCAACTAAAATGTACCATTACATCAAGCAGTACTTTTGGTGGAGTGGTATGAAGCAGGATGTGGCCACTTACGTCTCCAAATGTCTTACCTGCCAGCAGGTTAAGATCGAGCATCAGCGATCTGGCGGTCTCCTTCAACCGTTAGACATTCCAGAGTGGAAGTGGGATAAAATCACCATGGATTTTGTTACCGGTCTTCCGCCTACCAAAAGGAAGCACGATGCAATTTGGGTTATCGTTGATCGACTTACCAAATCAGCTCATTTCTTACCGATCCGCAAGGAAGATCTGGTAAGTAAACTCGCAGATACGTACATACGAGAGATCATGAGACTACACGGTGCACCATCCAGCATCGTCTCAGACAGAGATCCTCAATTCACTTCGCGCTTTTGGAAAAGTCTGCAGAAAGCTTGGGGTACACAACTTAAGCTTAGCACGGCCTTTCATCCTCAAACGGACGGACAGTCGGAGCGAACCATTCAGACATTGGAAGATATGTTGAGGTCATGTGCGTTGGAATGGACGGGTGATTGGGACGAATACATCTGTTTGGTGGAGTTTGCGTACAACAACAGCTGGCACGCAAGCATCAAGTGTGCTCCATTTGAGATGTTGTATGGCAGAAAGTGTCGCGCCCCAATCTATTGGGATCAGGTTGGCGAGCGAACACTCGAAGGACCAGAAATCATAGAGATGACAAACGAGAAGATCGCAGTATCTAGACAGAAGATTCAGGAGGCACGGTCACGTCAAAAGAGTTACGCCGACAAGCATCGTAGGGATTTACACTTTAACGTAGGAGATCACATCTTCCTTAAGGTTTCGCCGGCACGTGGTGTTAGACGCTTCGGGATTAAAGGGAAGCTCAGTCCTCGTTTCATCGGACCGTTTGATATCATTGAACGAGTCGGTGAAGTATCTTACCGATTGGCGTTACCTCCGCAGCTTTCGCATGTGCACAATGTGTTTCATGTGTCCTTACTCAGAGGGTATCAATATCATCCCCTTCACATGGTTCAGTATCCACTGGAACAGATTCGTGAAGATCTCACTTTTATAGAAGAACACGAACGAGTTCTTGACAGGCAAGAACGAGTCATGAGAAAGAAGATGATTCCATTCGTCAAAATTCTATGGAGGGATCATACCGAGCGGGAAGCCACTTGGGAAACAGAGGAGTCTATCCGGACTTCTTACCCTCATTTCATATTTTGAATTCGGGTATGTTCTTCTTTTCCAGTTTACTTTATCTATAATTCGGGGACGAATTATTCTTTTTAGGGGGGAAGAGTTGTAAAACCCGCATGCTTTTACCATGCATAGTACCTTAGTTCGTACGTACTAGTTAAAAACTTTCCTAATATAGCATGATTACGATTACGTGTTAGGAGTTTATGTATTACATACGTGTTAGAACATGATAAATATTTTATTTGCACGATCACGTAATAATTATTTAGCAATAATTAATCACGAGCATACAATCACGAAATCACGAGCGTAATTAAAACACGAGCTATTATTAATTACGTATATATATTTAATACGAGCGTAATTAAATATATAAGAGTATGGTATTTACGTAACGAGAACATTTAAAACACGAACATAATTAAACATAAACGTGTATTAAATAACAAGACACGAAACGAGGTACGGGAACCCCCACAAGGGAGTCCCTACCCGCGGCCAAAAGAGGGTAATGGGCCAAGCCCATTACCAATTTTACTAAAAGGGGGTTAAGTAATTTTTACTACTCAAAAATTACTTTACAGAAGATTTCAGGAAAAACCTAAAACCCTCCCTTTTCTCCTTCTTTGTGCCACCACCTACAAACCACCATAGAAGGTGATTTTGATCTTGGATCTTGTTGATTTATTGGTTGTTCGTGTTTGTTCTTCACCCTCTTGATCCACAAATACGGTAAAACCTTTTTAACTTGTTTTCTTTTTAATTAATCTTTTATTAATTAAGAACACGTGATGTTTTTATAAAAACACATTACTTAAACCTAGATCTAACATGTTTTGATCATTAATTAATCAAAGGGGTCGATCAAAGGGGTGTTTGTTTTGGGCCGCAAGGTACAACCGACCCCAAGGGTGTTCGGTTTGTTTTAGCCGACCACCACCAAGACCTTTTTGGTCTTGGTTGGTGCGTGTGGGTCCCACGGCAGCAAGGGGGTACCCCGATTTAGTTCGGGGTACGGTGTTGTTTCATATCCGGTGCATGTTTTTAGGCTTAGATCCGGATCATGATTATGTTAGTTGTTTATGTTATAAACTTATGTTAAAAAAATTAAATTAATAAAAGGTGAGATTAATTTAATAACATGACTTAGGTTAATTAATTATTAATAAACATGAAATTATTTTAACCTACGTATTTATATTATTTAGACTTATAATTAATTAATTATTTAAAAACCATGGATATAATTAATTAATTAAACATGACTTAGGTTATATTATTAATATTTAATAATACATATTTAACCTAAGTATTTAATATATTTAATTAAAAACATGTCATATTTTAATTAAATATTATAACCTATAGTTTAATTAAATTACATGAAATAATTATTAAACTATATAATATATCATATGACTTAAGATATAATCATGAAAACACTTAGGCTTATTTACTTAGCTTATTTAACCAGCTTATTTCTAATTATGGAAACTTTCTATTTTTAGAAAACTTAATTAAATAAGGCAGCTATTTTATTTATGGAAACCAGCTATTTTTAGAAACTTATTTATTTAAGGCAGCTAATCTATTTATGGAAACTTATTTAATTAAGGCATCTAATCTATTTATGGAAACTTTCTATTTTTAGAAACTTATCTATTTTAAGCAGTAAATCTCTTTTTGGAAACTTTCTATTTTTGTAAACTTTCTATTTTTGGAAACTTTCCATTTTAGGAAAACTGCTATTTTTGGAAAGTTACTTATCATTACACAGTAAGTATAATAACACATGAAATACCAGAAATACTTAATCAGATTAAACAGAATATAAGATTTAACACAGTTTAAGGCTTTAAACAGTGTAAAATGGTAAGAACACATAAAATAAGCTAAGACGTGATATAAAACCAGCTATGTATGTAGTAAGCAGATACTTATTTCATGTACGTATTTATGTAGCACTAGTGTTTCGGAAGTAGGATTCTCGCAGTTCGTCGTTCTCGTTCACTGGACATAAGGTACGGATTCCCGTCCTTTCAGTATGGACATTCTTTCCTTATTTAGGATTCCCCGTATGCAGCCAAGTGTTTTCCCGTAGTATAAGTATGAGTTTGATTGCTTATGTTTAAATATGATTACCTATAGCCATATACATGCATGACCAGTTTCACCTAGTTATGGAGGTACCATAACCATAACATTAGATGCACTGATGTTATGACTTCACCACGGCGGAGTGATTGCTCGTGGCGTCCCTTCAGCTTTTGGCCATTTATTTATATTTATCATGTGGGGCGTATGGGTGCATCCTAGTTACACGTTTTTATTCAGGATTACATGGTGAATGTGGTGTGTGCCTTGCATCCTTCACAAGGAGCTGATCCCTCCTACCCATAAAACCAGTATATTAAATTAGAGGCAGCCCCTCTAATTTGCATGATGAGGTCACCCCTCCAATTATTCATGCACAATAGATATTCATGACCTATATTGGCTAAATGGTAAAATTTGACAAACAGTTTTTATAAGATAAACATAAGACTTTCAAACTATAAAACCAGTTTTATTAAGACTTAACCAGGTTACTCGGGACTTAGTTTCTTCCGCTGTTATTATGTTATATGCTTATCCTATTCATGCTTTATTGTACATCCGTGCACTGAGCGTATTGCTCAGCCGTTTTCCTTTTCTATGTTCCCAAAACGGTAGGTACTCAGGGACGCTCGTAGACACTAAGAGTACGTGCATATGGACTGGAAGCTGTCTAGCCTTCTTTACATTATGCATTTCTTTTCTTTATGATATGTATGCTTTGGACATTGTTTCGTCCTTATTCCTTACTATACTATGTTTGTGTGTGATGAGCTTTACTTTTGGACTACCGATGTTTGATTGCGGTATTTTCCTTTATATGGTCAAGTAATGTTTAGACATTTTACCTTGTATGCTTTGATGACACGCCATAATTGCTGTGATATTTCCATTTCCAAAATGGGGTGTTACAATTTCTCTCTCTAAGTTTCTCTCTATAGAAAACATCAACCCCCTTGTTTCACAAAGATTATCATTGTTCTACAATTGGTATCAAGAGCATGGGATGAAATATAGGTTTGTTTTTAGTGTTGCGTATTGTTTTATAAACATTTCGTAGGGTGTTGTGTAGTTCTTGGCGAATCTTCAATTTTTTTTTGTGTTTGATCGTAGTTTCAAGTAGTGTAACGTAGTGATTCGTGTTATAGTGTTTTTGGTATCTTGGTTTTGGTTAAAACATAATCTTTCTTGGATTCAAAAGTGCAAAAAGGTCTTGTGTTCTTCATTCCGAAATTCAAGCAAACATCTCCATCGGAAAGTACAAGTGAAAAGGGGCTTCCATCGCAATAACCATCACCATCGGAAAGTGATTGGTTCCACATTGCGATACTTGGATTTCAATACTTATTCCGATCTGGACATTCCGATCGTTCTTTGCGATCTGGGATTCCGACGGTTATAAGGAAGTTTTAAGTCGTTACTCTGCCTAAATTTTATCAGCTATATTCTGATCTGAATCATTCCGATAGCACTTTGTGATCTGAGCAATCCGATAGGACTTTGCGATCTGAACATTTCGACAGCTTTGCATTGCGATCTAGGCATTCCGATACCATCATCATTCCGACAAGGTTACATTGCGATCTGAGCATTCCGATCTGAATCATTCCGACAAGCACTTTGCGATCTGAATCATTTCGACAGCTTTGCATTACGATCTAAGCATTCCGATAGTAAGACATTCCGATCTGGGTATTCTGACAGAAAGAACATTTCGATAGAACCTGTTTTTAGATACTTAGTGGATTTCTTCTATTTGGCATTTAATTTGGTAATTTGGTAAATTTCAAAAGCAAACACAACAACAAGATAACAACATCTTTTAGTTAACAACACAAAAAACTCATAACCTTATTTCATTGTTCGATCATCTTTGATAATCTTTTTTCAAGGGATCACAAAATGAATTCACATTCATTTATGCCAACTATGACTTCACTCACCGATATATCGAGCATTTCGGGTATCGATACTGGCCCGCCTTTGCTCATCAAAGATCTATTTGAAGCATGGCAAGGCCGTATGAGAACATACATCATGGGCAAACAAAATGGTCGACTTATGCTTCAATCAATTGATAAAGGACCATTAGATTGGGGAGAGGTTACCGTCAACAATGTGACAAGGCAAAGGGAGTATCATGAGTTAACCGATGCCAATAAAATCATTGCAGATGTCGATGAAAGGGCTGTTCAGACAATTCTTCAAGCCCTTCCACCCGATATCTTTCGAATGGTAAGTGAACATACAGTAGCAAAGAATCTTTGAGATCGACTTGCGGTTTTGCTACAAGGGACATCTCTCACTAAGCAAGAACGAGAGTGTCAACTGTATGATTTGTTTGATAGGTTCACATACCTTCCAGGGGAGACACTTCATGATTTTTGCTGGCGTTTTACCACTTTGATGAATGACATGAATGTCTATAATCTAAGGATTGAACAGTTTCAATTAAACACCAAGTTTTTGAACACACTACCCACTGAATGGCGTCAATATGTGACTGATGTCAAGATGATTCGTGATCTACACAAGTCAATTTAGATCAACTCTATGCTTTCTTACAACAACATGAGAAGCATGTGATCCAAAACCGAATTTCTCAAGGACCTTATCATGAACCAATGGCATTATTGGCAAACCATCCTACACTGTCATACCACAACTCTCAGCTTGCGTTAGGACACAAAACTTCATATCAACCTGTGTATCAAACACCAAGCTTCCCACAATACTCGATTCTGCCACCACCGCCTACATCTTATCATCAACCAGCAACATCATCATCACAAGGAGATTCACACCCATTACCTTATGCTTCACACCAGTATTCACCGTATCAACCTCCATCAAACCTTGCTTGTGCCTATCCACAACTTGAGGCTCCTCAACCTCATTACTCACAACAAGTCAGTGCTCCATCCAATCAAATTGTAGCTCAAGCAGCACCAGCATTCTACTATGAAGATGACATCCCTGTCCCTGAATTTAGACAAGGAGATAGCCCTACTGATATCCTTGCTCAGATGTCTGCTTATTTAAGTCAAACATTAAAGAAATGAGGTTACAGAGGTCCAACAACAACTAACAATCAGTTAAGGAACTCGTCTAACTCTCGACAACAGGCAGCTATTCAGGACGGAAGAGTCATGGTGCAACCACTTCAAGGGAGGTCAAATTCTTCTACTGCTGGTGCACGTTCATCCACTACTACTGCTACAAGAGCAAACAACATTGGTAAAATGAAGGTGGTTATTTGCTACAACTGCAAAGGGGAAGGGTACATGGCCCGAGAATGCAAGCAGCCTATGAGGAAAAGGGACAGCACATGGTTTCAGGAGAAGATTTACCTAGTGAATGCTCAAGCCCAAGGTCGTGAGCTTGATGAAGAAGAATTGGCATTCCTTGCAGATCCCGGAGTAGCGGAAATTGATGGTCTCACAACAGTCATCACCAACAATGCTGCATATCAATGTGATGACTTGGATGCATATGACTCTGATTGTGATGATCTTAACACCGCCAAAGCAGCTCTTATGGCAAACCATTCACTATATGGAACTGATACCATTTCTGAGGTACCACATACTTCTACAGATACTAGTATTGTACCTTATCAAGTTGAGCAAATGTCTGAGTATTCGGAACAGCCTCCGGTGGTTAGTAACTCAATCGATGAGACAAATAATGATAGCAATATCAGTGCAAGTCCTCAGACTTTGAGTGAACCACAACCAGGAGCTATTATGACTACCAATTCGTCTGCTCAACCTGATTTGGTTAGGGTCCCGACATCTTTGCTTAGCCGAATGAATAATACGATCCTTGAAACCCTTAATGCTAATTAGACTTTATCGGCCGAGCTTGCTTTGCATAAGGACAAGGATAAAACCTTGAAAATGACTCCTGTGTCCACTACCTTAACCGATCCTGAATTTGATAGGTTTAGGAAAGTTCAAATGGACAATCTGCTAGAAATTGAGAGTTTAAGAGCAAATCTTTCGAATGAACTTAAAGAAAAAGAGTCAGTCGTTAATAATTTTCAACAACTTCAAACGGATTTTGAAATTCTTGAGTCCAAACAGCTTGAAATGGAAATTAAGACGTTTGAAAGAATAAAAGAAACGGAAATTAAGCTTTTAAAACAATATGCTGCTTCACATCTAGTACACTTGTTTCATGCATCATTTAAAGAGTTCAATCTATCGCGTCTCATAGACTTACCACCTAACCCGGAGTATGCAAAGCAAGCGCTTAACCACAACCCACGACTTTATGATGCAACAAAGTTAGGATTGGTATTAGATCCGATTGTGTTCTCACATGATTATGAGAGTATGACACCATATGATGAGAAGCGGTTAAAATTACTTTCTACACATCCTGAATATGATTATGCTCAAATGAATGCAAAAAATGCCACAATAGATCTTAGAATTCGTTTTAATATGCAAAAGAGAACTCTCCAAACATCAACTTTCATGCCTACTAGAGAATGCCTTAGTATAATTCCTACACTCGTTAACTCGGACAAACCAAAGGAAATTCCTAAGAATCTTCCACCGGTTAGTACGGTAAAGCTCAGCTTGGAAGAGATTGGGCAATACCTTTCCGAGTTTGACAAGTTCATTCTGGAATGTACGACTTCAACGGCTCAAACCGCTGGAGAATGGGCGTTCGAACACATGAAAACGGTGTTTGAGAAAGAGATCGTTCCGTTTGTGGACCATATTAAACAAGGAGTCTATGATCTAGCGTGTAATTTAAGTTTTGAAATTGGTGAAGTTCAAAAAGTTTTCAATAAAATAGATGATGCTTATGAACAACACTTAATTGAAAAGGAAAAGATTTTATCAGAATATGACCGTTTTTTAGAACATATGGTGTCTCTCGAAGTGATGCAAGTTGTTACTGTTAAATATACTCATGAAATTTCATCTACTGTGAATATTTGTGATGATGTGCATGAATCTGTGAATACTGTTGAACATGTGGATACTGTAGATAATCATTCTTGTCATGAATCCAATGCTGAATTTTTAAAGCTTCAAGATTCGTATAATACACTTTCAAAAAGTTTTAATGAGCTTCAACAACATTCTATATCTCTTGAAATTGAGAATCAATCTAAAAATGAAACTCTTTCAAAACTAAATGATGGTGGCAACTCCGTTTAGACAAGTGACAAGATGATTCAGATGGTTCAGAATTTAGAGGAAGAGATGATGAGAATTAAGAGAGAATTACTAGAAACAAAACGGAACTAGAGGCTGCAGAGACTAAAAATCATGTCCTACAAAATAGAGTTAATTCTATACTAGGAGAGCGTGAACAAGTAAGGCAGGGTGACTTACAAAATTCTGGTTCAATAGAAGAACGCCTCGCTTTTAATGCGACAGAACAGAAGTCATTAATTGACAAACTGAACAGGAAATGTGAGGAATCCTTTGACCTAAAAATTCAGCTCATAGACAAAAACATGGTTATAGCAGAATTAAAGGAGACACTTCAACTCAAAGGACGAGAAAGTGTTGATAATTTAGCTACTATCTCTGCCTCGACCTCTAGTGCTCCCAAACCCAACCCACGTGTGCTATATCGGGATCCAAAATTTAGGAAAAGTCCCACTAAGTTTGCCACATATACGAAAAATGCTTTAGAATATGCTGATCTAGCTAGAGAGATTATTGATGAAATGCGTGAACGTGATCCCACAAGTCATAGCGTATATGAGCTTTTATTATATGTGGATCGCGTTCAGGACTGTTTAGCATACTTAGAATACATTGGGCAACCGATATCTGTACCATCTAAACAACAAACCACCATTGCCATTACTCCATTTAATAAGACCCCAGGAGCTAAGCCCGTTTTAAACACACCCATCAAGGCTAAGTCAAAATCTGTAACTAATGTTCCCTTGGCTTCTACAGGAGTAACTGTATCCACTAAGGCTAAAGGATCTCAAGACAAGAAAGATAGGATCAAGCCTTCTACTAATAAGACTGAGAAGAAGAAAGTAGAAGTGCACCCTAGGAATGTTATTTCAGTTTTAAATAAAAAGAATCATGTAGCTAAGACAAAAGGTTCTCTTTATGAGTGGAAACCTAAGCAAAATGTGAATTCTAATGCGAAATGTTGGAATTGTAATGAATGCATGTTTTCTTAGCGTCATGATTTATGCCTTGTTGATCACGTGAATGAAATGTATGCTATTAAGAACAATCTTGAATGGATTCCAACAGGGAAGAAATTCACCCAAGTTGGGTGGCAATGGAAACCCACTGGTAGGACCTTTACTGCTAATGGAACTAAGTGCCCTTTAACTAGGATCACATCCACGGAAGTTAGGTCTAAGCGCCTTTTAAATAGGAACACTAGCACTAAGAAATGGAAAAAGCGCCCTTTAACTAGGTCTGCCCCCACTAGACCCCACTATTGTGCCTACCAGTGGTAATGTCCCCAGTCAAAAAGTACCTCAGAATACCAGACAACTAGAATCTAAGCCAATCACTAGTAAGAAAATCTGGAAGCCTAAAGTTTCGCCTGATAGCAAAGCTAAGATAATTATATATGTACCTGCTAACTCAGAAGAACAATTAGAATCCGATACATCGTCTGTGTTTGGTAATATTTTCAGGTATTTGGACTCGGGGTGCTCCAAACATATGACTGGAGACCGCTCGATGCTCAGAAATTTCGTCAGCAAGTTTCTAGGAACGGTTAAATTCGGTAACGACCATATTGCAAAGATTATGGGTTATGGTGAATACCAAATTGGGAATGTTACGATTTCAAGGGTTTATTATGTCGAGGGACTTGGTCACAATCTATTCTCAGTAGGACAATTTTGCGATTCAAACCTTGAAGTGGCCTTTCGACAACATACTTGCTTCATTCGCGATCTTGTAGGAAATGATTTGTTAAAGGGTTCTCGAGGGGATAATCTCTATACTTTGTCTATTCAAAACATGATGGCCGCCTCTCCTGTTTGCCTACTCTCCAAAGCATCTAAGACCAAGTCATGATTGTGGCATCGACGGTTATCTCATCTTAACTTTGATGCTATTAACCATTTGGCTAAAAACGAACTTGTTCGTGGTCTTCCAAAACTTAAGTTCGACAAGGATCACTTATGTTCCGCGTGTTCATTGGGGAAAAGCACCAAGAAATCTTACAAACCTAAAGCAGAAGACACCAACCAAGAACCACTGTATCTTCTGCACATGGATCTTTGCGGGCCAATGCGTACGGCTAGTGTGAGTGGTAGAAAATACATCCTCGTCATAGTGGATGATTTCTCAAGGTTTACATGGGTAAATTTCTTAGCATCCAAGGATCAAGCACCAGAGTATATCATTACTTTCTTAAAGATGATCCAAGTACGTCGTAATGCTACTGTTCGCCGCATTCGGACTGATAACGGCACTGAGTTCGTTAATCAGACTCTTCGAAATTATTATGAAAAGGTTGGTATTTCTCATGAAACATCTGTGGCTCGTACTCTACAACAAAATGGTGTCGTTTAAAGACGTAACCGTACACTTATGGAAGCTGCTCAAACTATGTTGATTTATGCGAATGCTCCTTTATTCTTATGGGCTGAAGCAGTGGCAACCGCATGTTATACCCAAAACCGCTCCATCATTCACAAACGTCATGGTAAAACTCCATATGAGCTAATTCATGGACACAAAACCGATATTTCATATCTTCATGTGTTTGGTGCACTTTGCTATCCAAACACAAATAGTGAGAATCTGGGAAAACTTCAACTGAAGGCTGATATTGGAATTTTCATTGGTTACTCGCCTGCAAAGAAAGCTTACCGAATTTATAACCGTCGTCTTGGCAAGATAGTAGAAACCTTGGATGTCGATTTTGATGAGCTGACAGCGATGGCTTCTGATCAACACAGCTTTGAACCCGCATTACACGAGATGGGAACCGGTACAATCAGTTCCGGATTAACTCCCAACAATCCTACTTCTCCATCATTTATACCACCAACAAGGTCCGAGTGAGATAAGTTATTTCAACCTATGTTTGATGAATTCTTTGATCCATCGAGTAATGATTCTCCAGCACCGGTAGCAGTAGCTCCGATTCCCGAAGTTGTTGCTCAAGATAATGGAAATCTATCCGAGGCATCTACTGTTACTCTTGAACAAGATGTCCCATCCCCCACCAATTCTCAAACAACACCTGAATCATCACCCCCACTCGTTCCTAATGATGTTGAAGAGGACCTATATGATCACGATTTAGAATATGCTCACTTACAAGAGCTTCCCTTCTTTGGTTCACATATACCTGAAGACCCTACCGGTGCGTCTACCTCAGAGGAAGCTCCTGCAATCGTTCACTCCCGACCACCAGGGATTGAAACTCACAACACTAAATGGACAAAGGATCACCCAATCCGCAATATTATTGGTGACATCGATCGACCAGTACTAACACGACATCAACTCCAAGAACATGCATTATATTGCTATTTTGATGCATTTCTTTCAGAAACTGAACCTAAAAACTGGCAACAAGCCATGACCAAATCATCATGGATTGAAGCCATGCAAGGGGAACTTAATGAATTCCAACGTCTTGAAGTGTGGGAATTAGTTCCGTTACCCAGCAACGTTGAAATCTTGACATTGTTGTGGGTATACAAGGTTAAGCTCGATGAGTTAGGTAGTGTTCTGAAAAACAAAGCTAGATTGGTTGCTAGAAGTTACAAACAAGCTTTGGGTATTGATTTTGAAGAATCCTTTGCTCCTGTTGCATGATTGGAGGCAATTAGACTATTCCTTGCTTATGCTGCTCACATGAATATGATCGTCTACCAAATGGATGTTAAGACGACATTTATCAATGGTGAATTAAGGGAAGATGTCTATGTAAGCCAGCCGAATGGATTCGTCAATTCAGAGTATCCTAATCACGTGCACAAGCTCAAGAAGGATCTTTACGGGTTGAAACAAGCCCCACGCGCGTGGTACGATCTCTTATCGTCGTATCTCATCTCCAAAGGCTTCTCCAAAGGCAAAGTGGACCCAACATTATTCATTCTCAAGGAGAACAACGACATGATACTAGTACAAATTTATGTTGACGATATAATATTTGCTGCTACTAATCAACGTTTGTCTGACCGTTTTGAGAAAATTATGTCCACACGCTTTAAGATGTCGATGATGGGAAAAATTTCATTTTTCTTAGGGTTGCAAATTTCTCAGAATCCCAGAGGCATCTTCATTAATCAATCCAAATTTGCTCTTGAATCATTAAAGAAATATCACTTTGAAAACTGTGACCCCGTGGATACTCCAATGGTGGAGCGATCTAAGTTAGATGAAGATAAGGAAGGGATAGTTGTCGATCCTAAACATTACCGTGGAATGATCGGCACCCTTCTCTATCTGATTGCTAGCAGGCCTGATTTGCAATTTGCTATTAGCATGTGTGCCCGGTATCAGGCTCGGCCTACCGAAAAGCACTTACATGTTGTGAAAAGGATCTTTCGGTATCTAAAAGGAACAATTCATCGTGGTCTGTGGTATCCGAAGGATTCCTCTATTGCACTAATTTCATATGCAGATGCGGATTATGCCGGGTGTCAAGATACCAGACGTAGCACTTTTGGCAGTGTGCAACTTCTTGGAGATAGACTTGTTAGTTCGGCATCAAAAAGGCAGAAAAGCGCTGTAATATCTAGTACGAAGGCTGAATACATTGCTATGTTCGGTTGTTGTGCTCAAGTTCTTTGGATGAGATCACAATTGACTAACTACGGTCTTGGATTCAACAAAATCTCGATGTACTGTGATAACAAAAGTGCAATCGCTATGTGCTGCAACTACGTTCAACATTCTCGAGCAAAGCATATTGACATCCGCTACCATTTCATCAAGGAGCAAGTGGAAAATGGAGTGATCGAACTGTACTTCGTCAACACTGAGTATCAGCTGGCAGATATATTCACAAAGGCCTTAGATCGAGGACGTATCGAGTTTTTGATCGAAAAGCTAGGCATGAAATCATTTTCACCAGCGACACTTAAGGAGTTGGCAGAAGAATCTGAAGAATAGTAATGGTAAACTATTCTCGAGTATCCTTTGATCGTGATCTTGTATATTATCGTACATATTTAAACCATCAAAAGCAAAATACAAAAATTGAAAACATAGAAAATCCATAAAAAATATAAAACATAGAAAATCCATAAAAAATATAAAATCAAGAAAATCCAAAAATATTGTTATTTTTATTTTCAAATCGGGCATGTCTTTTAGTACGGTAATATTTACGGCTTTAGAAATGTCGATTAATATTGACACGGCGCCATAAATAGAGTCCGTATAAAAGTTGTACAAGTTTTAAAACATGCCCATTATGGCTTGTAGTTATTTCAGACTGCAACCCGCTTTTTGCATTAAAGTCACGTATTTCTTTTGAAAACGTTGGCTCACAACGAGAATTAATTTTCTCGGGCAAGGTTTACTTTAATACCTTGTAAGGGACTAAGTTTACTTTATAACTTGGTCTAACACAAATTTGTGTACGTTTCAGTGCACTTATTTTGTAAAAATAAGAGAAATCTTATTGCCACCAGAATCGTTCCATAAAATCACTTAACCGACAAATGTCCTCATTAATAGTTGTGTCCTTAAAATCATTGACTACAGCTCTTTAAATAGAAAACGGGTCAGGAATTAAGGGGGAGCAAATATTAATTCTTCGTGGAAACAAATTTGGTCGTTAAAAAGGATTGTCAGAAAATATTAACTATTCTTCATCATCTGTTATGCTATGTGTGTCTTGTGTGGTATAGAATTTCATGAATAGGTCATTGAATTTTGGCGTTAAGTATTTGTGGTCGTGTTTGTGAGCGGGTTTATTTTTTGTTAAGTTGATTTGATTAACTTTAACTAAACATTTTAAAACAGGGGGACCACTCTTGCAATTTTTGAAAAATGGTGGGTGCTTATGTTATCTTGACCAAATTTTGACCAAGTCATAACTTGTCACCCCCCTTCCCCGTCTCTACTGCAAACATACACAACATATCTTATTTCCGCCATTGTTGATACCTTGCGCACCATTTGATCTTTGTTTGTGACTTATCATTTTCTGCTAACAATCTAGGTATTATGTCTTCTTTTATTTGCTCTCATTTAATCCGTTTCATCTCAACTCATCAAAACAGTGCCATTTAGATATTTTCACAATTTAGGGTTTCGTGTTTTGCTATAGAAAGGGAAATTAAGTTGTGGGATTTGTTAAGTATGCATAGATACACATTGGTTTTGCCCAGATTTGGTTAAAACATTGCCTAGTTCCTGGATCGAGAAGTCAACGGTTAAGATCGGATCCCTGTCACGGATTTCGATGAACATTGCGATACCATCATTGCGATGCCTGTCATTACGATGAGTCATTCCGATGACTCATTGCGATGGGCTATTGCGATGAGTCATTTAGATGGCTCATTGCGATGGCTCATTGCGATGTGTCATTGAGATGGTTCATTGCGATGGGCTGTTGCGATGGGTCATTCCGATGGCTCGTTGCGATGGCTCATTGCGATAGTCATTACGATGGCACATTACGATGACACATTGCGATGACGCATTCTGATGCGTTATTGCGATGGCTTCGCAGTAGGTATTGCGATGGGTCATATTGCGATGGACTCTTATTTATTTCGATGGAAATGTACTTATTGCGATGGACATAGATATTGCGATAGGACTTTAATTCATTAGGATTACGATGCTTGATTCATTGCGATGGCTTGGTTAGGATTCCGATGGATTGATTCATTGCGATGGACTTAAGATTCTTATGATTATGCACTTGCCTTTGATTATCTAATGAGTTCGGCCTAGCTTGCACTATTTCCTCATTAGGTTTTAAGTACCTTCGGGCCACTAACACGAAACCAAGTTTTATTGAAACAAGTTGGTTTTTATCTCATAAGAATACTTGAACGGTTTCTTATTACAGAAGTTCATCTTATTTAATAAGTTGATTCCTATGTAAACAAAAGAGATACAAATTACTTAGTCAATGTCTTGTGTTTTGTTTCCAGGCCATGGAAGACAAAGCTTCATCTTTGTTCAAGCCCACTATATTTTGGGTTGAGGATAATCCTACAATTCCTGACGTAGTGGTTGAAACTAAACCAAAACCCACTGAAGTTTTGGTTGAAACTAAACCAAGACCTACTTAGGTGTTAGTAGAAATCAAACCTAGACCTACTGAGGTTCTGGTCATGACCACCAAGAAATCCAAGTATTTTAAGAACTAATGATAGGTTGTTATCTCTTTAGAATAAAAATGTCTTTGGCATATCAGTCATTTTCCTAAGTGTGTTGTTAAATGTAAGGACCTTGTTCATCTGAACTATGTTTGTATGTTGTTTCTCTATAATTTGTGGTAATAATTGTTATGGATTTTTCCTAAGATTCAACTTGGCATAGACTTCAAATATATATATATATATATATATATATATATATATATATATATATATATATATATATATATATATATATATATATATATATATATATATATATATATATATATATATATATATATATATATATATATATATATATATATATATATATATATATATATATATATATATATATATATATATATATATGTTGTGTATATCATTTGTGCTTATGTCATCAAAGCAGGAAAATGTCAACTACAAAGGAACAACAACGACTTCGTGATCTTGAACTTGTTTCGCTCAGCGATAGGCTTCCATATGCTGAGAACAACTCTCGATTACAAGATGATTTTGATCCGTCCTTACCAGCTTTCAAATTCGCCACGGATATCCTACACATCTCACCCATCAGAGATACACTCAGATGTACTACATCTGTTCCCGAAGTCTACATGCATGAATTCTGGAACACTGCATCTTTCTCCAAAAAGACTATCTCTTTCCAGTTGAACAAAACACCAAGGGTCCTCAGCTTGAGCATTATTCGGAAATTGTTTAAACTTCCTAGGTTGGCACAAGGAGAACAATTTGTGGCTAACCCAAAGAATGATGAAGTGCTTCGAGTCATTCGTGCCATGAACTATGAAGGGGAAATCCACAACCTATCCCAGTTTAACACCTCACACATAGGGCAACCCTGGAAAGCACTTATCACCATTATTTTCAAGTGTCTAACTGGAAAAACTAGGGGAACTGATGCAATGAGACCACCACAGGCTCACTTATTTTGGGGTTTGTATACTGCATCTAAAGTAGACTATGAACTTCTTCTCTGGCAAGAATTTTGTTATCAGTTTACTGGAACAAAGAAGAAATCTGTGCATCTTCCATTCCCGAGATTCACCAAGCTCATTATCAGTCACTTATGAAGAATGACCCAACCATTGACACTCGCGGGAATTTCTTCTATCACACCAAAGATGACGATTATGTGATTCTCACAATGAACGCAGACACTAATTCCACAAAGTATGCATTACTTCCTGCCCTAGTACCCGACACATTGCTTAATGATGGAATCAAGGAGAGTGATAAATACCAAGAGCTGTTTAATGATATTGACGCATAGTTTAAACGTGCAAATTCACATCCTTCAGAGAAGCAAAAAGGTAAACGCAAGAAAAGAGTTTCAAAGCGCCAATCACCTGCTTCTTCTAAAGATAAAGGCCCAGGAAAAATGCAAATTGTTGATGAAGATGATGAAGATGAGCTGATCCATACTGAAGAAGAACAGGAAGAAGTACCACTCCATAGGCCTAAGAAAGCAAGGAAAGCTAAAGGCAAAGAGGCAAGTGTTGCTCCAAATGAACCTGCTCAACAACAAATTTCTGAAGCCAAAAGACTGCGTATTGTTCTTCAACAAAGCCGACAGGAAGCTTTTGGAGGATCAGGCTCAAGAGTGTTTGAAGACTTAGCAGATTTTGGTAATCCTGATGATGATACAGCAGTTTATGACAATCCTAATGAGGAAGATACTTATGAAGATGCATATGAAGATGCTGCTAACTATCATTTTGAAAGTCGTGAACAAAGTGAAGAACGTGAGAGCAGTGCTGATACGGATACAAGTATGATGTATATAGATGCCAATATCACCACATCTTTACCACAACCAACTCACATGGTGCTAAATGAAGATGCTCATGCAACTTTCATACCAGAAACGCAACTTCAAAGTAAGTCTACTTCAAACTCTGATGATGTTATGAAATATCTCAATTTAGAAGGGGAGGGTGTCGAGGTCACAAACACTGATCCGTCAACAAATGAAGGAATGGTGGATGTTCCTATAACTACTATTACATCAACCACCACTCCACTACTATCCACCTCGGTCATCAGTGAGGTCATAACAACCACTATCACACCCGCACTTGTTGAACAACCAGTATCAACCACCACCCTCACCACTGAATCTACACAGTCATCCACAGCCGAACAACCTGTATCAACCACTGCCCCTATCACTGAATCTACACCAACACATATCCTTGTACAACCAGTATCATCCACCACCACCTTAACGATTATGGTTACACCTCCACCAACAGAACCACAAGTATCATCCACATCAAATCCCTTCCTCATAGTCAATGATCCACTGATCCAGTCTCTTCAACAACAGCTAGAGGCTCAAGCTACACAAATAGCTACATTGACTGAAAGGTTCACCACTCCTCCTAAGGAACCGCAACCTGATGAGCCTACTCTTCAGAAACTAATAGACAGAGTGTCCAAACTTAAAGAACAACATAAATCATTTCTTAAAGAGAAGAAAACTCGGGATAAAGAAAATGCTGCTTTTCTCGGGTCCATTGACGAGCAGATGACCACGATCATTCGACGAGAAGTCAAGTCTTATGTTGATCAACAACTACCAAATCTTGTCGGTAATGGTTTATCTACTCTTCAACTAATGACATTGTTACAGACACGTCTGCTAGATATGAAAGCTCATAAATCAAAATACAAATGCAAAGTTCTGCAATATCTCAACAAAGCAATTCTTGAAGAGACACCTGCAGATACTACCGACTCTGAGTCTAACGATGAAGATGAGCTAGAAGAGGAATATGACGAGGGTAACAGTGAAGAGGATGATGGTAACAACGATCAAAATAAGGATAAGGATAAAGAAGGAGATGAGGAGGAAGAAGAGGATGAAGAAGGAAAGGATAAGGATAAAGATGTAGATGAGGACGAGGACGAGGATACAGATGATGATCAGGATGACGATGATGATAATGACAAGGGTAATGAAATCAACAAGGGTGATAAGAATGACGACACGGGTACAAATGCCGAAGAGTCAAACAAGGATGACAATGATAAGGCTACTGAGAAAGGTTTAGAGGAAACTTCAGAAAACATTGCTGACACCACAGAAAAGACGCTGGAGTCAACAGTACCAGAAACTCAGCAGGTTGCTACAGGTATATCTACTGCACCAGAATTTACTACTGATTCTCACATTGAATCTGTAGAATATATGCAAGCAGAAGAACCGACAGAGCCAATGCTTGAAGAAGAACCTCACGATGATATACCGGTGATGCAAAATCAACCTTCCACACCATCTGCAGATCAGCATGACGTTGATATGGAAGTTGAAGATTCAAATGTTCCAGAACCGACATTTGCTGAATCTCTTATCATCGATGATACTGTCCAAGAGCAACTCTAGCTAATAAATACAGCACCACAGTATCCTTTTGACACTGCAACTAAAATGGAGCTGACTCAATTCCTCAACAACCCTATCGATTTCTCGGCTTTTCTAAGGTATTCTCATGGGAAACCGACGATGACTCCGGATCTGATCAAAATGGCAGCTGTAAATGTGGACTTCTTTGACACGTTAAAGATCATCCATAATGAAGCAGAATATCACCTGAATGAGCTTACAAAGGCAATGCGAGCGACAACTACAGGAATTCAGACTCCCGTGTTGCGACCTCTTACACCAACGGTCATCACCGGTTCTGCCACTATCCCAATAGAGCATTTTGTCTCTCACGATCTTGAATACCTTTAAAATGGAGCAAAGAAATATGCCACGTCACTAACAATGCTCAAGGCTGTCAACTTGGAGAATGTTCCATGGATAGAGGATAAAGTGCCTGACTCAATATGGAGAAAGAAGATGCTCAAGTTCTATGATACCTATGCATCACTTGGCATATCTCACTGGAATCAAAAGAAGAAGTTAGCTTACAATCACTTCCATCGTCCTAAGAGAGGTGCTTCTATTGTCTCAGCTCACAGAATCAAAAGCATCCAAGGAGCAACCACTCAGACTGTCTTCGGTTATGATTACTTAAATGTAATCGTGTTCAAACGTACCGATGAGAAAGAATACCGCATTGAAGAAAGTGATCTCCAGTACCTTCAACTTGAAGACATCGAAGATCTTTTGTTGATATTGGCTCAAGAAAAAGTTGATCATCTGTCACCAGAGATTGTCATAGCCATGAGCTCCAACTTTCGTCAATATGCCAGGAAAATAGTCATTAAAAACCGGGTGGAAGACTTTCAACTTGGAGTAGAAAGCTATCAGAAGAAGCTAAACCTGGAACGTCCCCATACGACTCCACTCAGTAATTTCCATAAGAACAAGAAGGTTTACATGGGGACCACGACGCCGAAAGCAGGGATCTTTTATCCAAATGAGACTGGCGTCATGCAATATATGCGATTCTCAGAACTGCACAAATTCAGTGATGGAATGCTAAAGAATGTTCGAGATGATCTGTCGGTTCTCAATGCCAACTTACCTCTTCCGGCAGTCAAATACACCTGGTCAACCCAGTGCAAAAAGGGAGCATCGTATGCAATCAGGAAGATTGAGGAACTTCTAAGGAAGCGCCGGTTGCTACGAAGTATAGAACGATTCGTCGGTGGACGACCATATGGAGCTCATCATCGATTCACGGAACGAACCAATTAATTCTGGTTCGTCTTATAACAGGTCAACTCCATATGTCTATAATTGTGAATATGTTACTTTTTTACTTTATCAGCTTTTGTGGCTTGTTGTAGTGTAAAAGTATGATATTTTTTTCAAGAATTTCTCTCGAGATTCTAAATCTTTCAAACAAATCATACTCAAGCACTACAACTAACCCTCATTTATTTGAGGGGGAGCATTAATATGTTCTTTGGCCAACATCTAATTTCATTTTATTACCCAAAGACCGGTTAATCCATTAATATCCAAAATATTGATGGTTAACATTTTGGAAAGGGGAGAAAATGGGATTAAGGAGACTTAATGATATTTTGGCTAAAACAATGAAAAAGGCTTAAAAGATAAACCACCTTAACATGTGTAATGCACAAGTTAAGGGGGAGCGTTTTTGATGATCAAAACACTTAAGGCACAAAAAAAACTTTGATTACAATATCACAAGTGCTTTAAGTGATTTTCAAGGATTTTTCATGGTGACTATATCAACCCAAAACACACTTAACTCACGACGGATGTGGTGACAAAAGGGTGGTAGGTATAGGCATTAGTCCAATGATTCATCAGAACCGATGGAATCTTCCAAAGGACAACTCCCTAGATAGAACTAGAAGTCCTAGGAAAGATAGAGAATGAATGTGAACGTAGCTGAATGCCGACCAAGTACTTAAGCTAGCACTGGAACAATCACAACAAGGTGCTAGTGATGACGTATTGGTAAGCATTGAAGGGGTTGAAGAATGAAAAAGAATTGTAAAGATAAAGGGTGTAAAGAAAGAAGCCCTCCTTACAACTTTAGGCAGAAACCGGGTCAACACATATGCTATTGAGATCATTAGTTAATGATTCTCGATATTGAAGAAAGCCATCATGGACCCAGTGATGCAATGCACAACCCTCCCCAGCTAACTCAAATATCTCTCAAAAGGTATTTGTTTCAATCACACAGAGATCAACACGTTATCTATTGGTTTATTCACTCCGAATAGACTGGTATTGAATAGGTGGCACTCCTCTCCAGCCATCGATCACTAAATCAAAACGCACTATCAAGTCAAGAGCCACGAGATCATCAAAAGTCTCATTAGGACACTTTCCATTTATTCCTTGCTTCTTCACACACTGTGAAAAGTAAGAGATCTTATAACACCCCCAAATTTTATACAACTCAATACAGCGGAAGACTCGTTGGTGTTACGGGATAGCACATTACTCACATCATAGACAACGCATAAAAATCGCGCCGTTTAATAATAAATCATTTCCATTCATAAATATCAAAGTTACATCGGTCCCAAGTCGTATTATTTCATACAAAGTTTTTACAAAGTATTTGAATGGAAAATATTGTTTAAGTGCGGGCCATGAATTCTTGTCGTCTTCCCGAGAATTACCTTCAAGTACCTGAGATAAAACATGTTAAAAGAAAAGGTCAGCGATAACGCCGAGTGAATTCATAGATTTTGATAAAATCCATCAGTATAATATCAATATAAAATTATTACTGAAAATCATTTTGTACAAATCATTTTAATAGGCCATAAAATAGCCAAAGTCATTTTATATAAATCTTCATCAAAATCATAATATAGGCATTTGCCTTAAGAATCATTATACGAGCCAATGTCGCAAAAATATCATACAATACGTCTTATAACGTTGTATGAAAATAAAAACCGTTATATGAATATGGTTATGAAAACCAAAACACGAACATAATATCAATAGTATGACCCTGTATTGCTAGTAAGGCAATACATCGTAATTCAGAGCGTCTAGTAGTATTTCGGTGATTGGATTATTATAAGCCGCATGACATTGTTACCTTACTAAACCAACAACGGGTAGCTAACCCGATACCAATTTTGCCCATCTAAAGTAGCGTGTCGTCACAAAGGTCACGCTATGGAAATCTTCTCATACATAAATTCGCTTACCAATCAATGTGGCACGACGGGGATCAACCGTCAAGGCGCGAACTGGGGTGATCGTCCCCAAATAGTACTATTATATGCACAAGCGTCTACCAAATCCCGGTAGTTCACAATTCATGCTAATGGGACTTTTAGTGACATAACCTAACTTTAATAATCCATTTATTTTCATCTATCGGGTCCTTTAATCATTTATCGGGTCATACAATCGGGTCATTCAATCATTCGGGTCCAAATCAATAAACAAACAATCGGGACAAATGGTGTCCTATTTTATAAAAACTAACATGTTATCTCCCTCGCGGGTTTATAAAACATTTCATAAAAACATTTAAAAGAGTGCGAGGCTATGAACTCACGTTGATGTGGGAAGGTGGGTTATCGGCAATTCGGACGTACGGTACGTGCTTCAATCACGAAAACCTAGACAAATAATACTCGTCTTAGACTTTTGTCCAATGACTTTATAAAAATAACAATTATGTATACATATGATGATTATTTATATATGATGATCAAGTGGGTTTACATATTCTCATTTACTCGTTTTAGTGTTATGTGTCGATAACTTTTATACTAGTTTACTAGTTTTACCGATTTACGTGTTTTAGGTCCAATAAACTTATTATAAGTTCTTTAACTTGTATTAATCCATGTTATACTTATATTATCAGTATCTATACTTTACAAGTTGGGCCTAAATGGGTTAAGCCCAATAATAAGTTTATAAGTGTTTTAGTCCATTTTTGTTGTATTATTAGTCCAATAACGTTAATTTAGTACGTTAACGTCCGTATGTCCTATAGTTCGGGTCTTATCGGTTTTTACTTGTTATATATGTTTATATATCAATATATGAATTTTATAAAGTTTACATTAGACGGGTCCAACCGTCTAAGTTTTATTTAACAAAAACGTTAATTTTACTGTAATAGCCGAAAAAGTCGTAAAAATCATGTTTATAGTTTTCTAACTTATAAAACTTAACAAGTTACCATTTTTATAAAATGTCCACTTATTTAACCTTTTACATACTTATATAAATAAAATTCATAAGTTAGTGGGTTTTTATTTTACATTTTATACAATATAATTTTGAGTGCTTATATAATAATAATAAACATTAATTCTCAAAATCTGATTTTTATTCTCATCTTTACCAAAACTGCCATATCTAGAGTTCTATATGGAGATAGAAGCTCAAATTTTTATCATATAAACTACATGATATGTGCTCCATTTAACTCTCCTATAGATACTGTTGAATCATCTTCTAAGTATTTTCTAAAAATCGTCCAAAACAGTAAACTCAGATTGGTACTCTAAACTTGTTTTGATCATATCTCACTCATTACAATGATTCCATTGCATGGCCAACTCTCACATGTGTAAAAGACCCATAGCTTACTGTAAATCCATTAATCTATGCCATTTTTATCAGTTCATCATTTGATTCTTTACTGTTTTATACAGCCAACAAATTTAAACAAGATTTTAGCCTTGTTTCTTATAATCTTTCATCTTTTTAAGCATGTTTATCAACAACAAATCCCCACACAACAATTTTATCATCATATAATCATCATATACATATACAATAGGAAAGAAAATACATGATTACATAATCAAAATAACAAGAGGATGAGGAGAACAATCTTTATACCACCATGATGATGAAATGATGAGCTTTTGGATGAACAAGACATGGTTTTGGGTAACCAATCTTATGAGATATCAACACCACTTCTAGGATCTCCAAGTATTTGTAGATTCCTCCAAAAATCAGCCCTTGTTCTTCATAAAAACTCCTTGAGAAATCAGCCCCAAACTCCCTTGAAAACTCCTTTTTACATGTTAAGATCACCTCCGATCTTCATAACTTCAATGGGTTTTCATCATATGTGTGAATAACATATGATTTCATGGTTAAATCAAGATCAAATGGGTTATTTAGGGTGAGAGTAGGACGAATTTTTGAGAGAGAAATGGGAGGATGAGAGTGGTTTGCATGAGTGAAAATGGTGGTTATGAGTAGCTAGTTGTTTTTGTGGGATGAGTGGAAGAAACTAGCTTAAGTGTTAAGCTAGTGCTTACACTTGTAAGCTACAAGTTAACATGATGCCACATCTTTGATGTGGTGTCATGTTGTGCCATCCCATGTGTATTAGTGGGGTGGGATAATGTATTTTCTCCCACCTCACTAATTTACGGGTATTCCTCGATTCTAGTTTCCTCGATTTGCGTGCCCTCGGGTCGTTTCACGAAAAATGTTTTTATAAATTATGAATCAACGACATAAAACGAATCCAATAAAAATTGTCTCATCAAAAACGGAGTTCAAAAACGTAAATACGTAATCCTAAGGTTTCTGGTTTAGTCGTAAAGGACGTTAAATTAAAATCTTAAGTCCTAATCTCTTCTCGTAAATTTGTGAGTTTATGAACCAACTCAAATTTAAAACTCCAAAATAATATTCATGGACAAATTTATTTCCTGGAATGTCGGACTGTCACCAAAGACGGTGTATGTAAACGTAAGCACGTAACGTTGAATCCTCCGGTTTAGACGTAGTCGATGCTACTTCAAGACGTAAATCCAAATACTTCCCAAAAATAAGTGAGTTCATAATGTAACATTAAAATAATGTTTTCAAATAAACATTGAGAATAAAATATCAACCATAAATTGACGGATTGTCATAGCATTTACCCCTAAACACGATCTTTGTCCTCAAAGATCATCTTACTACTCGCTTCTTATAGAGTTAAAAGCCATGTGGGTATTTCCTCCACATTCGGTCTTTTCTCACAAGTGTAATCCATTATAATACGCGAGTTTCATCAAACATAACTATAGGAATAAGATCAGGCTAAATGTTGACTTACTTTCTCTATCCATGATGTTCACGGGTTTCTGATGAATGCAACTTTTCGCCGATCTAAGCTTTACTAAGAATAATCAGATTTTCACTTGATAGATATTCCATCAAGTTTGATTTATGAAACATAATTCACGCAGTTCTTGAAGTCCTAGGGTAGATCCAGCTTATATGCCTTTCAATCCCAACTTTTACATCATCTCAATGGTCCCATACAACGGGGGCTTATATCCCATGATTTGTCAGATCATGAATTCATTTTTTCCAAGGTTAAAAATTGTGGCATAACTTCGCTACCCATTTGGCACTTCAAGATCTACATTTCATATTCACATAACCTCTTGCCCACTACCGGCTGTCAATAATCAAATCCTAATTTCAACAATCAATTCAGATCTCGCGGGTCGGGCATTTTGTAAGGTTAGGTTCGCCATCATAGGAAACCTTAAACCTAAAAGACATGTCCAACTCACAATGGGTGTATGTCGGGTGTCATCATCTCAACTCTTGCTTACAGATGCTCTAATATTTACATCCTAACAAGATTCGATCTCAATCCTAATACGATGATTATAAATGATAATCCTTCCAAAGGAAAACGATTATACGGTTTATTACTAAAGGTCATTCATTCAAACATAAAACAGCCCTTATATTACTTTGTATCGTTACTTTACCTCGTCCCTTCGATTGGGGTGGTACATAGTACTCTCATCAAGATTCGTTCTCAATGATTTCTGAGCAAATCTCTAGAAATTCGATGCGAAGCGAGGATCTTGATAAAGATGTTCGATACAGGCACACTATGTTTACATAACTCTTTTGCATTTATCATTAACGGGAATGATATTAGCAGATTTGGTCAGTCTGTCTACAATGACCCAAATCGAATCAAATTCAGATGATGACCTTTGCAATAGCTAGACGTTTACTAATGTATGAGGCGATGCCTGCCTTCATAATTGCCATCAGTACAACTTCTTTAGACAAAGATACTTTTAGTCATAAATGACATAAATAGAATACTTATACTTACAAATTCCAACATAACTATATCTCAAAATCTCCATATTTAGGCAACCATAAGTGGCCTTTAAAACATTTAACGCTATTGGCTTCTCAATTTTAATGGTTCACATTAGACGCGAACTCCATTTATTATCTATATTATCCTTTTTACAAACATCGTTTATTTTTATATTATTCGGCAATTTAGTTTGCACAATCATTATTAAGAAATATATCTTAATTGAATCTTTATACTTTCTATATAATATGTCAGTAATTACGTTCACCTTTCTTCATATTTTCTAAGTTTTAATTATATCTCAACTATTGTTTTTATCAGTTTTTCTCAATCCGGCGTCTAAGGCGTCGATAATTATTATATGTAAATTAACAATAAGTATTTAATTTTTATGAAACGTAAACGTTAAAAGTTTAAATTTCTTAGTTCGACCAATTATATAAAATGTTAAAAATAAATTTGAATTTAATTAATTAGATTTTTGTTGATTTATCAAAAATATTTAATAAGATTCGTAAATGTTCGAAAAACCTTTGTTTATACTTTGGTCAAAGTTTTCTTAGTTTGAAAAGCAAAAATTGTCGTTTTGAATTTCAAGTAATAAGTTATATAGTTTCCTTAATTCTTCTTAGGTTGTCTAGAAGTATACACAAACATTTACCCCTAAACAGAGGTTTAGTTAAATGGTTTGTGTATAAGGGAATAATCCCTTTAAAATCCTTTGTTAAAACATTCGTCAAAACATATTTCCATTTTCTTTTTAGTATAACTCAAAGTCTTAAAAGGGCTCTTAATTTTTTTTGAAGAGTCAATATAGATTCCATTATCTATTACTCACACGGTCAATTAATATAAAGGAATTAGTCTTTAATCACATGTTAAATATTTAAGATACAAGTTTTTATCGTTCGGCCAATTCAGGGCAATCTATAAATAATTATTAACTCATTCTTATTCTTATAAACAAATAAATGGTCTTTAATGATCACAAGCATGAATTTATCAAATTACAGCCTACACACGTGATTCACCAAATTTATGATTGCTACATGTGTATTAGTCAATCCAAACGTCACCACGTGAAACTCGTAATGTTCATTACAAGTACCGGATGTAGTGATTGGAATACATAATCTTTTTCGCAGATGCGAAGTTGATGATAACCATGCTGAGGATCAAAAACCTTGTAAATGATCGAACAAATCTTCCATTTCGAGTTATGGATATTGTTTTCGATTGTCAATTTACTCAGTTTATAGTAATCTATAAATATAAGGAATGATAACACCATAGCTCTTCATAATGACAGGCTTGGTATAAAAATATCTTTCTCCGACAACTCTCTTAGTTGTACGGTAATTCCTTTAATTTAGATGGTGCTGACGTACAGTGCACACGCCACAGATGCAGCACCGGGAGTATAATCAATACCAATTTCAACTTGCCTTAATGGCAAAAGTCTAGGAAATTCATCAACAAATACTTCCTAAAGTTTCAGATAACATAAACATCTTTAAATAAATTTATATTAGGTTCTTCTAGATTATAATATCTATGACTAATTTACAACCAGTCACAGTATAATTTCAAGTCATCCATCAAGAATTATTTAGATCACTTTTGATAATCAACATCTTATCATTTAGGGGAATTCTACTTGAGTTCCAATCAATTAAGACAATGTCGTCATGTCATAATCAATCAATCCATTCTACTGGCACTATCAACTTTCCAGTTTTATTGCCGTCGATAAGATGTGAACTTCTTAAAAGACTAATAATAACTCATAATCCTTCACAAATCCAAGGATATATGGATACATAACTAACCTTAAAAGGTTAAGGTCAACGCATAATCTACGCGAGAGAATTTCAAATCAAATACAGATGAAAACATTTAACGAATATGAATATATCCCATGTTTTCATAATTTGAGTACGCATTCGAAAGCTCCTCGGATCGTTACCCATGTCATTCAAATGAAATCAAATCAAAAGAAATGATAAGAACGTCAATACATCCAGTCGGGTATCAACACTCGGTAATCAGATACTTTTCCCAAGAATCTCACTACGGGAGAATTGGACAAGAAAGAATTGTCAATTGTTAAATAAGACAATTTCCACAGATGAGTAAATTCAACTCAGAAGAATAGATGCTATAGGCACATATGTAGGTGTCCCTAACATTATGTCCCTATTTTTCACTTCTTGCAGATCTCATATAATTTAATCTTTCACAATCTTCAAAGAAAATGTAGTGTTTATTCATTAGTTTTATGGTGACTACTAATCAGCCTTGCATGGTCCATTCCAAATTGTATGTAGGCGCGCAACTATATACAATTTCAAGATTAACGATGTAATACTCAGTTCGTCAAAAATTTTTATCATCATGTTTATAATAAAAACATTTTCATTCTTAATTCTTAAATAAGAATCAAAAATAAATTTACAAAGATTTTCTTTGTTATGAAAACAATTAAGCTTTCCAAGGTGTTTTATAAACAACTTCATTTCGATAGTGATTATTTACAAATCTCATTTTGAATAATCCTTTTGGCGATGAGAATTCAACTTTTCTCAAGGAATACTGTTTTAACTTATAAAAACAATGAGTGATCTGCAAAAGAGTGATGAAAGCTTGTTCACCAAGAACTAACTACAATATGATAGGAAATGAGCTTAGCCAATTAATCATGAGGTTCATGATCTCGATGGCACTCAAAATAATAATCCACAACGTAACTTAATTCAAGATGAGTACTTGCTCAATGGTTGCATCACTAATGTGAGCATTAGGATGAAGCAATAAAAGATAGATATCATCGATACATGTAGAATTTTGCAATCAAAGGTAGTCTTTTTCGTTAATCACAAAAAAGTCAAAATTGTACCGTAACACATTACGTGTCACTATGTCATACAATTCTCAGAACTCATCCTACCAACTGATATCTCAGTTAAGTTAGGGATTCTTAAAAGATACCACAATGAATACTAATCTACAAGAGTCATTTGGTGTTCCACATGTCTGTAGAATATTGATAACCTATGAATCTATGAAGTGGGTTGATGTTTTCTAGTGAGAGAAACTAGAGAGAGAAAGTGAGAGAAAATGTGTCTTTATTGATATGAAAACATGAACAACAACCAACCCCTTTCCATGGTGGAAAGGGGTATTTATACTCCAAGCATACATTGGGCTTGGGCCGGTCCATGACAAGCCCATGGACCGGTTCTTACTTAACTTAATAAGTAACATTTAACTAATTGTTAACTACGAGCTATTACAACATAAATCATATTGTGGAGTGACCGATACTTCTAATATACGTTAAAACGTATTCCTAACAACCTCCCCCTAAGGGAGGTCACTCCACGTTACAAAGTTCTAAACCTAGCATACTATACTAAGTCTTCGTTCTTTAGCTCGTAGTCTTTTCTTCTTTTCTTTCTTTTGTTGTGAATATGTTGGTTTGATCTTTTTGGCTTTGGCTTGAGAGCATTGTTCTTTGGCCTATCACGTGCGATCTTTGCCTTTCTTGTGAATTTGCCTCCTCGTGACTTCATGTTCCACACACTTACGTCTTTTTGTTGAATTCTCGAAAGCTTCAGAGTTTGGTACAGCGGAAGACTTCATCTTGTACTTTCTTGAATTTTTGCTGAACTTTGTTGCAAAAGACATAAGCATGTGGGAACGACTTCTACAGGTACACCGCAACACCACCGTCTTTAACTGGTACACAGCAACGCCACCGTCTTCAACAGGTACACAACAACGCCACCGTCTTTAACAGGTACACAGCAACGACACGAATAAAATGGCTTTGAACATTTTATTCTAATTCGGTAGCATTTTACCTCCGGTCGGTGAAGACCGTTGGACGATATTAGATATCGTACCCGTGACAGATAGTTTCAATTAAGTAACTTCCTGACAGGATTTCGCGGGTAAACCCGTTCTCTTTATTCGACCGTCCAAAGCTGACTGCGAACATAAAGAGTGAATCACTTGGATAATTTATCCTTGTGATTTGAAGCCGTCAATTCATGAAACCTGGAACAAGTGAATTTCAATTAAGATTTTCACCATCGTTGCTCTCCAGTTGTCACGAGCTCAATTCATAAAGAATCTTGCACGTCACCTACCAAGTGCTGTTTGATGTTAACACTAGAAGGATTTCCACTCGTCACTGTGATCAATACAGAGTCACTCTGAGTGTTCTGGTAAGATCATATGATAATGCGTAGAGGCCTGGAACGAGTTTAAGTTCAATTAAGAATTAAACCACTGTTTCTTTCCAGTTTTTCACAAGATTGGTTCTAAAAGAACCGCACGTGTAACCTACCATGAGCTTGTTTGATGTTGGCTCAAGCAGGAGTTCCATCTTCATTGTAATACTTGCGTATTACTCGGATGTTCTGGCAATATTACAGGAATACTGCGTAGGACTCATGAAAATCTCTTACTTTTCACAGTATGTGAGAAAGCAAGGAATAAATGGAAAGTGTCCTAATGAGACTTTTGATGATCTCTTGGCTCTAGACTCGATTGTGCGTTTTGATTTAGTGAGCGATGGCTGGAGAGGAGTGCCACCTTTTCAATACCAGTCTATTCGGAGTGAATAAACCAATAGATAACGTGTTGATCTCCGTGTGATTAAAACAAATACCTTTTGAGAGATATTTGAGTTAGCTGGGAAGGGTTGTGCATTGCATCACTGGGTCCATGATGTCTTTCTTCAATACCGAGAATCATTAGCAAAAATGACCTCAATAGCATATGTATTGACCCGGTTTCTGCCTAAAGTTGTAAGGAGGGCTTCTTTCTTTACACCCTTTATCTTTACAATTCTGTTTCATTCTTCAACCCCTTCAATGCTTACCAATACGTCATCACTAGCACCTTGTTGTGATTGTTCCAGTGCTAGCTTAAGTACTTGGTCGGCATTCAGCTACGTTCACAATCTTTCTCCATCTTTCCTAGGACTTCTAATTCTATCTAGGGAATTGTCCTTGGGAAGATTCCATCGGCTCTGATGAATCATTGGACTAAACCTATTCCTACCACCCTTTTGTCACCACATTCGTCGTGAATTAAGTGTGTTTTGGGAAGGAATTGCCACCATGAAAAATCATTGAAAATCACCTAAAGTACTTGTGATATTGAAATCAAAAGTTTTGTACCTTAGGTGTTTTGTTCATCAAAAACGCTCCCCCTTAACACGTGCTTTACACATATTAAGTTGGATAATCGTTAAGTCTTTTTCATCTTTTAGCCAAGTATCATTTAAATCTCCTTAATCCCATTTTCTCCCCTTATCCAAAATGTTAACCATTAATATTTGGGATATTGAATGGATTAACCGGTCTTTGGGTAAAAATGAAATCGATGTTTGGCCATAGAACATGTTCATGCTCCCCCTTAAGTTAATAAGGGATAGTTGTAGTGCTTTAGTATGATATATTTTGAAAGATTTAGAATCTCGTGAGAAATTCTTGAAAAATTATCATACCTTAACACTACATCAAGCCATTAAAGCACAATATTCACAAATATACATATTCACAATTGAAAACCAATATAAAGTGGACCTGAAATGTACGACCCATTAGATGGATCGTTGCAGTAGCTTGTGGTGCACTAGATATGGTCTACCACCCACGAATCTTTCCAAACTCCTCATCAATCTACGTTCACGGAGCTTTTGATCAATCTTTTTGATCAAATAAGTCGCCATCTGCTGATAACCCTTATGCCAATCCTCCGTCATCTCTGGCAAAGTCCCACCCGAGTTCAGATGCTCCAACTTTCCTCTGACTTGTAGAAGAGTCCCATCACTATACTTATAAAGCTCACCTACCCTCATAAACTTCATTAACCCTCGACTGTTCAAGTAGAAGATGCCGTAATTCGGAACAGAAATGCCGGTATAGGGACATCTATCTACATGTTGAGGTAGAACTTGATTCACTGGACGGGTTAAGTTGAGCTTCCTTTGATAGCTTTCGACTCCCAACTGAAGATCTTCAACTCTTTTCTTGATAACAACGCTTCGTGTGAACATACGGAGTGCTGTATTCAAGGCAATGAGGTCTTCACGAGGAATATGTGTGAGTTGATCTCGGGTCATCAGAAGCAACATATCTTCAATATCCTCAAGGCGAATGATAGAGAAATCTCCCTGCTGGATTTTGTATTCTCTGTCATCCTCCCTTTTCAAACGAATCTCCGTCACATGATAGTAGCCATTCTTGGCTTCAGTTTTCAACCCTAAGATGCTGGAGATGCGGATATCGGATCTAACGTTACTCCCTGAATTGACTAGACAGCAGCCCCTGTACGCCCTTCGAACTCGTTCGTCCCAGTGTGATGCACCTATGACAGCATACATATCATAATTACGATTTACCTTTGGGACCCAGAGTCGATTTACCTTTTCCTCGATAAAGGGTATTGTCCCCCAGTTGGCAGCTTTCAGCAAGGTAAGGGATGTTGCGTACTTTGATGACCCTTTGAGAAGATAAACCAGATCATTGGTGACGAAGAAGTCGAGAGCAATCTGATTATCTTGAGTAGGGTCCAGTGGAGGTGGAGCTCTTTCTGATTCATGAAGACCTGGCCATTGAACGGTATTCAGAGCCTTCAGGATCTCATCGGCATAATACTCGAACTCCATTTGGGTCAACCGGGTTTTGGCGCGAAGTCTCTTATCCTTCAGTGCTTTCTTCACCAAAGATGGAGTAACCGAAGTCTTATACTCATGAGCAAGAAATGCACATAAGTCAATCGGACTGCGGATACGAAGATACAAAACATCTTTGTCAGCGTCGGTGATCGGATCATACTGCGCCGCTGCCGTGATCCAAGCCTGTGGTGGTGCAGTCTCGTCAATCTCCAACGTGTCTGCCCAGTCCCTTGTGCTTGGAACTGTAGATTGTGGGTTTTGTTGTAGAGGAGTGGAGACGTGAACATTTGCTGGTTCTGTTTCAGGCGTCTCTACAGTGTCATGGACGGGTGAGTGTTGTGCAGCTTCAGGTTCGGTTACCGATTCTGCAATCACAGGAGCAACAACAACAGGACTAATAGGGTTAGTGGTAATAGGTATAGATACAGCGATAAATGTACCAGGAATAGATGACGCTGTAGTGGCATTCACATCGTGGCGCCACTTGGATCGTCTGGATTCCGTGGAAGTAGATTTGTCCTTCTGCGCTGCATCTTTCTTGGACTTGGTTCCAGACTTAACAGGTTTCTTGGAGCTGGTAACCTTATCTCCCTCTTTAGGCTGTTTACCCCCATCATCATCCTCATCATCATCCCCGTTGCTCCCTCTAACACTCTCCTCATTACCATCACCACCATCATCGCCATCATCATCATCGTCATCATCATCATCCTCATCATCATCATCATCATTCTTATCATCATCCTCATCCTTATCTTCTTCTTCTTCTTCTTCCTCTTCTCCACCAGTACCCTCTTCTTCTTCACTCTCTTCCCTTTCTTCCTTAGGGAGAATGTGGTAGGGTACCACACTTCCAAACGTCTTGAACAACCTATCATCCTCCATGATAGCGTCATTCAGGGATTTGAAGAGAGCCCGTTGAATCCTAGATTTATCAAACAATCCAAGTTCCCTCATACGAGCCTTGAGGATCTTCTTTAATTCAAAATCCGTCAAGTCATAAGCAATCTTGTAGGCGGCTTCTGAAGGATTGGATGACTTGATCATCAAGTTATCAGCAGCGAGTGTCTTCAACTCATCACGCAATTTAGGCATAAGGGATTTAACGGAGTCTTTCACTCTCTGCTCAATAGAAGCTTCAAGAGCTTCTTTCTGCTCTTTAAGGTCATCCTTAATAGCTTTAAGTCTCGTAATTCGTGCTTGATGCCTATCAACTTCAGCCTTTTTGACCCGAGAAAGTTCTTCTGCATGAGTTTTACGTGTAAATTCCATATCTGCAGCGAACTTAGCAATCAACTCTTCTTGAGCTTTCCTAGATGCTTCTTCACTTTGAACTCGTCTACGTAGCTCTTGGCGAAGTTCATCCATCTCTCGTTTGTGATTGTCCGTATGTTTATCCAACATTTCGGCCATTACCAATGCATCCATTGTAGACGTTACAGAGCTGCTCTGGGTTGATGGAATAGGCTCGGTTGTAACTACGGTACTAAGGATTGGAGTTATTGGTGGTGGAAGAAATGGTGTTGAAACCGGTCTGGTTGGTACGGGTTGTTTTGGTGGAAGTTGAGTTGCTAAAGGTTGACTAGACTCTTTTTCAACACTTGCTGAAACAGGGGGGGTGGATGTCTCCTTCGAAGTAGAATACTTTTCAGGTGATCCAAACTCAAACACATCATCTGGTTCCACGTACTCTTCTTCAATATTTACCCGTGCACCCGAACCACTACCTCCTGTGTCTTTCCTACTCCTTTCCATAGCTATCTTCATCGCTTTTCTCTCAGCCTTGTTAAGAGCAGGATCATCAATATCTTCTTCATCGTGGAGAACTAACTCATCAGCCGTACCCTTTCCCTTCTTAACTGCAGTCTTCTTCTTTTTGGCTTTGGGTTCAGGTAAATATGTTTGCTTCCGTTTACCTTTGCTCTTAACCGTGGTAGATGAGTCTTCACCTGCTAGAATGCTTGCTCGTTGATTCTCAATTTCTGTTAGCAAGTTCTTGTAATCATCAGATGCAATAATCTCATCGGTCAGAAGATGACTGGGAATGGGACCAGGAATAACCGTATTCGAATGAGTCTCCTGCCTTAAGTCTACCAAATCATCATCATCCATCGTGTGGTGACGACTACCTGCACGCTTGTTAATGGATGCATCGTTTTCCATAAAGTAATGTATGATCAACTTAATAAACCTAGGGTACTGGTAACTTTTAACCTTACCCTTCGTATTTGTGAAGAGTTGAAAAGTAAACTCCTCCCACAGCAGTGATGCATAGTCAATACCCATACCTTTAAACATACCATAAAACATCTTGATGATTGGTGGACGAACAGCATCAAACCCAGTTGTTTTGGGTGTTAAACATCGGCTTAGAATCCCAAAAATAGCTTTCCATGGTTGACCAACTTTGGCAGTAGTAAACTCAGACGCGGTTCGTATGTCAAGACATCCAATGGCAGTGAACATCTCCATGATCTGGTCCTTAGTCGGGTTGGCTGAGTATGATAGACCTTTGAGTGTCGGTCGAAATCCAAAGATCTTCCTGAAGTCTGACACAGTAAGCGTCTGCTGCTTGTTGTCCAAGGAAAAATTGATTTTGTTCGACGTCCTCTCTTTGGTAGCCCAGAACTCGTAAAGGTAGTCATAGGGCACTGAAGCACTTCTCCTTAGCGCATGCTTGAGATGAGATTTATCAAGTATGGCTGTACCTACCTTAAATCCATTATGGGTAGAATGAGATACCTCCTTCAAACGGAAGTTGTTTGGAATAAACTTTAGAGTCTTGGCTTCAGCAATGGCGGCGGCTCTGGTGTCTTGTATTTGTTGTACGGTAGGGTTAGTCATCGTCTCTGCTTAAGATAAAACACAAAGGTTGATACATACAAGTATGAATATCATTATGACTTTAAACCTAAGCATTGGACATATGACCTAATCCCTTAAGCTTTGAAACCATTCAAACATCTATTATACGGAATAATCATTCAATTCGGAACATATAGCCTATGCGGAATAAAATCCTATGCCGAATGATAAGTCTATTCGGAACATTTATCCTATGCGGAATAAAATCCCTATTCTGAATAAAAAGTCTATTCGGAACATTTAGCCTATGCGGAATAAATTCCGTATTCGGAACATTGGGCCTATGCGGAATAAAATCCCTATTCGGAACATTCTTTCTATTCTGAATAAATGCTCCTATTCGGAAAGTTCTTTCTATTCTGAATAAATGCTCCTATGCGGAATGTTCTTTCTATTCTGAATAAATGCTCCTATGCGGAAAGTTCTTTCTATTCGGAAAGAATGCTCCTATGCGGAAAGTTTTTTCTATTCGGAAAAACTTTCCTATGCGGAAAGATCATTCTATTCGGAAAATAACAAACAGTTACCATTTTTCTAATTAGGCACTTATGTGTTTGATTCATGTGTTCTAAAGGCCAAATTAGTTCAATTGCTCTATTCCGAATAGATCCCAAGCAAAACCCCCAATTTTAATTAAACCCTAATGAATCAGTAACTGCAATCGATTGTTTTCAATTAAAAGAGTTAATTAAATTGATTTGCTTGAATGATTAATCCGATTAGATACCTTTTTGAAGATCTTGAACTTAGAAGATTAATGATTTTGAGATGTTTAATTTGATTTCGTGAGTGTTTGTGTGTTTGTTTGTTAATGGCGGCAAAGAAAGATGGGAACGGTGAGATGAGAGAAAGAAGAAAACGGGGGTTGATGATTGACTAGGTCAAATTTTTAGCAAGTTTGAAACATAGTCACATTTAACCCTTCACTTTTCTTTTCACTCCAATCAACATGCTTTTGTTTTTCCAAGTTTTAATACTTGTCATTTTGACCCTATCTTATGTTAAATTCCCGAGCCTTAGTGATTAACCTATCTTAACACACACACAAATCTATTCATGACAAGCTTATAAGCAACAACAAGACAAATGCCAAAGCAATCCAACCATTAACCATTAAGCTTTTTGAGTTTCCTTGAAAACTTTTGAAGATCTTTTTGATGTGAAAGATGATGTAACATTTTCTCCCCCTTAAACGATGACCCGTTTTCTATTTAAAGAGCTGTAGTCATTGTTTAACGAGGCACATGATGATGAAAAACATTTTCCAATTGATATCTTGAAAAGTTTGATTCGTGGTGGCAATAAGATTTCTCTTATTTTAACAAATTAATGCACTGAGACGTACATAAATTCGTGTTGGACCAAGTTGTAAAGTAAACCTGATCCCTTTGCATGATTTGGCTTGTAAATCATGCCCGAGAAAAATTAATTCCCGTTGTGAGCCAACGTTTTCCTAGGAAATACGTGACTTTAATATGAAAACCGGGTTGCAGTCAGAAATAACTACAAGCCATAATGGGCATGTTTTAAAAAAGTACAACTTTTATACGGACTCTATTTATGGCACCGTGTCAATATTGATCGACATTTCTAAGGCCGTAAATATTACCGTACTAAAAGACATGCCCGATTTAAAAACGAAAAATATTTTTGGTTTTTCTTGATTTTATAATTTTTATGGTTTTTCTAGGTTTTATATTTTTTATGGTTTTTCTTGGTTTTATATTTTTGTATTTTCTTTTTGTGGTTTATATATTTACGATAATATACATGATCACGAACAAAGGATACTCTGAATAGTTTACCACGACTATTCAACTGATTCTTCTGCCAACTCTTTGAGAGTCGCTGGAGTGAATGATTTCATGCCAAGCTTGTCAATCAAAAACTCGATTCGTCCTCGATCTAAGGCTTTGGTGAACATATCCGCCAGCTGGTACTCAGTAGTGACAAAATACAGCTCGATCACTCCGTTCTCCACCTGCTCCTTAATGAAATGGTAGCGAATGTCTATGTGCTTGGCCCGGGAGTGTTGAACATAGTTGCAGCAAAGGGCAATGGCGCTCTTGTTGTCACAATACATCGGGATTTTGTTAAATCCCAAACCGTAGTCAGTTAATTGTGATCTCATCCAAAGGACTTGAGCACAACAACCGGACATGGCGATGTATTCAGCCTCCGTGCTAGAAATTGCAGCGCTTTTCTGCCTTTTTGAAGACCAACTGATCAATCTATCTCCAAGGAGTTGCACAGATCCAGAAGTGCTACGCCTCGTGTCTTGACATCCAGCATGATCGGCATCTGCGTATGATATTAAAGCAATAGAGGAATCTTTCGGATACCATAGACCACGATGAAGTGTTCCTTTTAGATACCGAAAGATCCTTTTAACTACATGTAGGTGCTTTTCGGTAGGCCGAGCCTGATACCGGGCACACATGCATACAGCAAATTGCAAATCAGGCCTGCTAGCAGTCAGATATAGAAGGGTGCCGATCATCCCACGGTAAAGTTTTGGATCGACAATAGTCCCATTCCTATCTTCATCTAACTTGGATTTCTCCACCATTGGAGTGTCCACGGGGTCACAATTTTCAAAGTTATATTTCTTAAGAGATTCTAGAGCATATTTGGATTGATTAATAAAGATGCCTCTGGGATTCTGAGAAATCTGTAATCCTAAGAAAAATGAAATTTTTCCCATCATCGACATCTGAAAGCGTGTGGACATTATCTTCTCAAATCGATTTGACAATTCTATGTTAGTGGCAGCAAATATTATATCATCAACATAAATTTGTACCAGAATCATGTCGTTGCCTTCCTTGAGAGTGAATAGAGTGGGGTCCACTTTGCCTTTGGAGAAGCCTTCCGCAATGAGATATGTTGAGAGGAGATCATACCACGCGCGTGGAGCTTGTTTCAACCCGTAGAGAGCCTTCTTAAGCTTGTACACATGATTAGGAAACTCCGTGCTAACGAACCCATCCGGCTGACTAACATAGACTTCTTCCCTTAGTTCACCGTTCAAAAATGCCGTCTTCTCATCCATTTGGTAGACGATCATGTTCATATGAGCAGCATACACAAGGAATAGTCTAATAGCCTCCAATCTAGCCACAGGAGCAAAAGATTCTTCAAAGTCTATACCCAAGGCTTGTTTATATCCTCTAGCGACCAATCTAGCCTTATTCTTCAATACCGCACCCATCTCATCAAGTTTAACCTTATAAACCCATAACAAAGTAAGGATGTTAACCTTGTCAGGGAGAGGAACCAATTCCCATACTTCAAGTCGTTGGAATTCATTTAGTTCCTCCTGCATAGCTTCAATCCACGATGATTGGGTCATAGCCTGCTGCCAATTTTTAGGTTCAACTTTAGAGAGAAATGCATCAAAGTAGTAATAAAGTGCACTCTCTTGTAATTGATGGCGTGTAGAGACTGGTCGATCTAGATCTCCAATAACATTCCTAATTGGGTGATCTTTTGTCCATTTAGTGCTATGGTTTTCAATCCTAGGTGGTCTGGAGTGAACAATAGAAGGAGCTTCTTCTGAGGTAGACGCGGCTGAAGGGTTTTCAGGTATCGCTACACCAAAGAAAGGAAGCTCTTGCAGGTGAGCATATTCCAAGTCGTGATCAATAGAATCCTCTTCCACATCATTAGGCACAAGTAGGGGTGATGATTCAGGTGTAGTTTGAGAATCACTTGGTGAAGGTGCATCCGATTCAATGTGAATTGAAGATGCATTAGATAAAGGTTCATTAGCTTGAGCAACCACTTCAGGGATTGGAGCGATTACTACAGGTGCTGGAACTTCATCAGTCGGGGGATCGAAGAATTCATCAAACAACGGTTGAAACAGTTTATCCCACTCAGGCCTTGTTGGTGGTAAGAATGATGTAGAAGAAGGATTATTGGGAAGTAATCCGGAACTAATAGCACCGGTTCCCATCTCATGAAGCGCGGGTTCAGAGCTGAGTTGCTCAGAAGCCATCGCTGTCAGCTCGTCGAAATCTGCGTCCATAGTTTCTACAATCTTGCCAAGACGACGGTTGTAGATTCGGTATGCTTTCTTGGACGGTGAGTAACCAATGAAAATCCCTATATCGGCTTTCGGTTGAAGCTTACCCAAGTTCTCACTATTAATGTTCGGATAACAAAGAGCACCAAACACATGAAAAAATGAAACATCGGGTTTGCGGTCATGTAGAAGCTCATAAGGTGTTTTTCCATGGCGTTTCCGAATGATAGAACGGTTTTGGGTGAAACATGCAGTAGATATAGCCTCTGCCCACAAGAACAATGGAGCGTTCGCATAGATAAGCATAGTCCTAGCAGCTTCCATAAGTGTACGATTCCGTCTTTCAACGACACCGTTTTGTTGTGGAGTGCGTGCAGCGGATGTTTCATGTGAGATACCAACTTCTTCATAGTAATCACGAAGAGTCTGGTTGACGAACTCTGTTCCATTGTCTGTACGAATACGGCGGACAGTAGTATTCAAACGTACCTGAATGAATTTCAGAAAAGTGATGATAGCCTTTGGTGCTTCATCCTTGGTACGTAGAAATCTAACCCATGTAAACCTGGAGAAATCATCCACAATAACTAGAATGAATTTCTTACCGCTCACAATTTCAGTTCTCATTGGTCCACAAAGATCCATATGCAAAAGATGAAGTTTTTCTTGATTGGTGTCTTCAGCTTTGGGCTTGTAAGATTTCTTGCTACTTTTCCCCCTTGAACACGCGGAACATAAATGGTCCTTGTGAAATTTAAGCTTTGGAAGACCACGAACTAATTCGTTTTTAGCCAGATGATTAATAGCATCAAAATTAATATGAGATAATCTGCGATGCCATAACCACGACTTGGTCTTAGATGCTTTAGAGAGAAGACATACTGGAGAGGCGGCCATCATGTCTTGTAGAGACAACGTATAAAGATTTGCACCACGAGATCCCTTTAACAAATCTTTTCCTTCCAAGTTGCGGATGAAACAAGTGTGTTGTCGAAAAGCAACCTCAAGGTTGGAATCGCAAAACTGTCCTACTGAGAATAAATTATGACCAAGGCCTTCTACATAGTATACCCTTGAAATCGTCACGTTTCCAATCTGATATTCACCATAACCCATTATCTTTGCTATATGATCATTCTCGAATTTAACCGTACCAAGAAACTTGCTGACGAAATTTCGGAGCATCGAGCGATTTCCGGTCATATGTTTTGAACAACAGGAGTCCAAATACCACAGGATGATTTGGACCACCTGAAAATATCACCACACGAAGACAATGTAGAGGTATCGGAATCTGAGTGTTCCTTGTTATTAGCAGGTACAGATTTAATAATCTTAGATTTGCTAACTCTAGGTTTCTTAGATTTCCTAGCCTTTTTCTTCCTAGTGGGTGGTGTAGATTCTAGTTGGCTTAAATCCTGAGGTATTTATTCACTGATAGGCACTATAGTGGGGGCAGACCTAATTAAAGGGCGCTGTTTCCATAATTGAGTGCGAGTGTTCCTAACTAAAGGACGCTCAGACCTAACCTCAATGGATGCATTCCTAGTTAAAGGGCACATTGTTCCTTCTAATGTAAAGGTCCTACCAGTGGGACGCCATTGCCAGCCAACTTGGGCACGAGTTCTACCCGTTGGCTTCCATTCAAGACCATTCTTAATTGCATTCATTTCATTCACATGCTCAATAAGACACAAATCATGACGTTGGGAAAACATACATTCATTACAATTCCAACAATTCAAATTAGAATTCACGAATGGTTTTGGCTTCTGCACAGGCGCAGAGCTTTTAGTCTTAACATGATTCTTCTTATTTAAAACTGAACTAACATTCCTATGGTGATCTTCTACTTTCTTCTTTTTGGCACTACTAGTGGAGGGCTTGATCTTATCTTTCTTGAGTGGCGATCCTCTAGCCTTAGTAGTCTCTTTTAATCCTGTAGAAGGCAAAGTGGGAATATTAGCAATAGATTTTAAAGGTGCCTTACTTGATTGTGCCAATGACGGTTTTGCTCCTGGAGTCTTATTAAATGGAGTTACAGCAATGGGCCTATTAGTGAGTAGTGCAGAACCTGGTGTACCTATGTATTTCAAATATGCTAAGCAATATTGAACTCGCTTAATATATTCATGAGCCGAATAATAGTAGCTACTTGAGGGATCTAAGGCATAAAGATCGTCTAGAATATCCCTAACAAGATCTACATGCTTAATGGCATTCCTCATATAATCATCATAGGTAACCGGGTTTCTCTTATGAAGCGGGTTCTTATAAAGCACTACTGACTTGGTTGTTGGAGCACTAGTGGACGGTGCAGAGTCGGTAGCTAAGTTATCAACAACTTCTTGTCGGGTGAGAAGAAGTATCTCCTTTAACTCGGCCAAAACCATATTTTTGTCAATGAGCAGGATGTTCAAGTCAGAGATTTCCTCGCACTTTTGGTTCAGTTGTTCAACATAATATTGTTGCTGTGCCGCATTAAAAGCGAAGCGTTCTTCTAGTGAACCATAAAGAGCGGATAGTCCCTGTCTTGTCCGATCCATCTCTCCTAGAACAGACGAAAGTCTAATTTCTAAGACCTGGTTTTGAGACTCTGCGGCCTCTAGTTCCAATTTGATTGTTTCATTTGATGGCACATCTCTCTTCAATCTCATTATCTCTTCCTCTAATGTCTTAACAATTGCAATCATCTTGTCACTCGTCTCAACACCGTTTTCACAAACATTTGATATCAAAAGATTCTCATTTTGAGTTTGTTGTTTTAATTCTAAGGATATACAATGTTGTTCTAGTTGATTAAAGCGTTTTGAAAGTAAATTGTAAGAATCTTGTAGCTTTAAAAACTCAGCGTTAGATTCGTGACAAGAATGATTATCTACCTCATTTACAGTATCAGCAACATTTACAGAAAGATCACAAACATCATCACAAATATCATTACAAATATTCACAGCATCACAATTAATCATAGCGGATGTAAGCTCATTCGAATAATTAACATTTACAGTATTAAGCACATCACACGAGATTACTGCAGACAAGAATCGGTCATATTCGGTTAAAATCTTTTCTTTTTCAATTAGTTGTAGTTCGTAAGTGGTGTCCATTTCATAAAACACTTTTTGAACTTCACCAATTTCAAACACAAGATTTTCCTTCAGAGATGCAAAAATTCCTTTTAGACTTTCGACAAACGGATTGATCTCATTTTTAAACACCTCGTTCATATGTTCGAAAGCCCATTCTCTGGCGTTTAGGCCATTTGAAGTCGTACGTTCCAAAATGACCTTGTCAAAATTAGTAAAGTATTGATTAATCTCTTACAAGTTTAACCATACAGTGCTAACAGGTGGAAGATCCTTTGGAATTTCCTTAGGACCTTCCATATTGACAAGTGTATGAAAAGTACTAGGGTTTTCTTCATCTAATATGTAGGTTGGTGCGGTTATGAGATCTTTGTCCATATGGAAGCGAATTCTAAAATCCGTTTTTGCAAGCTCCTTATTCAATTTAAAATAATCACACTCGGGATATTTTGCAGAATTGTATGACCGATCCTCATCAACTAGATCCTTACTTGTTCGATCATTGGGAAAAACAATCGGGTCTAAAGCCAATCCTAATTGAGTTGCATTATAAAGTCTAGGACTATGTCTTAAAGCTTGTTTTGCATACCGTGGATTAGGGGGAAGGCCTTTTAGACGTGATAAGTTAAATTCTCTAAATGAAGCATCAAATAAGTGAACTAGTTGAGAAGCAGCGTATTGTCTTAAAAGCAAGTAATCTAGACTTCTAATCTTATTAGTAGCATTAATCTCCATTTCATTCTTCTTAGACTCGAGTGACTCAAAATCCGTTTGAAGTTTTTGAAAATTAGTGACCACTAACTCTTTTTCTTTAAGTTCATTAGAAAGATTTGTTCTTAAGTTTTCAATTTCTTGCAAGTGACCCATTTGTTTGTTTCTAAAATGATCATATTCGAGATTAGGTAGAACACTAGACGAGGGCACTAATTCCAAGGTTTGAACTTTCTCGTTGCTTAAGGTAAGCTCATCAGACAAATTCTTATTCTTAGCTAAGGTTTCTAAGAGTGCAACATTCATTTGGCTAAGTAATGTAGCAGGAACCATGACCAAATCTTGTTGAGCAGGAGTAGGCGTATGCGAAATGGGTCCCGGTTGTGATTCACTCAAAGTCTGGGGACTCACATTGATATTGCTATCATTGTTTGTCTCTTCATTTGAAAGACTCACCACCGAAGATTCATTCGAATCAGCACTCTCTTGCACAACTTGATGTGGTTGAATACTAGCATCAGTGGTATTGTCGGTGGTATTAATAAGTACCTCAGATCTCTTTTCTGGCCCTAAGCTGGAGATAGTTGCCATGAGAGCAGCCTTTGCAGATTGGAAGTCATCACAGTCTGAGTCATACGCATCAAGATCATCAGCTTGGTATGCTGCATTCTGTGTGGTGACAACGTCTTGTTCAGCAATCCCTGGATCAACAAGAAATGCAAGCTCCTCTTCATCAAGTTCCCTTCCTTGTGCCTGAGCATTAACCAGATAGATCTTCTCTGCAAACCATTGTCCATCCCTTCTCCTCTTAGGTTTCTTACAATCCCTGGACATGTGACCCTCTTCCTTGCAGTTGTAGCATGTAATCATTCTCAACTTGCCCGTGGAATTAGCCCGTGGAGCAGGATTGGCCATTGGTGCCTGATTGACCGTGCGAGCATTGGTGGTTGATGTGGTAGGTCTCCCCTGATATGGTTGAATAGGCTGAACCATGACCCTGCCATTCTCAATAGTAGCTTGTTGACGAGAATTGGATGAATTCCTCAACTGATTGTTGGTTGGAGCTGATCCTCTGTATCCTCGTTTGCTTAAAGTCCTTGTGAGATAAGCAGACATAGTGGTTAGCACTTCAACTGGGTCAGCTCCTTGTTGGAATATAGGAATGGGGACTTCCTCATCATCACAATACATTGCTTGGTCTTGATGAGCTGCATAATCACTAGAAGGAATACTCATTTGATCAGGGTAGCTTGTTGGATATGCTGCATTCTCTTGATAAGAAGAATATGACTGCTGAGCATAAGGTGCCATATTTGCTTGATGAAGTTGTGAAGCATACTGTGGTGAAGGTGCATTGAACCGATATTGTTGCTGATGTGAGGTGGGTGGTTGCGGTAGAATCGAGTATTGGGGGAAGGTTGGTGTCATGTAAGGTGATGGATGATAGGCTTGATGTCCCAAGATATAAGGTGTGTTGTTGTGTGACAAGCTTGGTTGATTCGCCATCAAAGCTAAGGAATCAGGGTACATACCTCGAGGAGAACGGTGCATAATCACATGTTTCTCATGTTGCTGAAGAAAAGAATAGATTTGATCTAAATTGCACTTATGCAAATCCCGGGTTAACTTAACATCGGTAATATACTCACCCCATTCAGCTTGAGGTAAAGTATTCAAGAACTTGGTGTTAACCTGGAATGGAGCAATCACGAGATTGTATACATTCAGATCATTCATTAGAGTAGTGAATCTGAAGTAATAGTCGTGTAGTGTTTCCCCTAGGCTGTACGTGAATCGATCAAACAGATCAGACAACTGACATTCCCTTTCCTGTTTGGTAAGTGACGTACCTTGTAGCAACACCTTTAGACGTTCCCATAAATCTTTGGCAACCGTATATTGACTAACCATGCGATAAATATCATGCGGAAGAGCTTGGAGAAGAGTCTGTAGAGCCTTTTCATCAGCATCAGCAATGAGTTGTTGTGCCGGTGTGAGTTCTTCATATTCTCTTGGTCGAGACACGTTATTTGCCACAATGGTACCATAGTCGAGTGGACCATTCAAAATCGATTTGACCATAAGCCTTCCGTATGTTGGTTTGCCCTTCAAGTATTGCATCATACGGCCCTGCCATGCCTCAAACACCTCTTTAATAAGCATCGGTGGACGACTATCAGTCCCCGTTATGATTGAGATATCCGTAAGAGATGTCATCTGAGGCATTAATGAACTTGGATTCATTGTGATCACTTAAAAGACTCAAAGATTATCGGTTGATCGAGCAGTGAAGAAAGGTTGAGAATTTGTGTTGTGTTGGTTGTAATCAAGATTAAATCCACTAAAGATCGTCGAAAAAACTCAAATACCCCTTGAACTTGCTTATACGGAATAACCCTAACTCAGAATAACCCTATTCGGAATCAATCCTATTCGGAATAACCCTATGCTGAAAAACCCTTATACTGAATAACCCTATGCGGAATAACCCTATTCTGAAAATGCCCTATTCGGAATAACCCCTATGCTGAATAACCCTTATGCGGAAAAACCCTTATGCGGAATATTTCTTCAATTCGGAATATTTGGCAATTGGCTATTCGGAAAACTTTCTATTCGGAATAATAGGCTATTCGGAAAGCTATTCGGAAAGTATGGCTATTCGGAAAAATATTGGCTATTCGGAAAAATTTTGGCTATTCAGAAAGTTTTTGGCTATTCGGAAAAAATTGCTATTCGGAAAGAATTGCTATTCGGAAAAATACTGCTATTCGGAATGTCTATTCGGAAAAAATCCTTCTATTCTGAAAACCTTCCTATTCGGAATGTATATTCGGAATAATCTGCTATTCTGAAAACCTTCCTATTCGGAATCTCTATTCGGAATAAACTGGAGATATTAGTTCGAGACTTGAAAAACAGCTTTAAATCCGATTTTTTGATCAAAAACCACAAAAAGTTTTATGATTTTTACCAAAATAAGCTAAACCCAATCCTTATCAATCAATCCCAATAACAAAAACACCAAAAACAACAAGATTCAAGATTGATTTTTTTCTAAAGATCACTAATTGATTCAAAAACTAAAAAAGCAACACAATCCTTACCTTAAATCACCTCATAGCTCTTGATACCAAATGTAGAATATTGATAACCTATGAATCTATGAAGTGGGTTGATGTTTTCTAGTGAGAGAAACTAGAGAGAGAAAGTGAGAGAAAATGTGTCTTTATTGATATGAAAACATGAACAACAACCAACCCCTTTCCATGGTGGAAAGGGGTATTTATACTCCAAGCATACATTGGCCTTGGGCCGGTCCATGACAAGCCCATGGACCGGTTCTTACTTAACTTAATAAGTAACATTTAACTAATTGTTAACTACGAGCTATTACAACATAAATCATATTGTGGAGTTACCGATACTTCTAATATACGTTAAAACGTATTCCTAACAATGTCCTAGAAGATCCATCGGTCTCAATTCAGAAGAAGATTTCTTCAATTTATTTCTTGGACACTGGGCATCCTCGTTAGTGGACAATGGTCTAGGAACAACCCTTAACACGAACTATCAATCAATCAAAACCTTATAATTCAATCACAGGACTTAACGACTTCTATTAACAATCTCATATTCCATACGGGTTAAATTTTACTTTATTCACATTTTAACCAATTTTATACTCAATTCGATATCCTACCTCATTTTCCAATACTTTCAATCTTATTCTTAGGCCTTAATAGGCAATAAAATCTCGATATGAACAACACTTAATTTCCAATCCTATATCTCTTACAACAACAATTATCAAATGAGTCATTAATATAAAATGACTTGATCATTCAACTAGACTTCTCGGAAAGGTATTAGTGGTGTGAGGCTTTTGGGTAACGGTTCCAATGACAGCCTCAAGTGCAACATTCACCCTTTCGATTTCAAATTTAAGAATTGGGTGACAACGACTCAGATGACATCTTTCTAGGTGGTAACGTTTTGTCAAACTCCACTCTATAAGAAAAGATCGTCATGACATCGATATCAGTTTTAATTTCGCCAATTCTTCTTCAATGTCACAATCAACTAATATCTACATTTCTACGAATATCAACCATTTGTTGGGATCATAAATATCCACAACTTGGTTTAGATCTAGGATAGCTAGAATTCCTATGAGAATAGCTTCGATTAATTTACTAGGGGATTTAGGGTACATTGTGACAATCTACGTCGTATAAATACCTCGTATAAAAATCAAAATAATCATCAAACAATCATGTAATAAAATTACATCATATATATATATAATCCAAGTTATATATATATATATATTAAAATAACACTTCTCAGACTGGGCCTTGTCGGTAACTCGGGAATTCTTCGGCACCGTTATAGTCAAAAGATTTTTAGACATTTTTAGAAAAATGTTTATAGTTAAAAGATTTTGAAATGTTTTATTCAAAACCTTGGTTTTAAAAATCTTTCGTTCTCTATAACGAGAGCTCTGATGCCAAACTATAACAACCCTAAATTTTATACAACTCAATACAGCGGAAGACTCGTTGGTGTTACGGGATAGCACATTACTCACATCATAGACAACGCATAAAAATCGCGTCGTTTAATAATAAATCATTTCCATTCATAAATATCAAAGTTACATCGGTCCCAAGTCATATTATTTCATACAAAGTTTTTACAAAGTATTTGAATGGAAAATATTGTTTAAGTGCGGGCCATGAATTCTTGTCGTCTTCCCGAGAATTACCTTCAAGTACCTGAGATAAAACATGTTAAAAGAAAAGGTCAGCGACAACGCCGAGTGAATTCATAGAGTTTAATAAAATCCATCAATATAATATCAGTATAAAATTATTACTGAAAATCATTTTGTACAAATCATTTTAATAGGCCATAAAATAGCCAAAGTCATTTTATACAAATCTTCATCAAAATCATAATATAGGCATTTGCCTTAAAAATCATTATACGAGCCAATGTCGCAAAAATATCATACAATACGTCTTATAACGTTGTATGAAAATAAAAACCGTTATATGAATATGGTTATGAAAACCAAAACACGAACATAATATCAATAGTATTACCCTGTATTGCTAGTAAGGCAATACATCGTAATTCAGAGCGTCTAGTAGTATTTCGGTGATTGGATTATTATAAGCCGCATGACATTGTTACCTTACTAAACCAACAACGGGTAGCTAACCCGATACCAATTTTGCCCATCTAAAGTAGCGTGTCGTCACAAAGGTCACGCTATGGAAATCTTCTCATACATAAATTCGCTTACCAATCAATGTGGCACGACGGGGATCAACCGTCAAGGCGCGAACTGGGGTGATCGTCCCCAAATAGTACTATTATATGCACAAGCGTCTACCAAATCCCGGTAGTTCACAATTCATGCTAATGGGACTTTTAGTGACATAACCTAACTTTAATAATCCATTTATTTTCTTCTATCGGGTCCTTTAATCATTTATCGGGTCATACAATCGGGTCATTCAATCATTCGGGTCCAAATCAATAAACAAACAATCGGGACAAATGGTGTCCTATTTTATAAAAACTAACATGTTATCTCCCTCGCGGGTTTATAAAACATTTCATAAAAACATTTAAAAGAGTGTGAGGCTATGAACTCACGTTGATGTGGGAAGGTGGGTTATCGGCAATTCGGACGTACGGTACGTGCTTCAATCACGGAAACCTAGACAAATAATACTCGTCTTAGACTTTTGTCCAATGACTTTATAAAAATAACAATTATGTATACATATGATGATTATTTATATATGATGATCAAGTGGGTTTACATATTCTCATTTACTCGTTTTAGTGTTATGTGTCGATAACTTTTATACTAGTTTACTAGTTTTACCGATTTACGTGTTTTAGGTCCAATAAACTTATTATAAGTTCTTTAACTTGTATTAATCCATGTTATACTTATATTATCAGTATCTATACTTTACAAGTTGGGCCTAAATGGGTTAAGCCCAATAATAAGTTTATAAGTGTTTTAGTCTATTTTTGTTGTATTATTAGTCCAATAACGTTAATTTAGTACGTTAACGTCCGTATGTCCTATAGTTCGGGTCTTATCGGTTTTTACTTGTTATATATGTTTATATATCAGTATATGAATTTTATAAAGGTTACATTAGAGGGGTCCAACCGTCTAAGTTTTATTTAACAAAAACGTTAATTTTACTGTAATAGCCGAAAAAGTCGTAAAAATCATGTTTATAGTTTTCTAACTTATAAAACTTAACAAGTTACCATTTTTATAAAATGTCAACTTATTTAACCTTTTACATACTTATATAAATAAAATCCATAAGTTAGTGGGTTTTTATTTTACATTTTATACAATATAATTTTGAGTGCTTATATAATAATAATAAACATTAATTCTCAAAATCTGATTTTTATTTTCATCTTCACCAAAACGTCCATATCTAGAGTTCTATATGGAGATAGAAGCTCAAACTTTTATCACATAGACTACATGATATGTGCTCCATTTAACTCTTCTATAGATACTGTTGAATCATCTTCTAAGTATTTTCTAAAAATCGTCCAAAACAGTAAACTCAGATTGGTACTCTAAACTTGTTTTGATCATATCTCACTCATTACAATGATTCCATTTCATGGCCAACTCTCACATGTGTACAAGACCCATAGCTTACTGTAAATCCATTAATCTATGCCATTTTTATCAGTTAATCATTTGATTCTTTACTGTTTTATACAACCAACAAATTTAAACAAGATTTTAGCCTTGTTTCTTATAATCTTTCATCTTTTTAAGCATGTTTATCAACAACAAATCCCCACACAACACTTTTATCATCATATAATCATCATATACATATACAATAGGAAAGAAAACCACATGATTACATAATCAAAATAACAATAGGATGAGGAGAACAATCTTTATACCACCATGATGATGAAATGATGAGCTTTTGGATGAACATGACATGGTTTTGGGTAACCAATCTTATGAGATATCAACACCACTTCTAGGATCACCAAGTATTTGTAGATTCCTCCAAAAATCAGCCCTTGTTCTTCATAAAAACTCCTTGAGAAATCAGCCCCAAACTCCCTTGAAAACTCCTTTTTACATGTTAAGATCACCTCCAATCTTCATAACTTCAATGGGTTTTCATCATATGTGTGTATAACATATGATTTCATGGTTAAATCAAGATCAAATGGGTTATTTAGGGTGAGAGTAGGACGAATTTTTGAGAGAGAAATAGGAGGATGAGAGTGGTTTGCATGAGTGAAAATGGTGGTTATGAGTAGCTAGTTGTTTTTGTGGGATGAGTGAAGAAACTAGCTTAAGTGTTAAGCTAGTGCTTACACTTGTAAGCTACAAGTTAACATGATGCCACATCTTTGATGTGGTGTCATGTTGTGCCATCCCATGTGTATTAGTGGGGTGGGATAATGTATTTTGTCCCACCTCATTAATTTACGGGTATTCCTCGATTCTAGTTTCCTCGATTTGCGTGCCCTCGGGTCGTTTCACGAAAAATATTTTTATAAATTATGAATCAACGACACAAAACGAATCCAATAAAAATTGTCTCATCAAAAACGGAGTTCAAAAACGTAAATACGTAATCCTAAGGTTTCCGGTTTAGTCGTAAAGGACGTTAAATTAAAATCGTAAGTCCTAATCTCTTCTCGTAAATTTGTGAGTTTATGAACCAACTCAAATTTAAAACTCCAAAATAATATTCATGGACAAATTTATTTCCTGAAATGTCGGACTGTCACCAAAGACGGTGTATGTAAACGTAAGCACGTAACGTTGAATCCTCCGGTTTAGACGTAGTCGATGCTACTTCAAGACGTAAATCCAAATTACTTCCCAAAAATAAGTGAGTTCATAATGTAACATTAAAATAATGTTTTCAAATAAACATTGAGAATAAAATATCAACCATAAATTGACGGATTGTCACAGATCTTTATGAGTCCTACGCAGTATTCTTGTAATATTGCCAGAACATCCGAGTGATACGCAAGTATTACAGTGAAGATGGAAATCCTGCTTGAGCCAACATCAAACAAGCTCATGGTAGGTGACACGTGCGGTTCTTTAAGAACTAATCATGTGACAACTGGAAAGAACCAGTAGTTTAATTCTTAATTGAACTTAAACTCGTTCCAGGCCTCTACACATTATCGTATGATCTTGCCAGAACACTCAGAGTGACACTCTTTAGTGTTCACAGTGACGAGTGGAAATCCTTCTAGTGTTAACATCAAACAACACTTGGTAGGTGACAAGCAAGATTCAATTTGAATTAAGTTTGTGACAACTGGAAAGCAACGATGGTGAATATCTTAATTGAAATTCACTTGTTCCAGGTTTCATGAATTGACGGCTTCAATCATAAGGATTTTTAATCCAAATGATTCACTCTTTATGTTCGCAGTCAACTTTGGACGGTCGAATAAAGAGAACAGGTGTACCCGCGAAATCCTGTCAGGAAGTTACTTAATTGAAACTATCCGTCACGGGTACGATATCTAATATCGTCCAACGGTCTTCACCGACCGGAGGTAAAATGCTACCGAATTAAAATAAAATGTTAAAGCCATTTTATTCGTGTCTTATTATGTTGCTGCATTCGAAGACGGTGGCGTTGCTGTGTACCTGTTGAAGACGGTGGTGTTGCTGTGTACCTGTTGAAGACGGTGGCGTTGCGGTGTACCTGTTGAAGACGTCCTCACATGCTTATTCCTTATGAATCAAATACTCCTGCAAATTCAAGAAAGTATGACCTAAAAGTCTTCCGCTGTATCGACTCTGAAACTTTCAAGAATTCAACAAAGGATAAGTATGTGGGACATGAAGTCACAAAGAGGCGAACATCATAAGAAAATAAAGACTGCACGTGAAAGGCCACAAGAACGTGTTCCAAGCAAAAGGCTGATATTATTCAACAACATATTCACAAAAGGAAGAAAAAGAAAGAAAAGAAAACTACGAGCTCAAGAACAAGATCTAACATGCTAGATTAGGACTTTGTAAATTTGGAGTGACCTCCCTTTGGGGGAGATTGTTGGAAATACGTTTTACGTATATATAAAGTCTCGGTCACTCCAACAATGTAGTTATAGGCTCGTAGTAATGTTTAGTTTCATTTATTAAATAGCCCGACCCATGAGCATGTTCATGGGCCGGAGGCCCAAGTCCATTAAGGACTTGGGGTATTTAAACCTCTTTCCACCATGGAAAGAGGTGTTGGTTGTTCCATTTCTTGTTTTCAATATAACAAAGTTCTTTCAATCGAAAATAAGAACGATGCAAGGATGGAACCGAGGCTCTGATGCCAATTGTAGAACAATGATAATCTTTGTGAAACAAGGGGGTTGATGTTTTCTAGAGAGAGAAACTTAGAGAGAGAAATGAAAGAACTTTGTTATATTGAAAACAAGAAATGAAACAACCAACACCTCTTTCCATGGTGGAAAGAGGTTACAATACCCCAAGTCCTTAATGGACTTGGGCCTCCGGCCCATGAACATGCTCATGGGTCGGGCTATTTAATAAATGAAACTAAACATTACTACGAGCCTATAACTACATTGTTGGAGTGACCGAGACTTTATATATACGTAAAACGTATTTCCAACACCCTTGAAGAAACTTGTGCTTTGATCCTTCTTAAGAAACCCAAAAGGCATATGCCGAGAAAGGAAGAGGATCCAGACCAATTTCTCTTACCTTGTGATTTTTTTGAGATTGAGGGATGTTTAGCCCTTGCCAATTTAGGTGCTAGCATCAATCTCATGCCTCATTCTCTATGGAAATTGATGAAATTGCCTATCCTTACCCCCACGAACATGACTATCGAGCTAGCAACTTGTACACCTTTAGAACCAATTGGAATAGCCGAGGATGTATATGTTAGGATTAGAAAGTTTGTTTTTCCCGTGGACTTTGTCATTTCCGATTACGAGTGTGACCCTAAATGTCCCATTATTTTAGGTCGACCCTTTTTATCGACGGCTCGAGCCGTAATCGACGTTCACGGTGGGAAACTCACTATGAATACGGGGAGGAGAAAATGGACTTTTTCACGAGTAGATCCCAAGTTTCCAATGATCATGATAAAACTGAGGTTTCAAAACCCGATATTTCAAAACTTGACAATATCAAAGCTCATACTTTAGCGGAAAAAATGAGATTAGATGCATGTTTTGAAATGATGAAAATGAACGGTTTTAAAGATGAGGATTTTAATGATAAAGAATACGTTTACTTAATTCAAAAGGGTATTCATAAATTTATGGATGAAAAATCATTTTGGGATATATTCGGTGAAACAAGTGAACAACCAATTCCGAAGGGTGACGTTAGTGCCATTACGACAATGACCAAAATGGACTCGTCTTCACCACCTTCGAAGGACCACGTCTTTGAGGCATCAACTTCTAATTCCATTTAAGTGCCTCCATTTCCTAGCCCAACACCCGTTGAGGCTAAAGGTTTCATCGACATCGATCCTCTCGTCTTAGAAAAGTCACCTAAGCATAGCCCTAGGGGTTGTATGACCATGGTTGTGAGTGCTCACATCGACTCTTTCTTTGATGATGACGATTGTGATTTTGCTGAAATTGATAACGTGCTTCAAAATCCACATGCCATTTTTGAGGATTCTCCTAAAAAGACCTCTTTACATGGGAAGTACAATGATTATGAGTTTGATCCTGAGATTGAGAAAATTATCGAACGAGAGCTAGCTCTTTTGCCTCCACTTCCACCTACGAGTGAGGTTGATTTTTCCAAAATCGAGGATGAACTTGATGTGTTGGAACGTCTTATTTTTTATGACGAACCAACACACGTGACCCAAAATCCCATTCTCGAGGAGTTACCTAATCAACACTCCTCAAATGAGAATGACGTTTACCATATTTGTGAGGATGTAACTTATCAACGATCCCCACAAAAGAATGATGGTTTTGTGCTTGATCGTGATCTCTTCGAGAGAGTTTCTAAAATCCTCAACGAGGGGAATGAAAAACCTTGGTTTGACAAACCCATCTATGATGAAGAAATCGATGAGATTCACGGTCATGAGGATGACGAATATGTTGACCCCGAGGGGGCGGTGTTCTTTGTTGACAAACGTTTTGAGAACTTATACAATCCACCACCCCTTAACCACGACTTAAATGTAAGGATTTTTAGCGTGACTAAGGTTGAATTTGAAACGCCAAATATTTTCGACATAATCAAATCGGGTTTTCATAAAGAGTTTTTGAACGATGAAAAAGGAAAAGATTTTAAAATTGGTTTAAAAGATTTTTCTACAAGTTTAACTCCGTCATCACCGCGTTTATTGAGTGCTACCACCTCGTCTACTCTTTTTGATGAGTGTGTGTGTGGTTTTAGTGTGGGGGAAGCCCCTTATGTTCCCTCACATTTCTCCACCGAGGACGAGATATTCGATCCCGCAATTGCTTGTAAAGGGAAATCTCGGTCTTCCACCGATGCAATGAATGGAAAATCTTTTCGTTTGCTTGGTGTGAGTCTACCTCGAGTAGCTCATTTTGTTTCCTCACCTATTGTCCCACCCTTCTATCTTCTTTCTATTTTCTTTGACCTCTATGAGGTTTTAGCACGTGTTGAAGTGGCGTTAGTTCGTTTATCCCATGAGAACGAGGACGCCATCTTCGATCCCGGTATTTTGCATCATCAATGGACTTAGTCCTTAGTACCGGTTGATTTTGGGCCTAGTTTATTGATATGAGCAAAATCTCATATCAGTAAGTCAACAAATCACCCTAAAACACATAGCAAATACCTAACTTTTATACAATAAAGCAGTATTATGTGCTATGTTTTGTGTTTGTGCTTGAATTGGTAACAAGGATACAAATTTGAAGAAAACAAGTGAAATAAAGCTTAAAGATATTGAAAAGACAAGAAAAGGATCAAAAATGACAAGTCATGAGAAGACAAAGGACCTATCTTGACAACATTCAAAAGATGAGGGATTAAAGTGCAAATTTTGGAAAAGTCAAGATCATAGTTAAATTTGGTCAACATTCAAGTCAAAGAAGTCAAAGGGCTCAAATGTTCAAGAATCCAAGTCAAAGGATTAATCTTGCCAAAGAAATGAAGTCCTAAGCCTAAAACATGAATCTAGCAAAGTTCAAGGACTAAAGATGACAAGTTTTATACTAGTTTAGTGCCTGATCTATCTTTATACACTGTAACCAATGGGAGGCCAAGAAATGATTCACACGGATCACCACCTAAGCGCCAGCTGGCCACTAACGCCGCCAATCAATTAATACTTGATCTCAACAGTATTTCCCACTCAGCTACTTTCATCCAATAGAATTACGCCACTCCATAATACTTATATCCACTTTTGGATAATGATCCGAGTGAAATGATGAAAGCCAATAAAATTCTGCCACGTGTACCTTCAAACTCAAAACGCACCCAAGAGTGGAAATTTGCTACAAGGCATACCAAGCAAAGTCATGAACATGAAATCTGCTTCATTTTGAGAGACGAATCCACTCCTCAAATCCAATCAAGATGAAATTAAGTCAAGCAAAAACCCCAAAATGTGTTCTTAAGATGGATTTCACAATTGAGCAAATTAGTCCACGTGGAGCTCAGAGATTGGACATAACACGTCACCAACTCCAATAAATCTTCATCTTCACTCTATAAACAGATGATAGTTAGCTCATTTGTACAAGTAGATTGTAGGTGTGAAAAACACACACTTCACTTTTTCCTTTCATTCTTAGTTCTTCAATTCAGCTAGTGACTACTCTTAGGTGTTTGACACACACCTAAGAGTCAGTTAGTAGTTAGTAACTACTTGTAACAATTTTTCCCTCCATAAATAAAATTCAAAAATTCAGTTTCCCTCAATCTCATTCTACTTCATTCGTTACTATAAAACTGTTGATACTATGTATTTCTATTGATCTTCCATGATCAATGGAAGCTTGTTGAGGCTGTGAAGATTTGTATTCAGTTCAGAATCTAGTTGCAGTTCAGTTTCAAACCTTTTGCAGACTTTGTAGCAAGGTGATGATTGTAGCAGTTTTGGTGATGAGATGATGATGTTTTGTGGATGATTAATGGTGGTTTAGAGTTTGTTAGAAGGCTCAGCGCCTCTCTACTCCTTCAATGGTGGCATCAAGGCTAAAAAGTTCTATTTCCTTATTTTTGTTCCCCTAAACTGTTCCTGCATGTTCAATTCCTAGTGTAGCTTCTATTTGTTGAACTGATTGTGTGTTTAGATTACTTATAGATTGATTTTGATAGTTTGATAGCTTACTTGCAGATTTACAGTCTTTAATTCACTTTCACTTAGTTAAAATTGGTTTTTACATCAGTCTTTGATCATTATTAGTGATTTTGAGTTTTGACCAGTTAACCAGCTGAATTTTGATCTTGAACCAGTACATTACCTCATTAGAACAAGTTATGATAAGTGCCATACTCAGTAATTCACTTGAGCTTAAAAGGTCTTTGAAAATTTCTTGTTCAGATTTCAAAAGTGGTGTTTGGTTTTAATCATCTTTGGTGATTCAGTTGTTAAATCTTGTTGAAAAGAGTTCAATTACACTAAGTAAATTAGTGTAAGTAATTTTGGTAAAGGTTTGAGGTCAAATTAGTTTTCAAAAAGGCAATTGGCATTGAAAAAACTATGGGTCAGTTCTTTGATAAAATTCATCAGTAAACTAGTCAACTTGGATCAATTGGCATTTCTTGGTTACTTGATAATTTTGACAGAAACTTTTTTACATTTGAAGTTTAACATCTGAACTTTAAGTGCTTAATAGGAAATAATAAAGTTTAAGCTTTTCAGTGAGTTCTTAGCTTTTTAGTCAGCGAAATAGCAAACTATATTCCCTATAATGAAGTACATTCTGTTTTGCTAGTTCCCCAATTCTACTTCACAAATCTACTAATTTTCTTACACAAAATCAATTGCAAACATGTCCTAAGTAATTTCTGAAAAATTTGAGCTTTTTGAGTTTTTGGTCAAACTTGGTCAAATAAGCTGTTTTTGGCTTATTGGATATTCTAGCTTATTCTGTTGACCATTTTCAAAACAGAAAGACATTCCAAGCTTTGTGGTCATTGATTAATCAGTTTTAGCAATAAAACTGGATTGTGGATGTTTGGATTTTATTTGGGCTTATTCTTGGCTTATTGAGATAAGCTATCAAGAGATTTAAAAGCTTTTAAGCAAAATCCTTTTACCAGCCTAGCTTATTTTGAGTTTTAAGCAGTTTGCAAAAGACTAGACTGGATTTGGTTAATTAATAAGCTTTTACCAGCTTATTCGAATTGGTTTTCCCGTTTTTGGAAAAGTTTTAGTGTTATTTGCAATTAGGTCCTTGTTATTTGTTAATTGTTGTAATCAGTGCTAATCTTTCAAACTTTTTATCTTTTGCATAAATAAGTCCCTACATTTCAATTAGTTATATATTCAGTTAGTAGTTTGGAATTTGTTAGGTTTGTTCACAAGTTTGTTATATTTTACATATTTGGTCCCTATTGTTTCTGATTTTACATTTGTAGTCCCTATACTTTCATTTAGTTTTCATTTCAAGCACTTTTACTTATATGCATTAAATTCTTGTACTTTGTGAATAGTAATTGGTACTTGCACTTTGTTTTACGGATAATTAGCCTTAATATTTTCATCTTTTTACGTGTTGATTGAATTAGACATAGAATCCAAATAACCCTTAACAACTATGAACAATTTAAAGCTTGATATTAGTAGGCCTTTAAATTTGTCTAGAATCGAGAATAAACGAACTTGCACATCACTTAATATCAAATGACGCCGCTGCCGGTTCATGACATTACGAGAGACTATTGATTGACGGTTTCGATTAGATTTTGTGATCCGTTCCCCGAGTGGACGTTATTTTTACGTATCATAAATCCAAAAGATAAAATAATCAAAAATATAAAAATATAAAAACTAAAAAAATAACAAAATCAATTCTTTTCCTAAAGAATTGAACCAAAAAAATAAAAAATTCAAAAAGCAATGTTTTTCCTAAGAGATTGCAACCAAAAATTTATATTATTGGTTTTCATCGGTTTTTACGTACATATAGTATTTTATTTAAAAACCCAATAAATACAAAAATATTTTTGATATATTATTATATGTAGATACGTATACGTATACAAACACTCAATACACATACTTCCATAAGTATTGCTTTTGCAATACACCGTGTTCGGGAGCGTTCTGGTCCTTGACACGTGTATCGATCAAATTTAATTAAAGCAAGAATAGATAAATACTTCCAATAGGAAAGAATTCGAAGAATACAAACTACAAAGTGAATAGAAAGGCGACGTGCTATAAAATGTCGTCTAAGGGTTAATAGGTACTTAAGTGCTTCGCGCCACCTAACCCCCCGTTCACTCGTGCGTATTCTAAGAAGGAAAGCTTGATTGGGGGTCTTGTACCCAAGTATTACTTACATATACTATACTTTCTTATGGATATTACTTATTGAACCTCGGAAAGGATAATCCCTTCTTTCCCAAAGTCGAATGAGAGCTTCTCTCTCACTCCTTGATTTGAGCTTCATGCTCACCCGCGGGCGTGCACAAATACCTTTTGGTGTACAACCCCTTCCTCCGAAAAGGAAGAAAAAGAGAAAGAGTAAAAACAACACCGTCCATGAAGCCGATCCATTTGCAATACCATTAAGTACGATGGAGTTCCCCATGATTCCATTAAGTTGATCTTGATCCAATTCTCCTTATAAGGCAATGCTAAGTATTGGCTAGATACACAACCACCTAAGAGCATTACCACTTGGGATGACTTTACTAAGAAGTTTTTGAACAAGTTCTTTCCTCCATCTAAGACCACGACTTTGAGAAACCTAATTATTGGATTTCAACAAAAACCTCCAAACCTTTAGTGATGCTTGGGCAGAGTACAAGGAGTTATTGTGAAAATTCCCCAATCATGGATTCAATGAAGTTCACCAAATCAATACCTTTTACAATGGATTAAGACCACATCATCAAGATTCGCTCAACTCCTCTACGGGTAGGAATATTCTTTCCAAATCCATTCAAGAGGCATGGGACATTATTGAGACTAAATCCATGGTGCAAACAAACACTCAAATTGATGAGAGGGTTCATGTGGTGCAAGAGGGTGTTACTCCAAATTTTGATAAGATTTTCTCTCAAAAGTTTGATACTATGAATGATACACTCTTGAAACTTTGTGAAATCACCTTGAACAAAAATTCCACCAATGATGTGAATGCCATTGATATTTCATGTGATACTTGTGGAGGTCCTCATTCTTACCAACAATGTGACAAGGTTCAAAATTACCAAGTTGAGTGTTAAGCATATCAAGAAGAACATAGAGAGCACTTCAAACCTAACATCAATCCAAACAATCTCTCTTACAAGTCAAATAACTACCTTGCTCCACCCGGCTTTCCACCCCATCCACCCACCCAAAATCAACCCAATCCTCCTCAATTGATTTAAAGAAATCAAGGGCCTAGGCCAAATTACCAAGGACAAAACAACTTTAGAGCACCCAATACCTTTGACAATCAAGGAAATCACTTTCAAGGCAACAACCAAGGGTTTTACAATCAACCTCCATCTTTCCAACCCCAAGGTTTTCAAGGGAATGTGCCACATGATTTTAACACCATTGAGCTTCTTCACAAAATGAATCAAGAGAATGAAAGGAGGTTCCAAGCCAATGAGAAAAGAATGAGGGAAATGCATGAGGAAACAAACAAAAAGTTTATGATGCTTCTTAATCAAAGACCACAAGGTGCTCTACCTTCAAACACAAAAAAAAATCCAAGGGCTAATGTCAATGCTATCATAACAAGGAGTGGAAAGAAAACTCATGATCCTTCACCACCTAAGCCCACTTTGGAAAATCCTACTATGGTTCCACCATGTGATAATCCATCAACATCAACACCTTCAAGCTCTACAACCTCAACACCTACACCTTCTACTCCTTTAAATTCCACACCCATCAATGAAGAAACTAACAAAGAAAATCCTTCATCAACCACTCAACCTCAACCAAAACCAAGTCTCGCATACCCACCAAGAATGAGAAATGAAAAGATTAAGAATAAGGATGATATCTGTGACAATCCGTCAATTTATGGTTGATATTTTATTCTCAAGTATTATTTAAAAACATTATTTTAATATTACATTATGAACTCACTTATTTTAGGGAAGAAATTTGGATTTACGTCTTGAAGTAGCATCGACTACGTCTAAACCGGAGGATTCTACGTTACGTGCTTACGTTTACATACACTGTTTTGGTGACAGTCCGACATTTTAGGAAATAAATTTATCCGTGAATATTATTTTGGGATTTTAAATTTGTGTTGGTTCATAAACTCACAAATTTACGAGAAGAGATTAGGACTTACTTTCATAATTTAACGTCCTTTACGACTAAACCGGAAACCCTAGGTTTACGTACTTACGTTTTTGAACTCCGTTTTTGACGAGACAATTTTTATTAGATTCATTTTGTGCCGTTGATTCATAATTTATAAAACTTTTTTCGTAAAACGACCCGAGGGTACGCAAATCAAGGTAACTAGAATCAAGGAATACCCGTAAATTAATGGGAATAGAACAAGTATATACTTGTCCCACCCCCACACATGGGTGGACAAAGCTTCAACAACACACCTCATGTGTGTCAACATATTAAGCTAACTAAGGACACATGTCCTTAGTTGCCATCCAAACCACTTAAACACAAAAACCATGGAACCAAAAACCATTTACCATTTTCTTCCATGCAAACTAGCAAAATTCTCTCAACCTCTCTCTCTTGCTATCTAGGCCGTCCCATATCCTCCATCTAACACCACCACCATCAAAAAATTCAACCATAAATCATATGTATAATTTACATATGATAAAAACCCATTGAAGTTATGAAGATTGGAGGTGATCTTAACATGTAAAAAGGAGTTTTCAAGGGAGTTTGGGGCTGATTTCTCAAGGAGTTTTCATGAAGAACAAGGGCTGATTTTGGGAGGAATCTACAAATACTTGGTGATCCTAGAAGTGGTGTTGATATCTCATAAGATTGGTTACCCAAAACCATGTCTTGTTCATCTAAAAGCTCATCATTTCATCACTTTGGTGGTATAAAGATTGTTCTCCCCATCCTCTTGTTATTTTGATTATGTAATCATGTATTTTCTTTCTTATTGTATATGTATATGATGAATATATGATGATAAAAATGTTGTGTGGGGATCAAGTGTTGATAAATATGATTAAAGAGATGAAAAACCATAGGTAACAAGGTTAAAATCTTGCTTAAATTGTTGGCTGTATAAAAACAGTAAGTAACCAAGTCATAAACTGATAAAATTGCATGTTGTAATACATTTACAGTAAGTATTAGATGTCATACACATGTGAGAGTTGGCCATGCAATGGAATCATCAAAATGAGTGAGATATGATCAAAACAAGATGAGTGTACCAATCTGAATAGTCTGTTTTGTAGGGACTGTTAAGGATAGTTAGACAAGGAATGAGCAGTAGCTATATTTAACTTACTTGTAGCACATAATATAAAGTTTATGCCATCCACAAATGAGCTTCTATCTCATTATAGAACTCAAGATATGATAAAAATGGTGAAGATGAAACTAAAAATCAGATTTTGAAGAATTAATGTTTAATAGTATTATATAAGCACTCAAATTAATATAGTATAAAATGTGAATTAAAATCCACTAACTTATAAATTTCATTTATATAAATATGTATAAAGTTAAATAAATGGACACTTTATAAAAATGGTATTTGAATAAGATTTATAAGTTATAAAAACTATAAACATGATTTTTACGAGTTTTTCGGCTATTACCGTAAAATTAACGTTTTTCGCCAATTAAAACTTAGACGATCAAACCCGTCTAATGTAAAGTTTTTAAAAGTCATATACTGATATATAAGTACCTAATACAAGTAAAAACCGATAAACCCAAACTATATAACATAAGGACATTAACGAGCTAAGTTAGCATTATTGGACTAATAATTTAACTAAATAAGTTAAACACTTATAAAAATTACTTATTGGGCTTAACCCACTTGGGCCGAACATGTAAAGTATAATACTGATATTAAAAGTATAATTGGGCTAATGAAAAGTATTGGGCTTGTAATAGGCTTATTGGGCCTCAAAATGTAATTAAATTGAACTAGTATAACTAGTATAAAAATGTTCGACACCTAAACACTATAATGAATGAGTAAAAATGTATAAACCCACTTGATCATCATCATATGTATAAAGTCATCATATATATACATAATTATTATTTTGATAAAGTCATTGGACAAAAGTCTAAGACGAGTATTATTTGTCTAGGTTTCCGTGATTGAAGCACGTACCGTACATCCAGATCGCCGATAACCGCCTTCCCACATCAACGTGAGTTCATAGCCTCGCACTCTTTTAAATGTTTATATAAAATGTTTTATAAACCCGCGAGGGAGATAACATGTTAGTTTTTATAAATTAGGACACTAGTTGTCCCGATTGTCTGTTTATTGATTTGGACCCGAATGATTGTATGACCCGATGAATGATTAAATGACCTGATAGATGAAATGAAGTGGATTATTAAAGTTAGGTTATGTCACTAAAAGTCCCATTAGCATGAATTGTGAACTACCGGGATTTGGTAGACGCTTATGCATATAATAGTACTATTTGGGGACGATCACCCCAGTTCGCGCCTTGACGGTTGATCCCCGTCGTGCCACATTTGATTGGTAAGCAAATTTATGTATGAGAAGATTTACACATGCGTGATTATTGTGATAACATGCTAATTTAGATGGGCAAATTGAGTTCCGGGCTAGCTACCCGTTGTTTGTTGTAGTAAGGTAACAATGTCATGCGGCTTATAATAATCCAATTAACGAAATACTATTTTATGCATTGAATTACGATATATTGCCTGACTAGCAATACAGGGTCTTATCATTGATATTATGTTCGTGTTTTGGTTTTATATAACCATATTCATATAACGGTTTTTATTTAATCTATACAACGTTATAAAACGTATTGTATGATGGTTTTAACGACAATGGTTCGTATAATGATTTTGAAGGCGAATGCCTATATTATGATTTTGATAAGGATTTGTATAAAATGACTTTGGCGATTTTATGGCCTATTACAATGATTTGTACAAAATGATATTCGGTAATAATTTTATACCGATTTTATATTGATGGATTTCATTAAACTCTATGAATTCACTCGGCGTTTTCGCTGACCTTTTCTTTTAACATGTTTTGTCTCAGGTACTTGAAGGTAATTCTCGGGAAGACAACAAGAATTCATGGCCCGCACTTAAATAACAATTTCCATTCAAATTCTTTGTAAAACTTGTATGAAATACAATGACTTGGGACCTATGTAAATTTGATGTTTATGAATGGAAAAATACTATATTATTAAACGACGCGATTTTTAAGCGTTGTCTATGATGTGAGTAATGTGCTATCCCATAAAACCAACGAGTCTTCCGCTGTATTGAATTGTGTAAATTTGGGGGTGTTACAGTTTGGTACCATAGCTCTCGTTATAGAGAACGAATGATTTTTAAAACCAAGGTTTTGAATAAAACATTTCAAAATCTTTTAACTATAAACATTTTTCTAAAAATGTCTAAAAATCTTTTGACTATAACGGTGCCAAAGAATTCCCGAGTTACCGACAAGGCCAGACTGAGAAGTGTTATTTTAATATATATAACTTAGATTATATATATATGATGTAATTTGATTACATGTTTGTTTGATGATTATTTTAATATTTATTCGAGGTATTTATACGACGTAGATTGTCACAAGGAACCCTAACTCCCATAGCAAATCAATCGAAGCTATTCTCGTAGGAATTCTTGCTATCTTTGATCTAAACCAAGTTGTGGATATTTATGATCCCAACAAATGATTGATATTCGTAGAAATGTTGATATTAGTTTATTGTGATATTAAAGAAGAATTGGCGAGATTAAATCTGATATCGATGTCATGACGATCTTTCCTTATAGAGTGGAGTTTGACAAAACGTTACCACCTGGAAAGGTGTCATCCGATTCGTTGTCACCCAATTCTTAAATTTGAGAATCGAAAGGGTGAATGTTGCACCTGAGGCTGTCATTGGAACCCTTACCCAAAAGCCTCATGCCACTAGTAACTTTCCGAGAAGTTTAATTGAATGTGTGAGTCGTTTCATACTAGTGAATCATTTGATAACTATTGTTGTAAGAGCTATAGGATTGGAAATTAAGTGTTGTTCATATCGAGCTTTTATTACACTTTGAAGGTCTAAGAATAAAGTTGAAAGTATTGGAGAATGAAGTAGGATATCGCATTGAGTATAAGATTGATTGAAACTTGAATGAAATAAAACTTAACCTGTATGGAATATAAGATTGTTAAAAGGAAGTCGTTAAGTCCTGTGATTGAATTATAAGGTTTTAATTGATTGTTGATTCGTGTTAAGTGTTGTTCCTAGGCCATTGTCCACTAACGGGGATGCCCAGTGTCCAAGAAATAGATTGAAGAAATCTTCTTCTAAATTGGGACCGATGGATCTTCCGGGACAGGTGAGACACCTAATGACTCTTGTAGATTAGTATTCATTGTGGTATCTTTTAACTTAATTGAGACATCAGTTGGTAGGATGAGTTCTTGGAATTGTATGACATAGTGATAAGTAATGTGTTACGGTACAATTTTGACTTGTTTGTGATTAATGAAAAGACTACCTTTTATTGCTAAATTCTACATGTATTAATGTTATCTATCCTTTATTGCTTCATCCTAATGTTCGCATTAGTGATGCAACCATTGAACAAGTACTCATCTTGATTTGAGTTACGTTGTGGATTATTCTTTTCGAGTGCCATCGAGGTCATGAACCTCATGATAAAGTGGCTAAGCTCATTTCCTATTATATTGTAGTTAGATCTTGGTGAACAACTCTTCATCACTCTTTTGCAGATCACACATTGTTTTTATAAAGTTAAAACCGTATCCTTTGAGAAAATTGAATTTTCATCACTATAAGGATTATTCTAAGTGAGATTTATAAGTGATTGTTATCGATATGAAGTTGTTTATAAAACACCTTAGAAAACTTAATTGTTTTCATAACAAAGAAAATCTTTGTAAATTTATTTTTTATTCTTATTTAAGAATTAAGCATGAAAGTGTTTTTATCATAAACATGATGATAAAATTTTGACGAACTGAGTATTGCATCGTTAATCTTGAAATTGTATATAGTTGCGCGCCTACATACAATTTGGAATGGACCATGCAAGGATGATTAGTAGTCACCATAAAACTGATTAATAAACACTACATTTTCTTTAAAGATTGTGAAAGATTAAATTTTATGAGATCTGCAAGAAGTGAAAAATAGGGACATAATGTTAGGGACACCTACATATGTGCCTGTAGCATCTATTCTTCTGAGTCGAATTTACTCTGTGGAAATTGTCTTATTTGACAAATTGATATTCTCTTTCTTGTCCAATTCTCTCGTAGTAAGATTCTTTGAAAAAGTATTTGATTAACGAATGTTGATACCTGACTAGATATATTGACGTTCCTATCATTTCTTTTGATTTGATTTCATTTGAATGACTTGGGTAACGATCCGCGGAGCTTTCGAATGCGTACTCAAATTATGAAAACATGGGATATATTCATATTCATTAAATGTTTTCGTCTGTATCTGATTTGAAATTCTCTCGCATAGATTATGCGTTAACCTTACTCTTTTAAGGTTAGTTATGTCTCCTGATATCCTTGAATCTGTGAAGGATTATGTGTTATTATTAATCTTTTGAGAAGTTCACATCTTATCGACGGCAATAAAACTGAAAATTTGGTAATGCCAGTAGAATGGATTGATTGATTATGACATGACGACATTGTCTTAATTAATGGGAACTCGAGTAGAATTCCCCTAAAAGAAAAGATGTTGATTATCAAAAGTGATCTAAATAATTCTTGATGGATGATTATATCCTGCATTTAGACTTGAAATTATAACGTGAATAGTTGTGAATTAGTCATAGATTTTGTAATCTAGAAAAAAAAAAACCTAATATGAATTTATTAAAAGATGTTCCTGCTATTTGAAAATTTAGGAGGTATTTGCTGGTGAATTACCTAGAATTTCTCCATTAAGGCAAGTTGAATTTAGTATTGATTATATTCTCGGTGTTGCACCTGTGGCATGTGCACTGTACGTCAGCACCATCTGAATTAAAAGAATTACCGTACAACTGAGAGAGTTGTCGAAGAAAGCTTTTATTCTACCGAGTTCGTCATTATGAAAAGCTATGGTGTTATCATTCCTTATATTTATTTGTTGAATTACCATGAACTAAGTAAATTGACGCTTAAAATCTATATCCACTACCCAAGACGATAGATTGTTCGATAATTTACAAGGTTCTAGCGTATATTCAGGAATTTGATCCACGACATGGTTATCATCAACTTCGCGTCCGCGAAAAAGATTATCTATTCAAATCACTACATTCAGAGCTTGTAATAAACATTATAAGTTTTATGTTATGTCGTTTGGATTGACTAATGCACATGTAGTATTCATAAATTGGTGAATCACGTGTGTAGGCTGTAATTTGATAAATTCATGCTCGTAATCATTAAGGACCATTTGTTTGTTTAAAAGAATAAGAAGGAGTTAATAATTATTTATAGATTTCCCTGAATTGGCCGAACGATGAAAACCTGTACCTTGAATAATTAACATGTGATTTAAGGCTTAATCCTTTATATTAATTGACCGTGTGATTAATTAAAAATGGAATATATTGACTCTTCAAAAATTAAGAGCCCTTTTAAGACTTTGGGTTTTACCAAAAAGAAAGTGCAAATATGTTTTGAAAAATGTTTTATCAAAAGAATTTTTAAGGAATCATTCCCTTAAACCCAAAACATTTAACAAACTCCTGTTTAGGGGTAAATGTTTGTGTATACCTCAAGACAACCTAAGAGGGATTGAGGAAACCATTTAAACCATGACTTGAAATTTGAAACGACAATTTTTGCTTTTCAACTAAGAAAATTTTGACCAAATTATAAACAAAGATTTTTTCAAACATTTACGAATCTTATTAATTATTTTCGATAAATCAGCAAAAATCGTGTTAATTAAATTCAAATTTATTTTTAACATTTTATTATAATTGGTCGAACTAAGAAATTTAAAACTTTTAACGTTTACGTTTCATAAAAACTTAATAATTATTGTTAATTTACGTGTAATAATTATTGACGCTTTAAAACGTCGGATCAAGCAAAACTGATAAAAATAATAGTTGAGATAGAACTAAGACTTAGAAAATATGAAGGAATAATTTCTGAATAAATACGGTCATGATATTTATTTCATCGAGGAAGGTGAATATAATTACTGACACATTATGTAGAAAAGATAAAGAACCAATTAGGACATGTTCCTTAATAATGAAGGTGCAAAATAAATTGCAGAACAATATAAAAATAAACAATGCTTGTAAGAAGGATAATATAGATAATAAAAAGGGGTTCGCAGCTAGTGTAAACCATTAGAATTGAGGAGCCGATGGCGTTAAATGTATAAAAGGCCGCTTGTGGTTGCCTAAATATGGAGGATTGTGAGATATAGTTATGTTGGAATCTCGTAAGATTAAGTATTCTATTCCCGTCATTTCTGATTTAATGTATCATTATCAGAAGAAGTTGTACTGATGGCAAATTATGAAGGCAGACACCGCCTCATACATTAGTAAACATCTAGCTATTACAAAGGTCATCATCTAAATTTGATTCGATTTGGGTCATCGTCGACAGACTGACCAAATCTGCTAATATCATTCCTGTTAATGATAGATTCTTGATGAAGAAATTCACTCTTTTATATTTAAAGGAATTATGTAAACATGGTGTGCCTGTATCGATCATCTCTATCAAGATCCTCGCTTCGCATCGAATTTCTAGAGATTTGATCAGAAGTCATTGAGAACGAATCTTGATGAGAGTACTATGTACCACCCCAATCGAAGGGACGAGGTAAAGTAACGATACAAAATACTATAAGTGCTGTTTTATGTTTGAATGATTGACCTTTGGTAATAAACTATAAAATCGTTTTCCTTTGGAGAGATTATCATTGATAATTATCGTATTAGGATCGAGATCGAATCTTGTGAGGATATATATATGAGAGCATCTGTAAGCAGGAGTTGGGATGAAGACATCCGACATACACGCATTGTGAGTTGGACATGTCTTTTAGGTTTAAGGTTTCATATGATGGCGAATCTAACCTTACAAAATACCCGACCCGCGAGACCTGAAATGATTGTTGAAATTAGGATCTGATTATTGACTGCTAGTAGTGGGCAGGAGGTTATATGAATATGAAATGTAGATCTTGAAGTGCAGGATGGGTAGTGAAGTTATGCCAAAAATTTTCACCATAGAAAGATGAATTGAAGATCTGAAAGATCATGGGAATTAAGTCCCCGTTGTATGGGACCATTGAGATGATGTAAAACTTGGTTTGAAAGGCATATAAGCTGGATCTACCCTAGGACTTCAAGGGCTGCGTGAATTATGTTTCGTAAATCGAACTTGATAAAATGTCTATCAAGTGAGAATCTGATTGTTTCTTAGTAAAGTTTAGATCGACGAAAAGTTGCATTCATCAAAAACCCGTGAACATCATGGATAGAGAAAGTAAGTCAACATTAAGCCTGATCTTATTCCCGTAGTTATGTTTGATGAAACTCGCGTATTGTAATGGGTTACACTTGTGAGAAAAGACCGAATGTGAAGGAAATACCCACATGGCTTTAACTCTATAAGAAGCGAGTAGTAAGATGATCTTTGAGGACAAAGATCCTGTTTAGGGGTAAATGCTGTGACAATCCGTTAATTTATGGTTGATACTACTAATGATTTGTAGTAAAGATGAGACATGAATCTTGGTGGATTTAATACTTGGTTTTGGATGTATATGGCTTTAAGCCGTACGATTGAGAGAGAAGAGGATGAGAGAAACAAGATTAGATTGCTTGAGAGAATGTGAGAGTATGTGTGTGTGTTTTCGGCTAAAAGGGGAGAGAGAGAGAGGAGGGCAAAAGGCATGAATTGTCTTGGTAAGAGAAATCTTGCCAAGTGTAAGCCTTTATGTTTCCCATGCATCTCTTCTCCTTCCACATACCCTTGGTGCCGTGTATAGCTAACCAAAAAGGATAGGGTAGGCTTGTGTTGGGCTTATGTTGGGCTTACACACAAAGGAGGGTGATGGTCTTGGGCCAGTCTAAGAGTTTAAGTATACCCCTAGTTAACTTACACACATATTGTGGCTAAATACTTACTTATAGTATATTTCCAAATTATCTTAAGTGTGGTACACACAATGCTTGTTATAACTTTATTACATGTTTTTCCTAGTTGTATGTTCATGGTCTTAGGTTATGAAGTTATTTTCAACAACTATGAAAGTATAAGTATAATTACTTGATGGACAAGTTCATACACAACTTGTAACACCCCACTTTGATAAGTGGACCGTTACGCATAATTATGGCTTGTCATCAAAGCATGCAAGGTAATCTGTAGTAAAACATACATGAACATAGGGTAAACTGGAATCAAACATCGATTCCCAAACATAAGCCCAAAACATAATAAAGTAAAAGAAATGAATGAAAGACATAAACAAGCATAAGGATATGAAGGCAAAAGGAGAAGGAGTCTATGGCAGCTTCCATCCTATGCATGTCCTCTAAAATGCTCGAGTCTGTCCTTGGGTACCTGCCGTTTTGGGACATGGAAAGGAAAGTAACGGCTGAGCAAAACACTCAGTGCACGGATATAGACATAGTATGAATGACTGAAACATAATAAAGACTTAATAGCAGCAGAAATGTATAAGTCCTCGAAAACCTGGAACATGTTCATAAAACAGGTTTATAATTTGAAAGGCCTTATGTTTATCTAATGAAAACTGTTTAACATGTTAACCATTAGCCAATATAGGTCATGAAATATCAACGTGCATGAATACTTGGAGGGGTGACCTCGTCATGCAAATTAGAGGGGCTGCCTCTAATTTAATATACTGGTTTTGGGTAGGAGGGATCAACTCCTTGTGAAGGATGCAAGGCACACACCACATTCACACTTAGTAATCTGCTGAAGACATGTATACTAGGGTGCACCCATACGCCCCACCCGATAATATAATAAATGGCCAAAAGCTGAAAAGGGACGCCACAAGCTATCACTTCGCCGTGGTGAAGTCATAACACCAGTGCCTCTAGTGTTATGGTTATGGTACCTCTATAACTAGGTGAAACTGGTCATGCATGTATATGGTTTTAGGTATTCTAATTAAACATAAGCAATCAAAACATATAAAACATATACTGGGGAAAACAGTTGGTTGCATACGGGGAAATCCTACTAAGAAAAGAATGTCCATACTGAAAGGACGGAGAATCCGTACCTTATGTCCAGTGAACAAAGAAGACGAACGGAAGAGAGTCCTACTTCGGTATCACTAATGCTACATAAATACATACGTGTATAAGTATCTGATTACTGAGTACGTAACTTGTTTTATATCATGTCTTAGCTTGTTTTATATGTTCATATCATGTTTTACTGATTTAAGCTTTATACTGTGTTTATCATATATTCTGTCTATTCTGATTAAGTATTACTTGTATTCATGTATTATTATACTTGTTGTGTAATAATAAGTAACTTTCTAAAATAGCAGGTTTCCTAAAATAGAAAGTTTCCAAAAATAGAAATGTACCAAAAATAGAAAGTTTCCAAAAAATAGAAAGTTTCCAAAAATATATTTACTGCTTAAAATAGATAAGTTTCTAAAAATAGAAAGTTTCCATAAATAGATTAGCTGCCTTAATTAAATAAGTTTCTAAAAATAGAAAGTTTCCATAATTAGATATAAGCTGGATAATTAAGCTAATTATATAAGCTTAAGTGTTTTCTGATTAATATTCTAAGTCATGTGATTATATAGTATAGTTTATTAATTATTTCATGTAAATTAAATAAACTATAGGTCTTAAGTATTTAATTAAATATATCATGGTTTAATTAAATAAAGGTAAAATAAATAGTTAGGTTAAAACTTGTATTATTATCTATAAATAACATAACCTAAGTCATGTAGATTACTTAATTATAAGTCATGGTTTTAATAATTAATAAATTTTATAGTCTAATTAAAAGATAAAATACTTAGGTTAAAATTCATGAATTAATAATTAAATTAATAACCTAAGTCATGTAAATTAAATTAATCATGTTCATGTTTTTAATTAATTTAATTTAAATCTTGTAAAAATAATATAACTTGTAAAAAAAATAATAAACCTTGAAAAATAACTCATGAACCGGACCGTGTTTTAAATCTAACATGTGTAAACCGGACCCTTGATTAAACCCATGAACCGGACCCGAAACACCACCATACCCCTACCTAAGTCGGGGTTTCCCCTGCCTTGCAGCTGTCGCGACATCACCACCACCAAACCGAGACCATATGGTCTCAGTGGTGCGAAGTAAGCCAAGCCGAGACCCCCTTGGGGCTCGGTTAGGCGTCAGCCACAACAAACAAACACCCCTTAACCCTAACTTGATTTAAACCCCATGATCACAACATGTTTATATTTTTTTTAATTAGTTTATTAAAAACATCATGATTTTATGTGATTATATAAGTCAAAACATAAAAGAAAAAGGTTAAAGGTTATACCAATGACGTGAAATCAAGAAGTATGAACACACCACGATCCTTGTAAGAAAACAAAGATCAAAATCAACCTGAATCACCCTTTTGTGTTCTTAAACCCGGCGGCCAAGGAAGCAAAAGAAGGAAGTTAAAGATTTAGCGTTTCTCTTGTTATCAATATTTTGTAAATATGAAACTAATTTTCCTCCTTAATTCATGATTAGTAAAATTAATGGGCTTGGCCCTTGTTTCATTGTTGTGTCCGCGGTATGGGGCCCACATGGGGTAACCCGAACCTTTCTCGTGTCTAAAGTATAAGTGTGTTCTCGTGTTCTTAATTTACGTGATCTAATTAGTTATCGATCGTGACTTAATATATTTATTCGTGTTAGTAATAAATATATATACATACGTAATATTAGCTCGTGATTAATTTACGTTCATGATTTCATATTCGTATGTTCGTGATTATAATTATTATTGGAATAATTATCGTGTGTTCATACGTAATAAATACTTATCGTGTTATAACACGTACGTAATAGTTGGAATTCTTGTTCGTGAAACGTAAACATGCTATAAAAGGAAAGTCCTAATCATGTATGTACTATCGTAAGGGTACTATTCATGGTAAAAGCATGCGGGTTTCACAACTCTTCCCCCATAAAAAGAATAATTCGTCCCCGAATTATAGATAACGTAAACTGACAGAGGAACATACCTGAATCAACTGAGAGGGTATGTACGATAAAAGGACATGAAGATGACATGGTAGATGGGAACATGGAACGTGACATGCCTTGAAAGGACATGGAACGTGACGTGACTGAAAGGACATGGAACGTGACGTGACTGAAAGGACATGAAACGTGACGTGAGTGAAAGGACATGGAACGTGACGTGACTAAAAGGACATATCTAATCGATAAGAGAAAACGGATGAATGAACTTGTCCGTTTCCAAGTGGCCTCCCGCTTGGAACGGTTCTTCTCAAGATCTTGACACAATGTTATATCTTGGTCTCCTGACCTTGAATTGAAAAATCTAAAAGTTCATTGTCATCTACGTAAGATAGATCCCATGAATTCGATCGAGGGAAAAGAATTAACGTGCAAGGGTAACAAAAACGTTATGGTGCAAAATAATCTAACTTAAATGATAATTAGCAACGATGCGCGAGACATATAGAAACGTAGTACGTGAAAAATTTTGAACGTGATACGTGAAAGTTTTTGAACGTGATACGTGGAGATATGGTGAGTGTAGTATGAGCAACATATCGTGATCCATGATACGTGTAACATATTGTAAACGTGATATAAGGAATGTGGAACGAACATGACATGTGAAACATATCGTGAACATGGAATACGGTGGCGGTATCGCCAAATGCTATCGGTTGAGACATGGAATGTGACATGAAACGTCTATCTAAGGACAGAGAGTTATAATAGACTTGAGTCTGGTCTCTCAAGTTATTGCAAAAACTACCCAGAACGAAGATGAACCTAAAAGCGTAAGCCAAGATTCGATCATGAACGTGAATAGTGTCATGAACGTGAGCGTGAAAGCAAGTCATGAAATTAGAACAAAGACGTGGACGTAAAATAAGGAGCACCAATGCGAACCTTTGTCTGACTCGATAGCTGAGGGATTACCAAGTGATTGGATGCGCCGTAACTGGAACATGTTCGATCAATCTGTTGGTTCTGAAATTCTTGCGGATGCAAGGATTCTGAGACTTGATCAAATTGTTGGCAATAACACAGATAGCATCATTCTTCTTCTGAGTTTACGTTAATCTGATAGCCAAAATCCGTGGAGATCTTGTCCCGTTTCTGATCACAATTACGATGGTGGATAAACATCCCAGTCAGTTGGTGTTCTATCTTAGCCTGTTGGTATGTCCGGTATTTAGATATGAACGTAACTATATCTTGCTTGTAGCAACTTGATACATAGAAGTTTGTGAAACCATGCGTCTCCGAAATTAGACTTTTCTTAGCGTAGGATTTTCCTTGAACACCTAACGTAGTGTAGGGTTCTCACCTTTATGCATAAGCTGAGTCATGGTAAGGTTAACCGTGAGAATCCATGTGATTCAGCGTGTCACTGTAATCAACTAGAATTTATATTGAGAATTTCAGGTTGAAATTTCTCCTGTCGTAGAATTTGCAACATAGTGTAAATATGGTCTCCCTGCTCTTTTCTAGACTATAGAGAAGGTTAGGTTGTCATAGATGAAAACACTGATGAATTTGTTTATGAGTTCATGGAAACTCAATTTATTAAGCCTATAATGCTGCTAGAGCATTTATGAGACTAAAACAAAATCATGAGTCTAATATTACCGAGTCGTGTACGAATAGCAGTCATGGACATGTCCTGCTCTTTCACTCGTCTCTGTTGGCAGCATGATCATGAATCCGATCTTGTCAATACGTGGAGGAGAGTAACGGTTATGAATGGTGATTTGTTTAAAATCGACGGTAGTCGAACATAATCTCATGTTACCGTCCTTCTCCTTGAAGGTTCTTCTGGAGTATAAGAAAGATTTTGGAATAATCCGCTGGTTATGCGTAAAAGGACTTAAGGGGTCGTGTCTTAACTGACAGCTAGAATATTTTTAGCCCCAAATAGCTAACGACGCACGTGCTTGTAAAGCATAAATAATTTGTACAGATTTTCCTGATGGAAAATCATGTTCAATATATTTAGGAGTCTGAACATCACCGTACAAAATCATGAATCGTAGCATGGTGTGCGGTTCGTAGTCCATAATTAGGATTAAATTCAACTCGCATCTGTTCGAGGAAACGCGTTAGCAGCTTGGATCTTATCATTAGGCTGAAGAAAACCTTCATATACTTGGGGAATACGAATGGCGTCCTTCATGGTCATGAATATATGAAATATGGTGAAAGAAATGAAATTGTCATCGGGAAAACGTGACTTGCCTTACTGATACGCCGGTGATGGTACTGAAATTCTTGTGGCCTAATTAGTACATGGCACAACAAAATGGATATACCCTTTGGAGGGTACCCTGAATTTCTTAGAGATGTTCCATAATTAGAAGTGAGTCGTGTGTCTTGACTCGTGTCTTAGAAAATGTAAGCATGACATGCGTCTTGACTGGTATCTTGACATGTGTCTTCATAAGGTATACGTGAGACATGTGTCTTGACTGATGTCTTGACATGTGTCTCAAGATGCGAAACAAATAGAGCTACAAATATTAGGTTATTATGCCAGAATGGGCGGATCGGTTGGACTACTGATCCTTTGTATTTCTGATCATGCCCGTGGCCGGAGCTTCGGTTGCGATTGCTAGGATAGTTTTTGTCATAGTAGTGCTTACTATCGTCTTGTCTGTCAGTTCCGTGACGATCATTCTCATGACTGTGATTCATGTAACAATTCAGCTGAGTGGCCGACTGGTACCGGTTTGCACTCATATGACTGAAATGACAACTGAATGACATGTGACATGTAACTAAGAATTAGGGACAATGATTGATGAAAATCGTCTGATGGTGAAGCATCTTCTCGTCCAATTGTCCGCTTTGCCCGCAGGCTCACGGCTTTGCTTTGACGCCTTTGTCTTCGTCTCGTAGGATCTCCATGTTTTGAACAGCATCCGCATCTCGTAGCGTCTCCAAACATCAGCAGCATCAACCTTTAATAACATCTGCAAGTAATGAGCGGCATCAACAATCTTGTAGAATATCAGCAAATGAACATATGACTGAGATGATTCAGAATCGACTAGCGAATACTCGTGAAGTATTACAAGTGAAATACACATGGATTAAGGTACGTGTAATACACATGGAATACGGTACATGGAGTACACATGGAATGCACATGAAATGATCGGTATGGGGTCGATCATTTGTCATGATTTAAGGGAAATATATCGGTTAAACGGTTAGAAAAACCATCATGATAACCTCGCAACGCCAGTATATATCTCATTTTGGTTGCATAGAGAAAAGTTAAAGTGTGGTTACACAAAATTCAAGATGATTTGCCTAAAAGCATGATCAATGAATACCAACGATGACTATCATGAAAGCAGGATTCAATGAAATCCAACAATGTCTTGCATGAAAGCATAAATAACAAAAGAGACGTAAGACGTAATCAACATGAAGACGGAATTATCATGGGTAAACATGAAACAACATAACATGAAGGATGAAACTGAAGTTGTATAACATAATCAGTATGAAACTGAAGTTAACCATGGTAGCATGAAAACATACTTGACATAAAAACATAATAACTTATAAGGGGACATGAAAAAAAAAGTTTATGCCAATAAATCATGAGAAAAATTTTATGCATGAATACATGATGCAATTTATAAAAACCTTTATATGCGCGAGAGGAAGCCTATGGGTCGGTCCCAAAACAAAAGACATGGCGAGGGGATGCCTATGGGTCGGTCCCAAAGTTAAAAGTTTCGATAAAAGCACATGCGACTAAATAGGGTCAGTCTTGTACCAACCATTTCTTAGTCATAATTCCTGCAACAATGATACATGAAACAAAATAAGTGAAAATCATCTATCAAAACTTATCAGAAAAGATTTTATGTGACCAATTATGAACTACTGGGTTCAGTCCACCTAGTCACAGTTCAAGAGGAACGTCATGCATGAAACGATGACGCATAACTAAATATGAATGACGGTTGTCCATCCATATTAGTAAAACAATATCGATGAAAACATCGAGGTTAAAACATCAAGGTGCTGAAAACATCATGGTTAAAACATCAATGTGCTGAAAACATCAATTCATGAAATAACAAGCGTTGGCTTAGGAAGCTCCTGGTGACTACCCACTAGTCACAGGTCAAGTTTTAGAGCCTACAGGTCGAAGCCCTGGCTCTGATACCATAATTGTAACCCCCACTTTGATAAGTGGATCCTTACGCATAATTATGGCGTGTCATCAAAGCATGCAAGGTAATATGTAGTAAAACATACATGACCATAGGGTAAACCGAAATCAAACATCGGTTCCTAAACATAAGCCCAAAACATAATAAAGTAAAAGAAATGAATGAAAGACTTAAACAAGAATAAGGATATGAAGGCAAAAGGAGGAGTCTATGGTAGCTTCCATCCTATGCATGTCCTCCAAAATGCTCGAGTCTGTCCTTGGGTACCTGCCGTTTTGGGACATGGAAAGGAATGTAACAGCTGAGCAAAACGCCCAGTGCATGGATATAGACATAGTATGAATGACTGAAACATAATAAAGACTTAATAGCAGCAGAAATGTATAAGTCCTTGAAAACCTGGAACATGTTCATAAAACTGGTTTTATAATTTGAAAGGCCTTATGTTTATCTTATGAAAACTGTTTAACATGTTAATCATTAGCCAATATAGATCATGAAATATCAACGTGCATGAATACTTGGAGGGGTGACCTCGTCATGCAAATTAGAGGGGCTACCTCTAATTTAATATACTGGTTTTGGGTAGGAGGGATCTGTTGGTAATTATTTGTTAAGTGTCAAGTACCGTTAGTGTATTCGAAGTACTGTTAGTGTTATGTAAGTACCGTTAGTGTTAACGTGGTACATAATATGTACTGCTACTTATAAAGTAAGTACTGCTATGATGATTAGGACGAATATATCTTTGTATAACATATGTCATAGTTATAGTTAGAGTATATCTTATGTGATATACCTAAATAGTTAGAATATTGATAATATATCGTTTGTGATATAGTTATCTTTATAGAATATTCTAAGGTTTCTAGGGTTCCTTACTCTATAAAAGGAACATAGGTACAATGTCTTTCATGTACCTCATACAAGTCGATTAATAAGAGAATCGAATAGTTAAAAGTAATTCCGTTCTTCTGTGCTTTATAAGTTAGATTCCGCATAACTTATTTAGTGTTTAGTAAGAGTGCTCAAAGTGTTTTGGTTTGATTACAAACTATTATACTAATTCTTAACATAATATAGATCCAACCAAAGGGATCAACAAGTGGTATCAGAGCTTGTTGAGAAACTCTGAAAAAGAAGAACACGAATCTATACACTCCACACATACCAAATCTCAATGTCTTAACCAGATGGTGTTAATGCTCACTCGGATGATGTTCAGAACACTGATCCTGTTCTACCACAAGGACAACCACAAGTTGTGCATCCTGCACCAACACAAGGTGCTCAAGTCGTGAATGATGTAGCTACCTCTACACCAACACCTTCTCATACTCTATCTGCTGTTAAACTCCCAGTTCTCAAAGGTGACAATTATGAGACTTGGGCTATGCAGATGGAACATTACTTGAATCACACAGATCATACTGTGTGGCAAGTTATCAAGAATGAGAACACACCAAAGAAGTTACACTGGTTGCCAGACGGTACATGTTATGCTCTACCTGATGTGACTGCTGAGCAGATACAAGCAGAGATCAAAGAAAGAAAAGCCAGAACTGCTTTGGCTATGGCTCTTTCTGAAGACATTCTACCAAGCTTTCACCATTATAAAGATGCCAAAGCTATGTGGGATGCTATAAAACTTAGATTTAGAGGCAATGCCAAAGCAAGTTGCTTATTCAGTTAGCAGTTTATGGACAAGTAATCCCTAATGAAGAAGCTAATCTAAAATTCTTAAGAAGTGTTCCACCAGAGTTGAAAGCAATGGCTATGCACTTCATCACAAGAGATGATTTGGAAACAATTCCGTTTGATCATCTCTACAACAATCTTAGAGCATATGAGATGGATGTGAAAGGCACTGAAGTAAAGACAGCAACTACTTCATAGTCTAACTTGGCGTTTGTGTCAGATAGGAACAGTGGTACTTACTTTCAAAGTACCGCTAGTGGATCTAGCAGCGGTACTTACTTCAAAAATACCGCTGGAGGACTTACAAGCAATACTTACCCACAAAGTATTGAAAGCAGTCCTATGATCTCTCAAAATCCACATGGAAGGTCTTAACCATTGTTTAGTGACAATGGTGCCTTCTCATTCTTTTTTGGACGAGACAACAGGCCAAGATTAACTCTCAATGACTTGTTCCAATTGGATGATGCTGATGTTGAAGAGATGGATCTTAAATGGCAAGCAACTATGGTGTTAGTAAGATCTAATAGGTTCTTCAAGAAGACTGGAAGAAAAATGACTGTTGATCCTAATGAGCCATTAGGATATGACAAGTCTAAAGTTCAATGCTATAATTGTGGAAGGAATGGATACTTTGCAAGAGAATGCAATAGAGATAAAGCTGAGACAAGCAATCTGAAGTCCAAGAACATCTATAGAACCAGTCCAATAATAACTGAAAGCTTTCCAAGAGGAAACAGCAGGAGTCCTAAAGGAACCAAATCATTGGTTACTATAGATGGAGTGGTAAATTGGGCAGAAGAGGAAGAAGAAAACGAGCTTGGATTAATGGCTCTCTCTCATGAAGATACTGAGGTACACCCTTGTTCTAAAGATTGTATTCTTAAATTTAATAGTCTAAAAGTAGAACTAGAGGAACAATATCAAAAGGTTAACACATGCACTATAGAAGTAGAGGCTTTCAAACAGGGTGTTGTTAAACTAGAAGATAATATAGTTTTGTACAAAAAGGCTCAACAAAACTATGAAGAGAAAATTAGGATTTTGACTCTTCAAATGAGGGAAAATGATGTGGAAATAAAAGCTTTTGAAAGACAACTTTTAAAAATAAATACTGAAAATGAAGCTTTAAAAACCAGTCTTTGTAAAGAGAGGGAAGTAATTAGTCAATGGCAACAATCCTCTAAGGGATTGGGAAAGTTGATTAACTCACAAATGGGGTATTATGATAAAACAGAACTAGAATATATTAAGGATCAACCTGGGAGAACCTTAACTAACAAGGACTTATCAAAAGGGATTTTTGATAGTTCTGGTGAGGTAGATGATACACCTGAAAATGATAGATATGCTAAAGGAATGAAGGCAGTTCCTCCACCATTATCTGGAATTTTCATGCCCCCTTGTAATGATACTAGTATAGAGTTAGAAGATCCTAAGATTAATAATGTCTTTAACTCTAGTATTGTGTCTCAAGAAAATACTGATGTGACCAAGAATATTGTTTATCCACCTCTAATGAATAACTTTGTTTCTGAGGAATCTAAGACTAGTTCTGCTCCCAAGCAGGTAAAAACTCCTAGCAAGATACTGGAAAACAATAAACAACATACGAAAAACAAAAGGTCTGGGCTAGGTTTTGAAAAGGTAAAGTCAAAACAACCTTTTGGGTCTTCTTTAAGAAGAAAAAGATGTTATGTTTGTGGTAGTCTAAGTCATATTATCAAAGACTGTACATTACATGAAGATAAAATTATGAAACAAAAGGCTACACAAAGGGTCATGAAAAACAGTAATGGAAAAAATGCACAGGGTAATAGGAAATAAAAAATTAAAGATGACAAACCTAAGTTTGATCACACAAGGGTAGTTAAACATGTTATAAATAATCCTACCAAAAGTTTTGTTCCTAGGGAAGTACTTATGAAGCAAGGACTTGTATCCTTAAAGTCTGGTAAGCCAAGTACTGGCAAGCCTAAATCTACAAGTACTGCTAGACCAAACTCAAGTACTTTTGGTTTAAAGTCTGTAAAACCAATGTTCTCCAAGACTTCTAAGAAGGTTTTTGAAAAAGTTAAAGCACCTAGAAGTAAGGACAAGAACAAACCAGTACAAATGTGGGTTCCTAAAAGAGATATACCATGTGTTAAAGCAAGTACCGCTAAAGCAGTACTTAAGTCAAAGAAGTCAAATCACATAGAGTCACCTATGAATTTGACTACATAAATGAAACCACGAAGTATAAGAGTAAAAGTAGCATTACTGGGAATGCTTCAGTACAAACTCTGAAATGTGTAGGTCCCACAAGATCCGAGCCAAATGTGGCTTGGGTCTATGCTAAAAACTAACAAGTTTTATTTGTGTGCAGGGGCATTCATTGATGAATTAAAAGATAAAGGAATTGTAGATAGTGGATGCTCAAGACACGTGACAGGGAACAAAGATTTTCTTGCTGAATTTGAAGAATTCAGAGGAGGTCCAGTAGCCTTTGGGGGTAGAAAAGGTAGAATCACTGGCAAAGGGAAAATCAACACAGGAAAGTTGGAATTTGAAGATGTCTTCTTTGTAAAAGAATTGAATGAGTTCAATCGCTTTTCAGTATCACAAATGTGTGATAAGAAGAACAAGGTGCTATACACAGACAAAGACCGCTTGGTGTTGTCCAAAGACTTTGAGATGCCCAAGGAATCTCAAATACTGCTTAAAGTACCCAGGATAGAAAATATGTACACCTTTATTCTTCATATTATTACTCCAACAGGTGGTATTACATGTTTGCTAGCTAAGGCTTCTCTAGATGAGTCAAATTTATGGCATAGAAGGTTAGGTCATGTGAATTTTAAGAATCTTAATAGATTGGTAAAAAGGAATTTGGTTAGAGGTCTACCTAACAAATCTTTTCAAAATGATTTCACATGTGCTACTTGTCAAAAAGGAAAACAACATAGAGCCTCTTGTAAGACCAAGACTGTAAATACTGTGACAAAACCTTTGCATCTCTTGCATATGGATTTATTTGGTCCAGTTTCTATAAGAAGCATTAGCCATAAGACCTTTTGTCTAGTCATAACTGATGATTATAGTAGATTCAGTTGGTTTTTCTTTTTAGCCCTTAAAAGTGAAACAAGTAAATTACTAAAGGATTTTATCACTTTAGTTGAAAAGCAGTTCACTAAACAGGTTTTAATCATTAGGACTGATAATGGAACAGAATTTAAGAATGCTGATTTTGATGAATTCTGGAGGTCTAAAGGAATTAAGAGGCAATTTAGTAATCCTAGAACTCCTCAACAAAATGGAGTAGCTAAAAGGAAGAATAGGTAATTAATTGAGGCTGTTAGAACTATGCTTGCTGATTCACTTTTGCCAAATACCTTTTGGGCTGAAGCAATCAATACTGCATGTTATGTGTTAAATTGAGTCCTAGTAACTAAGACTCAAAACAAAACACCTTATGAACTTTTGACTAATGTAAAGCCTAACATAAGTCATTTAAAACCTTTTGGGTGTCATGTGTCCATACTAAATACTCTTGATTATTTGGGAAAGTTTGATGGAAAGTCTGATCCAGGATATCTTTTAGGATATTCATTGCAAAGTAAAGCATATAGGGTTTACAATTTGGCAACTAAGAAAGTTGAAGAAAATGATCATGTCAATTTCTTAGAAAATAAACCCAATGTTCCAGGAATGGGTTATGCTTGGATGTTTGATTTAGATTATCTAACTAACTCCATGGATTACTACTCTTTGCAAAAAGATTGTCAAACTAACAATGCAGGTGAGGAGTCAAGTGCAACTAATGCAGGTACTCAAGAAGATGTTTCTTCATCAGATGAAGATGTTCACATTTATGTGCCAAATATGCCTACTGTTACTCCCATGTCTGCAACTCCCAAGAAGCAAACCATGCCATTAAATGATGATCAAGCCTCCCAGGAGCTTCAGAGGCTTCAAGATCAAGAAAATAATGCTACATCTGCTAATAAGCATTCAGGAGAAGAATCTTTTGAGTCACAACACTCAGCAGTACATACTATACCTAGCGGTACTTCATCTACAAGTACTGCTAAGTCAAAATCTGCTAGATCTGCTTACTCACTAGAAGAGATTTTGCAAGCATTGGACGATGAAGACTTATATGCCAGTCCAGTGATTGTAGAGTTTTACCATACCTTTAGGAAAAGGAGGTAAATAGGGAAAGTATTTGTTAATGCAAGTGATGCCTAAAAACATTATTAGTGTTAACTAATCTTTCTTAGTTTTGATCACAACAAACCATACAACACATTTAGTGTAAAACACAAAATGAATTATTTAACTAACACTATCATCAAGGTAATAATCATATCACTAACCTTTCTTAATCATACTTAGTGATCATCAAAATGATTATCCTAAAAAGTTACTTTTATTAATATGACAAAAGACTTTTTAATAAACTTTCTTTTTTAGAAAATGTTTTATTAAAATGGAAAATGAAAATTTGAAAATAGCATATTTCCAATTGCTGTTAGAATATCCCTTGAAGGTTTCAAATACCTCAGATATTCCCACCCCACTAAAAGACAAAAAACGGAGTGGAGTCTAGTGGCGGTACCTTAAGTACCTACGCGGTACCTTAGCGATATGGTACCGCGGGGTGAGATAAGGTACCGCGCACAGTAGCCGTTATAGATCCGTTATACTTTGTCTCCTTTAAATAGTGGGTCAAATCTCATTTTCCTGCAAGCCTCTTGGACGTTTTTCTCAGCCCTCTTTCTATTTTCTATAGCATAATCATTAGTAAATGATCACTTAAATTGTTAAGGATGTTTACATATGATTATCCTCTTGATCCCCTCCTTTACCTTGTCCAATGAGAAGATCACTCACTCACTAGTGTTGTGATAAAGATGAATCTATGAGCTAGTCATATTCATCATGATACTCTTTTTGTTTTAGGTCAATCCAATGTATTTATGAATACTTGGACTAGTTGTGTTCATCCAAGTTATTTGTTAATACTTGGATTTGTTGTGTACATCCATTGCATATGTGTTTGCTTGGATTTGTGTTATGTAAATCCAAGCTACATGTGTGTACTTGGATAAGTCTAGTTGAGTTGTAATAGATTTGATTAGGAGTTCTCACTAAACTATAAAGTGATGTGGTTGTGTCTTGTGAGTTCTCACTAAACTTAAAAGTGATTAGTAGTTGTGTTGTGTGAAGTTCTCACTTAGCTTCAAAGTAAAGAGTCGTGAAGATTGGTTCTAGCTTTCGATTAGAACTCGACATCTAGCCTTTGTCGTAAAATGGTGAAGTAGGCAACGTCGTGAAGATTGGTTCTACCTTAAGATTAGAACCCGACATCTAGCCTTGTGTCATTAAATTGTGAAGTAGGCAACATTGTGTAGATTGGTCCTAGCTAAAGATTAGGTCTCGACATTTAGCTTAGTGTCGGAAAATAATGTAAGCAACGATGTAAGGTTTTCTCCGCCGAGAAGGGAGCTTGTGGATATAGTGGAAATATCGAGTAGGTGTACTCGAGGAGTGGAGTAGAAACGAGGATAGAGCCTTGTTGTCGAACCACTATAAATCTTGGTGTCTTCCCACTAGGTTGTCTCCTTTCTTACTCTTTACTTATTTTATTATCATTATACTTGCCTATTATCTTTGCTAGTGCATTTCAATTGAACCTAATCATTATGCAACTTAGCCTCAAGTAAAAGATAGTTTTGAAACAAACCAAATTGAAAGTAATTTTAATTTGGTCACCAATCGAAGAGAAACTATTCAACCCCCCCCCCCCCCCCCCTTCTAGTTTCTACAATTGGTATCAGAGCGATGGTCACTCAAGATCTTTGAAGTATATTGTTCTTTGAAACTTGGATCGATCCATTGTCTCCTCAAATTAGAAGGTCTAGTTGTACTAAAGTTTCTCTTTGGTCAAAACTATGTTTTCTTTGAAAATAGGTCTTTTAATTGATAATATTGCATCCCACTTAATATTAGTAGCCTTTATGCATCTTAGATATACTCTTGAAATGTATCTACTAGTTTGCATCTTGCTTTGTGTAGGTACTCATGAAGATCAATCACTTAATTGGTTGTGGATTGGTTACTTGCACTCGTAGAAGAATCATCTTCATTGATCTTTAACATCTTTGAATGATGATACCAAGATGATTGAGAATGATACTAGTCCTTGAAGACTTAGTAATCATCATAGTCATTGATTGGGCATAACACTTATTCCTTCATGGATTGCTCTTTGTGGCCAAGGTACGCTTTCGTTCTTCCACACGCCCTTTGATCATTCTTTTGATCATTACTTAACTATGTGCTTGTTCTCGGCATCCATACCTTGACATTTATTTGTGGTTTGTGTTTCTTTTCTTTCATCCTCTGAAACCTACATTGCTTGGATACTTGACTCACTATGGTGATGTAGAGTGAGTTAGTAGAAGCTTAAAGTATCAAGCATGATTTCCATGGTTTGCACCCATACGGTTAGTAGGCCCTTTGTGGGAGAGAAAGTGAATTAATACCTTGCTCATATTTTGGTTTAGACTAAGACTATTATTGAAAGTGATCTTAGTCTATACTTGAATAATTGCTTTGTGCTTATTAATTACCAAAGCCGTTTAACGTTTCGCCGGAAAGGCACGTCTTAAACCACTATATATGACACAAGCTCTTCGCTACAAGTATTTGAAGATTGTAATTAATCCCTTGAGCATTGATCATAGTCTTGATTCACTTCCCTTGACTTCTCTCCACTTAGTCGTTTTGCTACGAGTAGTCGTTTGTCCGTTTCGGTTCTTTTCGATCTTGATTTAACTCGTAATCCTTCATTAAGGCATATTGCTTAGTGTTATGATGATCCAATGATATTCTAAAAGGCTCATGATTTAATTTTAAGTATTTTAGAAAAACTTGGTTTTCAAAATTTGGCGTTTTTCATAGATAAAAACCTGCCTCTGTAGGCGGTTCCTTATCTCTGCGGCTCAAACCCGCGGTTCCTTATCGATAAGGTACCGCGGGCAGTAACTTTTGTTAGAGCGCCAGTTTGAGTTTTTTATTCTTTTTAAAACCAAACTCTCTCTCTCCCAAAAACACACAGCCGACGGGTTTTACCTTTTCCACCATTGTTGAAGCTTCCAAAACCTTCAATCACTCAAATTAATTGATTCCAAGTTGTGGGTTTCACTCATCCTTCATCTAACATCAATTAATTGTAAGTATTTTCTTTCAATTTCATCTATTTTGTTCTAGGGTTCATCCTTTCATAATTGGGGATTTTTAAAATTGAAATTGAATTAAAACCTTAATAGGAATGTGGGTTGACATGGTTATTTTAGTATGATTCCTTAGGTTGATATTCATTAAGATTTCACTAAAACCCACTTGTAGAACAAATCCGAATTTAGGCTAAATGATTTTGGTTGAATGATGGATTTGAGATGAACCCATGAACAAGTAGGTAATGACATTGTTAATGCTTACCTAAAAACCTTGTTTTGAAAAACCAATGTTCTAATCCATTGTTGATCTAGCATAGATCATGTGTTCTTGGTTAATGATGGAATAGACACATTATGAACATGAGAATGACATGGATTCAATCCTATGTTTGTCAAGAAATTGATATAACACATTCTTATATTTTTTATCTTTATTTTTTGTTTTTCATATGAGTGATTGGAGAAATATTGTCTTGTGTTTGTATTTAGGTACTTAATCATGCCTTCTCAATATAAAAAAGATCATCAATTCACTAGAGATTATATGCCCGACTTCTCTCAAACCTTTGTTTCCCCTCAACTCCAAAACGCTTTTCCATCCCTTTCCTCTCGTTGTTTCCATGAGGGTAGGATTGTAGATTCAAGAATAGCGGGAGATAATTATATCAACTCTATGTTCGAGCTTATTGGGTTTGATTTTTTGCTTTACATAGATGAGGTAATTTATCCCTTATTTCTTCTTGAGTTCTTTAGTACTTACTCCATGCTTGAAATCAACGACCAAATCTTTATTCGTTTTTTGTTGAATGGTCAAATCATTAAATATTCCCTCGATGACTTTGGTGATATTCTTGGTGTGCCATTTGAAGGCACTTGTCGTTTCACGGATAAGTGGAGACTAGATTCTCTCTTGGAGTCTAACGATAAACCTCCAAATGACACCACCGAAGTTGATCTAAATTTCATCCTTGAAATCATCACGAAAGAGCGTAGTGGAATCGTTGTGAGAAGCCTTCATACAAATGTGTGAAATGTGTATAGGTATGAAGTACTCTCAAGCGACCTTAAGGATTACATGCTCCAATGGGCAAACATCCTTAGGGAAAATGTGTTTTGTCTTGGTGGGAACCGAGATCATATCCCGGCTTGCATGGGGCATATGTTGTTTTGCCTGTTTACTTCCACCAAGTACAATCTTGCATATTACATCGCTCGACGTATAAATTATGCTCTTTCCAAACCCAAAACAAACCTCCCTTATGCTATGCTTCTTACTCGCCTCTTTAGAAGGGTTGGTCAAGATTTTCCTCAACTCGATCTTTCTCGCTTTCACCCGGTTCAACGGGTTATGATGCCTATTCAAGAGGCGTATGAACGAAAGCCAAGAAGTGACCGTGGTTCGAGAAAATCCGACCATCAAGAGCCGGATGAGGAGGACACCGATATGCCACCAAGTGATGGTGATGGCATCGGTCCTAGTTCTCATTTTGACTCTTCGAGTAACTCCCATCCATCCTCAAATCAATTCGAGGATGATTTTGAATACTTAGATCCTCCTCCTCACCCTTCTAGTGATGTTCCTGAAGATCTTAATATGGAGCATCTTTATCGTGAGAATCTTAGAACTCGGGGAGAATTACATGAACACCGAGTGGAGTCAAGAAAAGGATTCAAGTATTTGGGAAAGATGATCAAGGGTTTAGGAAAGAAAAGGAGGTGAAGACTTTGAAGTTGTGTCAAAGTTTGGATTTGATGGTTAAACATTTGGTTATTAACACTTTGGTTTATTTGTTTATTAACTTGTGTTGCATGTTTGGATTACTATTTACATAGCTTTGTGCATGCCTTATGATAATTAGCTTATTAGATTGTGATCTGTAGTTAACTTTGGCTTGTGAAACTTTTGGGAAAAATCTGGGTTTATCAAAATATGGGACGGGAAATTTTTGTAAACCCACTGGTCGCGGTTCCATATCGACCCACGGTTCCTTACCGATAAGGTACCGCCGGTCCTAGATAAGGAACCACCGGTCACTGTGCACGACAGCATCTTTGCTTTACACTGTTTTCTTAAATTTGTTTAAACCTTGCATGATTTTCAGTAATAAACTGCACATTTCCTAAACTAGGTTACCTAAATTCATTATTCACCTAAAATGATTTTAACCCATTACTAGTTTGGATCATCCCCTCACCCATTGAAACCCACCTTGTTTGCCATGTTCTTCACACATCAAACATACTTCCCTAAACCTTAAACCACCCTAATCAACCATGGTGTGTACCAAAACCTCAAACACTTCCAATACCTCCACCCCAAGGAAAACACTCAAAATAAGGGTTAAGGTAGCTAAGCCTAACTCCTCACCTTTCCACACACCTAAGAATGAGATGGCTCCTATCCTCATTTATTCATCACCTTCCCCACCTCTTGCACCATGCAAGACTTCATCCACTCATGGTACTAACCACTCCATTGGTTCTACCTCCTCTTCATTCAACTCAAGAATGAATGAGCTCTCTTCACCCTTCACTCCAAGTGCACCCTTGGAAGTGACCACACAACCCCAACCAATCCAAAGCATTCCTTTTGTGAATGACTTTGATGAAACTTTGGTGACTTCACCATTTACCCCTCACAACTCACCCATTTCACCAACCTTGGAGAATTTACCTCCACACTCACCCATTTCCCCTTTAGGGAACATGCCTCCACTTTCACCCACATAACCCTTGGAGAACTTGCCTCCTCTACCTCCACCCAACTCAAACATCCCAATTTTGGGTGTTCCACTTTCCCTCCTCTTGGGTGATCCTTACTATGGGTTTCAACAAACTCATGGTCCTAGTTGTCCATGTTGTCTCTACAACCACTACATCATCCATAACCTAAGGATGGATATGTATGGACTACATAGGGGTTTGCAAGAGTTCTTGCTTGCCTTGTTCTTCATGCCTCCTCCTAGGAGATGAATGATGGAGTTTTCTTAATAAGAGTTTTCAACAAAACCAAGCCAAAGAAAACTACTTATCTAGATTTAATGTTAAGCTAGCTATGTATTAGTTAGTTTTTATTTGTCTTTGTACTTGCCTCATTAATGAATGTTTCTTGTTGTTGACTTATGGATTTAGCTTTGTGTGTTTCTATCTTTTTGTGCACACTAATCAACTTTAATTTGAAATTAAAATTGAACCTAAATCTATCACAACACCTAAACTTGACTAAAATTGGTTCAAAATGATATCTAAATTATTTTGTCACCCTTTGTCAAGACATTCTTTGTGAATGTGTTGCTTTATGCAACCCTAGCATATTTTGGTGCTAATAGAGGTACAATTCCAAGATTTGCAACTTTTTTTAGAAAGTCTTAGTTTTTCCCAAAACCCAGGAAAAACATAGTTTAAAGTCCACTGGACGCGGTTCCTTAAAGTCCCGCGGTTCCTTAGCGATATGGAACCGCCGGCCCCTATAAGGTACCGCGGACAGTAAGTGGCTTTTGACGAATTTTTGGTCAAAACTTTTAAAACCCTATTCCTTGTCAAGATTCCTTGTTTACTCAAATTGACTAAACATTCCTTGACACTACACATTTTGTATTCAAATTCATACCTTGATTACATTTTACTTATACCCCAACCTTGAGATTTCATTCTCACACCTTCCCAACCTTGAGAATTCATTCTCACATAACCTTGAGACATCATTCTCACACTCTCACAATGCTTAACTCCTACATTCCTAACCTTGACATTTATTTGTCACAACCCCACTTACCCAAAGCTTCCTCATCTAAGCTTTCAAAGAAACCAAAAATCTCGGTTCGACCTGTTTGGGTTAAGAAGAATGAACCATCTTCGTCCAAACCACCCAAAAACCCTACCTTCTCTCCAATCAAGTATTGGAATGAGACTTATACCATAAACCCCATCACCGGAGCAAAAGAAAATGTTTCCCCACCACCACAATCCTTCAATACCCCTCAACTCAATGACCTTTCAACCTTCCCAAACCTCACAAGGCATTGTGAAAACATTCCCAAACCCATTACCCCACCTCCACCAAACCCTAAGTTTGATGCCATACCCCCATCAAACGATTTTGTGTTGCATCATGGATCCTCGTGTGATTGTTGCCGATTTCAACAAATTGAACTTGCTCATGTGTATAAGAAGTTAAATTTTCTTGAATTCCTACTCACTCGACCTCCTATTCAAGTTTTCGTTCCGATGAACAAAACTTCGAATGATGCATCGTCGTCTTTTTAGTTTTTTTTTTATTTTATTTTTAGCAATCTTAGAATAAATCACTATTAGACTAGCTTATGCTTAGTGGTTTATTTTCCATATTTATTGCTTTTTGATACTCATATTGTGTGTATGACTATCTTCTTTGTTGTGTCTCTTTTTTTCTTTATGTAATCTTTGTGTTATTTGTGTACTATTTAATTAGTTCTATTTTGAGTTGATCTTGGTTAATTTTTACAATTGCTTATGGGTGATTCCATCAATTCTAAAGCTTTAACCCATTGACAAGCTTATCATCTTCATTGGATTGAAGTTTGATTTTGTCAATTACCTCTTTGGACATACTTAGCAAAATACTTGCTTCTAATTTGAGATTTCTTCTCTTTATCCCTCTCAAGTTACTTAGTAGGTAGTGATCATATATACATTGGTGTTTCTTTCCTTTCTACTAACCTTTGTGCAGCATGTCACCTTAGCTCACAAACTTGGTGCCCCAAGCAAGGGGGGGCAACCACCAAGGGGGAGCTACTAGCAAAGTTCGACGTTCTTCAAAGACTTGTGCTAACCTTTTTGCTACGACAAAGGGGGAGAAATGATAGTGATAAACTAGTTAATAATTCTATATTTTGTGTTTCTACGTAAATGAGTTTATCGTTTGTCGTAATCAAAAAGGGGGAGATTGTTAATGCAAGTGATGCCTAAAAACATTATTAGTATTAACTAATCTTTCTTAGTTTTGATCACAACAAACCATACAACACATTTAGTGTAAAACACAAAATGAATTATTTAACTAACACTATCATCAAGGTAATAATCATATCACTAACCTTTCTTAATCATACTTAGTGATCATCAAAATGATTATCTTTAAAACTCACTATTGTTAATATGACAAAAGACTTTTTAATAAACTTTCTTTTTTAGAAAATGTTTTATTAAAATGGAAAATGAAAATTTGAAAATAGCATATTCCAAATGCTGTTAGAATATCCTTTGAAGGTTTCAAATACCTCAGATATTCCCACCCCACTAAAAGACAAAAAACGGAGCGGAGTCTAGTGGCGGTACCTTAAGTACCTATGTGACAATTCGTCAATTTATGGTCGATATTTTATTCTCAATATTTATTTGAAAACATTATTTTAATGTTACAATATGAACTCACTTATTTTTGGGAAGTAATTTGGATTTACGTCTTGAAGTAGCATCGACTACGTCTAAACCGGAGGATTCAACGTTACGTGCTTACGTTTACATACACCGTCTTTGGTGACAGTCCGACATTTCAGAAAATAAATTTATCTGCAAATATTATTTTTGAGTTTTAAATTTGTGTTGGTTCACAAACTCACAAATTTACGAGAAGAGATTAGGACTTACGATTTTATTTTAACGTCCTTTACGACTAAACCGGAAACCTTAGGATTACGTATTTACGTTTTCGAACTCCGTTTTTGATGAGAAAATTTTTATTGGATTCGTTTTGTGACGTTGATTCATAATTTATAAAAACGTTTTTCGTAAAACGACCCGAGGGAACGCAAATCGATGAAACTAGAATCGAGGAGTACCCGTAAATAAATGGGGATGAGACAAGTGGGACACTTGCCCCACCCCCATCAAAACCGGCCCAAGCTAGGACACCACATCATTTGATGTGGCACCTTTGTAACAATAATGCTACACTTCTAAGCAAAGCTTACAAGTTAAGCTTTTACACCTCAAAACAACTAGCTAACACATACCATCCATTCCAACATGCAAAATAACTTCATTTTCTCCTCCCTCTCTCTAAAAATGCCGTCCCATTTGCTCAACCAAAACACCCCATTCATGCAATTTTTAACCACAAACATATGTTATAATTAACATATGTTAATCTCCATTCAAAAAGCTGAAGATTGGTGCAACTTATAACATCCAAGGAGGAGTATTCATGGTGTCTTGGGGCTGATTTTCCACAAGGAGTTTATGAAGATTGGTGGTCTTGAAGATGGTCTTGGCTATGCACAAGTTCCTCCATCAAAATCCATGTTTTGATCACAACCTACATCATCATGGTGGTATAAAGATTGTCCTCCTCATCTTCTTGTTATTTTGATTATGTAAACATGTATTTTATTTCCTATTGTATATGTATATGATGATTATATGATGATAAAAATGTTATGTGGGGATTTGTTGTTGATAAATATGATTAAAAAGGTGAAAAACTATAAGAAACAAGGTTAAAATCTTGCTTAATTTTCATGGCTGTATAAAACAGTAAAGAAACATTTTATGAACTGATAAAATGATGAAGTAGAATTGATATACAGTAAGCTATGATTTTTGTACACATGTGAGAGTTGGCCATGCAATGGAATCATTGTAATGAGTGAGATATGATCAATACAAGTTTAAGATACAAATCTGAGTTCACTGTTTTGGACGATTTTTAGAAAATACTTAGAAGATGATTCAACAGTAGCTATATGAGAGTTAAATGTAGCACATATCATGTAGTTTATGTGATAAAAATTTGAGCTTCTATCTCCATATAGAACTCAAGATATGGCAGTTTTGGTGAAAGTGAAGTTAAAAATCAGATTTTGGAAATTAAAGTATAATACTATTATATAAGCACTCAAAATTTAATAGTATAAAATATAAATTAAAACCCACTAACTTATATAACACATTTATATAAATATGTACAATGGTAAATAAGTGGACATTTTATAAAAATGGTAACTTATTAAGTTTTATAAGTTATAAAACTATAAACATGATTTTTACGACTTTTTCGGCTAATACCGTAAAATTAACGTTTTTGTTAAATAAAACTTAGATGGTTGGACCCGTCTAATGTAAACCTTTATAAACACATATATTGATATATAGACATGTATAACAAGTGAAAACCGATAGAACTGAACTATAGGACATACGGACGTTAACGGACTAAATTAACGTTATTGGACTAATAATACAACAAAATGGACTAAAACACTTATAAACTTATTTATTGGGCTTAACCCATTTAGGCCCAACTTGTAAAGTGTAGATACTGATAATATAAGTATAACATGGATCAATACAAGTTAAAGAACTTATAATAAGTTTATTGGACTTAAAACACGTAAATAGGTAAAACTAGTAAACTAGTAAGAAGTTACCAATACGTAAACACTAAAATGAGTAAAAGAGAATATGTAAACCCACTTGATCATCATATATAAATAATCATCATATGTATACATACTTGTTATTTTTATGAAGTCATTGGACATGAGTCTAAGACGAATATTATTTGTCTAGGTTTCCGTGATTGAAGCACGTAACGTACGTCCGAATTGCCGACAATCCGCCTTCCCACATCAACGTGAGTTCATAGCCTCGCACTCTTTTAAATGTTTTTATGAAATGTTTTATAAACCCGCGAGGGAGATAACATGTTAGTTTTTATAAAATAGGACACCATTTGTCCCGATTGTTTGTTTATTGATTTGGACCCGAATGATTGAATGACCCGATTGTATGACCCGATAAATGATTAAAGGACCCGATAAATGAAATCAAATGGATTATTAAAGTTAGGTAATGTCACTAAAAGTCCCATTAGAATGAATTGTGAACTACCGGGATTTGGTAGACGCTTATGCATTTAATAGTACTATTTGGGGACGATCACCCCAGTTCGCGCCTTGACGGTTGATCCCCGTCGTGCCACATTGATTGGTAAGCGAATTTATGGATGAGAAGATTTCCATAGCGTGACCTTTGTGACGACACGCTACTTTAGATGGGCAAAATTGGTATCGGGTTAGCTACCCGTTGTTGGTTTAGTAAGGTAAGAATGTCATGCGGCTTATAATAATCCAAAAACTAACGAAATACTACTAGACGCTCCGAATTACGATGTATTGCCTGACTAGCAATACTGGGTCATACTATTGATATTATGTTTGTGTTTTGGTTTTCATAACCATATTCATATAACGGTTTTTATTTTTATACAACGTTATAAGACGTATTGTACGATGTTTTTACGACATTGGCTCGTATAATGATTTTTAAGGCAAATGCATATATTATGATTTTCGATAAGGATTTGTATAAAACGACTTTGGCTACTTTATGGCCTATTAAAATGATTTGTACAAAATGATTTTCAGTAATAATTTTATACTGATATTATATTGATGGATTTTATTAAACTCTATGAATTCACTCGGCGTTATCGCTGACCTTTTCTTTTAACATGTTTTGTCTCAGGTACTTGAAGGTAATTCTCAGGAAGACAACAAGAATTCATGGCCCGCACCTAAATACTTATTTTCCATTCAAATACTTTGTAAAACTTTGTATGAAATATAATGACTTGGGACCTATGTAACTTTGATATTTATGAATGGAAATGATTTATTAATTAAACGACGCGATTTTTAAGCGTTGTGTATGATGTGAGTAATGTGCTATCCCGTAACACCAACTAGTCTTCCGCTGTATTGAGTTGTATAAATTTGGGGGTGTTACAGTTTGGTACCAGAGCTCTCGTTATAGAGAACGAAATATTTTTAAAACCAAGGTTTTGAATACAACATTTCAAAATCTTTTAACTATAAACATTTTTCTAAAAATGTCTAAAAATCTTTTGACTATAACGGTGCCGAAGAATTCCCGAGTTACCGACAAGGCCAGACTGAGAAGTGTTATTTTAATATATATATAACTTAGATTATATATATATATATATATATATGATGTAATTTGATTACATGATTATTTGATGATTATTTTGATATTTATACGAGGTATTTATACGACGTAGATTGTCACAAGAAACCCTAAATCCCCTAGTAAATTAATCGAAGCTATTCTCGTAGGAATTCTAGCTATCCTAGATCTAAACCAAGTTGTGGATATTTATGATCCCAACAAATGGTTGATATTCATAGAAATGTAGATATTAGTTGATTGTGATATTGAAAAAGAATTGGCGAGATTAAATCTGATATCGATGTCATGACAATCTTTCCTTATAGAGTGGAGTTTGACTAAACGTTACCACCTAGAAAGATGTCATTTGAGTCGTTGTCATCCAGTTCTTAAATTGAAATCGAAAGGGTGAATGTTGCACTTGAGGCTGTCATTGGAACCATTACCCAAAAGCCTCATGGCACTAGTACCTTTCTGAGAAGTCTAATTGAATGTATGAGTCATCTCATACTAGTGACTTATTTGATAACTATTGATGAAGGATATATAGGATTGGAAATTAAGTGTTGATCATATCGAGCTTTTATTGCCCTATTAAGGTTTATAAATAAGGTTGAAAGTATTGGAGAATGAGGTAGGATATCGAATTGAGTATAAAAAAATTGGTTAAAACTTGAATAAAGTAAATTTAACCTGTATGGAATATGAGATTGTTAAGAGGAAGTCATTAAGTCCTATGATTGTATTATAAGGTTTTAAATGATTGGTAGTTCGTGTTAAGGGTTGTTCCTAGGCCATTGTCCACTAACGAGGATGCCCAGTGTCCAAGAAATAAACTGAAGAAATCTTCTTCTGAATTGAGACCGATGGATCTTCCGGGACATGTGGAACACCTAATGACTCTTGTAGATTAGTATTCATTGAGGTATCTTTTAAAAATAATCCCTAACTTAACTGAGACATCAGTTGGTAGGATGAGATATTGGAATTGTATGACATAGTGACACATAATGTGTTACGGTACAATTTGACTTGTTTGTGATTAATGAAAAGACTACCTTTGATTGCTAAATTCTACATGTATCGATGTTATCTATCTTTTATTGCTTCATCCTAATGCTTGCATTAGAGATGCAACCATTGAACAAGTACTCATCTTGAATTGAGTTACGTTGTAGATTATTCTTTTGAGTGCCATCGAGGTCATGAACCTCATGATTAATTGGCTAAGCTCATTTCCTATCATATCGTAGTTAGTTCTTGGTGAACAAGCTTTCATCACTCCTTGCAGATCACTCATTGTTTTTATAAAAATAAAACAGTATCCCTTGAGAAAAATTGAATCTTCATCACCATATGGATTATTAAAAGTAAGATTTATAAGTGATTGTTATCGAAATAAAGTTGTTTATAAAACACCTTGGAAAACTTAATTGTTTTCATAACAAGGAAAATCTTTGTAAATTTATTTTGATTCTTATTTAAGAATTAAGCATGAAAATGTTTTTTTTTATTATAAACATGATGATAAAATTTTGACGAACTGAGTATTGCATCGTTAATCTTGAAATTGTATATAGTTGCGCGCCTACATACAATTTGGAATGGACTATGCAAGACTGATTAGTAGTCACCATAAAAACTAATGAATAAACACTACATTTTCTTTAAAGATTGTGAAAGATTAAATTTTATGAGATCTGCAAGAAGTGAAAAATAGGGACGTAATGTTAGGGACACCTACATGTGTGCCTGTAGCATCTATTCTTCTGAGTCGAATTTACTCATCTATGGACATTGTCTTATTTGACGATTGACAATTATTTCTTGTCCAATTCTCCCGTAGTGAGATTCTTAGGAAAAGTATCTGATTACCGAGTGTTGATACCCGACTGGATGTATTGACGTTCTCATCATTTCTTTTGATTTGATTTCATTTGAATGACCTGGGTAACGATCCGAGGAGCTTTCGAATGCGTACTCAAATCATGAAAACATGGGATATATTCATATTCAGTAAATGTTTTCGTCTACATCTGATTTGAAATTCTCTCGCATAGATTATTCGTTGACCTTACTCTTTTAATAGTAGTTATGTCTTCTGATATCCTTGAACTTATGAAGGATTATGAGTTATTATTAGACTTTTGAGAAGTTCACATCTTATCGACGGCAATAAAACTGAAAAGTTGATAGTGCTAGTAGAATGGATTGATTGATTATGACATGACAACATTGTCTTAATTGATGGGAACTCGAGTAGAATTTCCCTAAAAGATAAGATGTTGATTATCAAAAGTGATATAAATAATTCTTGATGGATGATTTTATCCTGCATTTAGACTTAAAAGTATACCGTGAATGGTTATGAACTAGTTATAGATATTGTAATCTACAAGAACCTAAAATGAATTTATTAAAAGGTGATAATGTTATCTGAAACTTTAGTAAGTAATTGTTGATGAATTACCTAGACCTTTGCCATTTAGGCAAGTTGAATTTGGTATTGATTATATTCTCGGTGATGTACTTGTGGCTTGTGCACTGTACGTCAGCACCATCTGAATTTAAGGAATTACCGTACAACTGAGAGAGTTGTCGGAGAAAGATTTTATTATACCAAGTCTGTCATCCTGAAGAGCTATGGTGTTATCATTCCTTATATATATAGATTACTGTGAGTGAGTAAATTGACAATCGAAAACGATATCCATAACTCGAAATGGAAGATTTGTTCGATCATTTACAAGGTTTTTGATCCTCAGCATGGTTATCATCAACTTCGCATCTGCGAAAAGGATTATCTATTCCAATAACTACATCCGGTACTTGTAATGAACATTACGAGTTTCATGTTATGTCGTTTGGATTGACTAATACACATGTAGCATTCATAAATTTGGTGAATCACGTGTATAGGCTGTAATTTGATAAATTTATGCTTGTGATCATTAAGGATCATTTGTTTGTTTATAAGAATAAGAATGAGTTAATAATTATTTATAGATTGCCCTGAATTGGCCGAACAATGAAAACATGTACCTTAAATATTTAACATAAGACTTAAGACTTAATTCTTTACATGATTTAACCGTGTGATTAATAGATAATGGAAGCTATATTGACTTTTCAAAGATTAGAACCATTAACGCTTAAGGATTAAAAACTTAATCCTTTATATAAAATGACCGTTGGATTAATAATGGTAAGATGTATGCATATAGACTCTTCAAAAATTAAGAACCCTTTTAAGACTTTGGGTTTTACTAAAAAGAAAGTGCGAATATATTTGGACAAATGTTTTAACAAAGGATTTTAAGGGATTATTCCCTTATACACAAACCATTTAACTAAACTTCTGTTTAGGGGTAAATGTTTGTGTATACTTCTAGACAACCTAAGAAGAATTTAGGAAACTATATAACTTATAACTTGAAGTTGAAACGAAAATTTTGCTTTTCAACTAAGAAAACGTTGACCAAAGTATAAACAAAGGTTTTTCGAACATTTACGGATCTTATTAAATATTTTCGATAAATCAACAAAAATCTTGTTAATTAAATTCAAATTTATTTTTGAACATTTTATATAATTGGTCGAACTAGGAAATTTAAAATTTTACGTTTACGTATCATAAAAATTTTAGATATCTAACCTTTAATTACTTGTAATACTTATTGACGCTTAAAACGTCGGATTAAGAAAAACTGATAAAAATGATAGATGAGACGAAACTAAAACAGAGAAAATGTGAAGAAATGATTTTTGAATAAATACGGACATGATAACAATTTCATCAGGAAGGTTAACGTAATTACTGACGCATAATATAGAAAGAATATCTGAGTGAATTGTGGACATGATAATTACATCATCAGGAGAAGTGAATATAGATACTGACACATTATGTATAAAATATAAAGAACCAATTAGGATGTGTTCCTTAATAATGAAGGTGCAAAATAAATTGCTGAACAATATAAAAATAAACAATGTTTGTAAAAAGGATAATATAAATAGTGAAAGGTTTCACGGCTAAATATTTTAAAGACCACTTGTGATAGTCTAAATATGGAGGATTGTGAGATATAGTTATGTTGGAATTTGTAAGTATAAGTATTCTATTTATGTCATTGATGACAAAAAGTATCTGTGTCTGAAGAAGTTGTACTGATGGCAATTATGAAGGCAGACATCGCCTCATACATTAGTAAACGTCTAGCTACTGCAAAGGTCATCATCTGAATTTGATTCGATTTGGGTCATCATCGACAGACTGACCAAATATGCTAATATCATTCCCGTTAATGATAAATGCAAAAGAGTTATGTAAACATATTGTGCCTGTATCGAACATCTTTATCAAGATCCTCGCTTCGCATTGAATTTCTAGAGATTTGCTCAGAAATCATTGAGAACGAACCTTGATGAGAGTACTATGTACCACCCCAAATCGAAGGGACGAGGTAAAGTAACAATACAAAGTAATATAAGTGCCGTTTTATGTTTGAATGATTGACCTTTGGTAATAGACCGTATAATCGTTTTCCTCTGGAGAGATTATCATTGATAATTATCGTATTAGGATCGAGATCTAATCTTGTTAGGATCTAAATCTTAGAGCATCTGTAAGCAAGAGTTGAGACGGAGACATCCGACATACACCCATTGTGAGTTGGACATGTCTTTTAGGTTTAAGGTTTCCTATGATGGCGAACCTAACCTTACAAAATACCCGACCCGCGAGATCTGAAATGATTGTTGAAATTAGGATTTGATTATTGACAGCCGGTAGTGGGCAAGAGGTTATGTGAATATGAAATGTAGATCTTGAAGTGCCAAATGGGTAGCGAAGTTATGCCACAATTTTTAACCTTGGAAAATGAATTCATGATCTGACAAATCATGGGATATGAGTCCCCGTTGTATGGGACCATTGAGATGATGTAAAAGTTGGGATTGAAAGGCATATAAGCTGGATCTACCCTAGGACTTCAAGAACTGCGTGAATTATGTTTCGTAAATCGAACTTGATGGAATATCTATCAAGTGAGAATCTGATTGTTTCTTAGTAAAGTTTAGATCGGCGAAAAGTTGCATTCATCAAAAACCCGTGAACATCATGGATAGAGAAAGTAAGTCAACATTAAGCCTGATCTTATTCCCGTAGTTATGTTGATAGAACTCGCGTATTGTAATGAATTACACTTGTGAGAAAAGACCGAATGTGGAGGAAATACCCACATGGCTTTAACTCTATAAGAAGCGAGTAGTAAGGTAAGATGATCTTTGAGGACAAAGATCCTGTTTAGGGGTAAATGCTGTGACAATCCGTCAATTTATGGTCGATATTTTATTCTCAATATTTATTTGAAAACATTATTTTAATGTTACAATATGAACTCACTTATTTTTGGGAAGTAATATGGATTTACGTCTTGAAGTAGCATCGACTACGTCTAAACCGGAGGATTCGACGTTACGTGCTTACGTTTACATACACCGTCTTTGGTGACAGTCCGACATTTCAGAAAATAAATTTATCTGTAAATATTATTTTGGAGTTTTAAATTTGTGTTGGTTCACAAACTCACAAATTTACGAGAAGAGATTAGGACTTACGATTTTATTTTAACGTCCTTTACGACTAAACCGGAAACCTTAGGATTACGTATTTACGTTTTCAAACTCCGTTTTTGATGTGACAATTTTTATTGAATTCGTTTTGTGACGTTGATTCATAATTTATAAAAACGTTTGTCGTAAAACGACCCGAGGGCACGCAAATCGAGGAAACTAGAATCGAGGAGTACACGTAAATAAATGGGGATGAGACAAGTGGGACACTTGCCCCACCCCCATCAAAACCGGCCCAAGCTAGGACACCACATCATTTGATGTGGCACCTTTGTAACAATAATGCTACACTTGTAAGCAAAGCTTACAAGTTAAGCTTTTACACCACAAAACAACTAGCTAACACATACCATCCATTCCAACATGCAAAACAACTTCATTTTCTCCTCCCTCTCTCTAAAAATGCCGTCCCATTTGCTCAACCAAAACACCTCATTCATGCAATTTTTAACCACAAACATATGTTATAATTAACATATGTTAATCTCCATTCAAAAAGATGAAGATTGATGCAACTTATAACATCCAAGGAGGAGTATTCATGGTGTCTTGGGGCTGATTTTCCACAAGGAGTTTATGAAGATTGGTGGTCTTGAAGATGGTCTTGGCTATGCACAAGTTCCTCCATCAAAATCCATGTTTTGATCACAACCTACATCATCATGGTGGTATAAAGATTGTCCTCCTCATCTTCTTGTTATTTTGATTATGTAAACATGTATTTTATTTCCTATTGTATATGTATATGATGATTATATGATGATAAAATGTTATGTGGGGATTTGTTGTTGATAAATATGATTAAAAAGGTGAAAAACTATAAGAAACAAGGTTAAAATCTTGCTTAATTTACATGGCTGTATAAAACAGTAAAGAAATATGTTATGAACTGATAAAATGATGAAGTAGAATTGATATACAGTAAGCTATGAGTCTTGTACACATGTGAGAGTTGGTCATGCAATGGAATCATTGTAATGAGTGATATATGATCAAAACAAGTTTAAGATATAAATCTGAGTTCACTGTTTTGGACGATTTTTAGAAAATACTTAGAAGATGATTCAACAGTAGCTATAGAAGAGTTAAATGTATCACATATCATTTAGTTTATGTGATAAAAATTTGAGCTTCTATCTCCATATAGAACTCAAGATATGGCAGTTTTGGTGAAAGTGAAGTTAAAAATCAGATTTTGGAAATTAAAGTATAATACTATTATATAAGCACTCAAAATTTAATAGTATAAAATATAAATTAAAACCCACTAACTTATATAATACATTTATATAAATATGTACAATGGTAAATAAGTGGACATTTTATAAAAATGGTAACTTATTAAGTTTTATAAGTTATAAAACTATAAACATGATTTTTACGACTTTTTCGGCTAATACCGTAAAATTAACGTTTTTGTTAAATAAAACTTAGATGGTTGGACCCGTCTAATGTAAACCTTTATAAACACATATACTGATATATAGACATGTATAACAAGTGAAAACCGATAGAACCGAACTATAGGACATACGGACGTTAACGGACTAAATTAACGTTATTGGACTAATAATACAACAAAATGGACTAAAACACTTATAAACTTATTTATTGGGCTTAACCCATTTAGGCCCAACTTGTAAAGTGTAGATACTGATAATATAAGTATAACATTGATCAATACAAGTTAAAGAACTTATAATAAGTTTATTGGACTTAAAACACGTAAATAGGTAAAACTAGTAAACTAGTAAGAAGTTACCAATACGTAAACACTAAAATGAGTAAAAGATAATATGTAAACCCACTTGATCATCATATATAAATAATCATCATATGTATACATAATTGTTATTTTTATGAAGTCATTGGACATGAGTCTAAGACGAATATTATTTGTCTAGGTTTCCGTGATTGAAGCACGTACCGTACGTCCGAATTGCCGACAACCTGCCTTCCCACATCAACGTGAGTTCATAGCCTCGCACTATTTTAAATGTTTTTATGAAATGTTTTATAAACCCGCGAGGGAGATAACATGTTAGTTTTTATAAAATAGGACACCATTTGTCCCGATTGTTTGTTTATTGATTTGGACCCGAATGATTGAATGACCCGATTGTATGACCCGATAAATGATTAAAGACCCCATAAATGAAATCAAATGGATTATTAAAGTTAGGTTATGTCACTAAAAGTCCCATTAGCATGAATTGTGAACTACCGGGATTTGGTAGACGCTTATGCATTTAATAGTACTATTTGGGGACGATCACCCCAGTTCGCGCCTTGACGGTTGATCCCCGTCGTGCCACATTGATTGGTAAGCGAATTTATGTATGAGAAGATTTCCATAGCGTGACCTTTGTGACGACACGCTACTTTAGATGGGCAAAATTGGTATCGGGTTAGCTACCCGTTGTTGGTTTAGTAAGGTAACAATGTCATGCGGCTTATAATAATCCAAAAACTAACGAAATACTACTAGACGCTCCGAATTACGATGTATTGCCTGACTAGCAATACGGGGTCATACTATTGATATTATGTTTGTGTTTTGGTTTTCATAACCATATTCATATAACGGTTTTTATTTTTATACAACGTTATAAGACGTATTGTACGATGTTTTTACGACATTGGCTTATATAATGATTTTTAAGGCAAATGCCTATATTATGATTTTCGATAAGGATTTGTATAAAACGACTTTGGCTACTTTATGGCCTATTAAAATGATTTGTACAAAATGATTTTCAGTAATAATTTTATACTGATATTATATTGATGGATTTTATTAAACTCTATGAATTCACTCGGCGTTATCGCTGACCTTTTCTTTTAACATGTTTTGTCTCAGGTACTTGAAGGTAATTCTCGGGAAGACAACAAGAATTCATGGCCCGCACCTAAATACTTATTTTCCATTCAAATACTTTGTAAAACTTTGTATTAAATATAATGACTTGGGACCTATGTAACTTTGATATTTATGAATGGCAATGCTTTATTAATTAAACGACGCGATTTTTAAGCGTTGTCTATGATGTGAGTAATGTGCTATCCCGTAACACCAACTAGTCTTCCGCTGTATTGAGTTGTATAAATTTGGGGGTGTTACAACCTACGCGGTACCTTAGCGATATGGTACCGCGGGGTGAGATAAGGTATCGTGCACAGTAGCCGTTATAGATCCGTTATACTTTGTCTCCTTTAAATAGTGGGTCAAATCTCATTTTCCTGCAAGCCTCTTGGACGTTTTTCTCAGCCCTCTTTCTATTTTCTATAGCATAATCATTAGTAAATGATCACTTAAATTGTTAAGTATGTTTACATATGATTATCCTCTTGATCCCCTCCTTTACCTTGTCCAATGAGAAGATCACTCACTCACTAGTGTTGTGATAAAGATGAATCTATGAGCTAGTCATATTCATCATGATACCCTTTTTGTTTTAGGTCAATCCAATGTATTTATGAATACTTGGACTAGTTGTGTTCATCCAAGTTATTTGTGGATACTTGGATTTGTTGTGTACATCCATTGCATATGTGTTTGCTTGGATTTGTGTTGTGTAAATCCAAGCTACATGTGTGTACTTAGATAAGTCTAGTTGAGTTGTAATAGATTTGATTAGGAGTTCTCACTAAACTATAAAGTTATGTGGTTGTGTCTTGTGAGTTCTCACTAAACTTAAAAGTGATTAGTAGTTGTGTTGTGTGAAGTTCTCACTTAGCTTCAAAGTGAAGAGTTGTGAAGATTGGTTCTAGCTTTCGATTAGAACTCGACATCTAGCCTTGTGTCGTAAAATGGTGAAGTAGGCAACGTCGTGAAGATTGGTTCTACCTTAAGATTAGAACCCGACATCTAGCCTTGTGTCGTTAAATTGTGAAGTTGGAAACGTTGTGTAGATTGGTCCTAGCTAAAGATTAGGTCTCGACATTTAGCTTAGTGTCGGAAAATAATGTAAGCAACGATGTAAGGTTTTCTCCGCCGAGAAGGGAGCTTGTGGATATAGTGGAAATCTCGAGTAGGTGTACTCGAGGAGTGGAGTAGAAACGACGATAGAGCCTCGTTGTCGAACCACTATAAATCTTGGTGTCTGCTAATGTTAAGATTTTGCTAGTTGAAAAAGTTCATTTTCTCGGTATCTTCTCGAATTGATTTCCGGTTCAAAGTGCGACTCAATTGTTCTTGGTGGAAATGAAAATGGTTTGGTTATCTATTACTAAGTAAAATGAAGATGTAAATTGCGATAAGTAAAAGGAATGCAAAAGGAATGCGAAAGGAATGTAAAAGGAATGCTGAAAGGAATGCTAAAAGGAATGCTGATAGGAATGCTGATAAGAATGCTGATAGGAATGCTGATAGGAATGCTGATAGGAATGTTGATAGGAATGCTGATAGGAATGCTAATAGGAATGCTGATAGGAATGCTGATAGGAATGCTGATAGGAATGCTGATAGGAATGCTAATAGGAATGCTGATAGGAATGCTAATAGGAATGCTAATAGGAATGCTGATAGGAATGCTGATAGGAATGCTAATAGGAATACTGATAGGAATGCTGATAGGAATGCTGATAGGAATGCTGATAGGAATGCTGATAGGAATGCTGATAGGAATGCTGATAGGAATGCTGATAGGAATGCTGATAGGAATGCTGATAGGAATGCTAATAGGAATGCTGATAGGAATGCTGATATGAATGCTAATAGGAATGCTGATAGGAATGCTGATAGGAATGCTGATAGGAATGCTGATAGGAATGCTCATAGGAATGCTGATAGGAATGCTGATAGGAATGCTAATAGGAATGCTGATAGGAATGCTAATAGGAATGCTGATAGGAATGCTGATAGAATGCTGATAGGAATGCTGATAGGAATGTAAAACCCTTTTCCAATCAAGATGATCGGAATGTAAAAGGAATGTATAAAAGGAATGTAAAACCCTTTTCCAATCAAGATGATTGGAATGTTAAAAAGAAAGTCCAAATCGGAATAATCATAAAAGGGGCAAATCGGAATAATCAAAACCCTTTTCCGATTGGGTGATCGGAAAGAGGGTGTGCTGGTTGGAATGACAGATCGGAAAGATGCAATCGGAAAGGGGTTTTCCCTTTCCGATTTGTGTGGGATCCGAAAAGCAAAAGTAATAAGCTATGGAAAATAAGCTCAAACCAAAAACTTGAACGAATCAATAATTAAGCGAACAAAATAAGCATGAATAACAACTTTTCCAAACTTAAAATAAACAAACTTTTAGATCAAACCATAAAAAGATGAACTTTTTAAGCACGAAAACATTAATGAACAACACAGATCATATGTAATTCGCACCAAAAGTAAACTAGAATCAAGAAAGGAAGATGAGAGATTAAATAAGAAAAGTAAAGAATCAAGAACAATAAATAAAAACTTACTTGAAAATTAAATGATTAGAAGTGCATAACAATTAATTAAAGTGCAAGAAATGAAATAACAAGTATGAAAATGGTGGAAGTGGTGGTTTGTCAAACCACCCAACAACATGAAAATGAAACTAGGATCATCTATATATAGGGGTGATTAAGGAGGAGCTTAGGAAGCTTCCTCCCTCTTTCCTCTTTGCCTTAATTGCACACTTAAGTCCTTTTCTTCTTTATCTTTTGTTAATCTTGGACTTTGTCTTGGGATTTCTTTAACTCGTCTTGATTTTTCTTTATAAATAAGACTCGAGTTCTTCGGCTTTTTAGTAAACTTATGTCCTTTGACTTTTTCTTCGATAAATCTTCAGAATTGGTCTTGGACTTCCGTTCTTTTTCCACTCTTGATCTTTCGACTTCATCTTTCGTCTTTTTCTTCGATAAAAGCGCGTGAATGCCGTGTTTTCTCCACTTTTCACCTTTTCATCCTAAATCACAACAAAAACACAAACCACGCATAATTCCGACATAAATGACATAAAATACACGTTTTGGCTCGGTTATTATTGTAATTAAGTGGTAAAAAGGATGTGTGTTTTCACACCTATCAAATCCCCAACACTTAACCATTGCAATGTCCTCATGCAATGCATTAGTTACAAAGCACGTGTTACATTTTCCATCATAATCAACCTACCTTGGCCTTTATTAAACCACTAAGGAAAATCAAAAAGATAGAAAATAACAAGATGCAACAAGGAAGAAAATTGTAAAGAAATCTAAGACTTACATTAGGGCTTGTGTGTCATGAATGTTCATCACCCTCAAGTTTCACGTTCCCCATGCCAAGCTTAAAAACAAGATCATTGTTAGTACAAGTTAGCATAACAAACATTTACTCAGGTGGTTCAATTAATCACTTAAACTCCCTTATTCCTACGAGTATCTCTTCTATTTTATTGATGTCTTGAATGATCACGAGGATGCATTGTTGACTTATTTCGATAATTTATTTAGGCTGAAAGCAAAGTAGGACGATTTGATCAATAGTTAGCTAAAGGACAAAATCTCTTAAAACTGCTTCTCGGGATATCAAAAAGTTCATATCTTGGCATAATTTGGTTCACGATTTGAGACCTTTCTCGGGCCGATATTTGGCATGTACTTCATACTTCATATCTTCGAGAGACGTTTTTGAGATAATGGTCTTCTCTTCGTTATAGAGTTTCTTCACTTGGAGACTTTTGAGGGGTACTCCAGCTTTGTTGACCACGACTTCATGATTATTTCTTCAATCTCTAATTGGGATTTTGAGATACAACGATCCGCCTCCTTTTCGAACTTGGATCTATTTATCCTCATACCTTGTTAGGGTCTTTTCGGATAGACTTCTCCATGATCTTTATTGGAGTTGATTGCTTTTCGTCGTGAGTCTTGATCCTTCATATTGATTTTGGGAATAATGCTTTTCACATCACTTTGGATCTTCAGCGATAAAATTGAATCCTCAAGCCTTGTTAGGGCCTTTTCGGACTCGCCAATCTTCGCGCCCCGCTTCATAAGTTATGCCTTTGCTATGAACTCTTATCATTACCGAGCAACTTTTAAACGATCTTGGGCTAGAAGCTAAGTAACTTTTCAAATCGTACGACCTTACTTATTGCATTTATTTATTTACAAGCGAGGGGAGAAGAAGATCATAATTAACTCACATAAGTTAATGAAAGAACACCAAACTTGTAACCAACTCTATCATTTCTCGTTCTCCACAATTTAAAATCTCAAGGAATGAGACTCGTGGATGCTTAGCCCAATAAACCAATTAAGGTCTACATGGTTAAAGATACTAGCTAGAGTGAACTTGGATAAGTAAACTCGGGTTGAGTCAAAAAATTCACAACGGGCCTAATATATCTAAGATAACTAAACTTGTGAAAACCATTTTATTAAAATAAGAGAAAAATAGCAAAAATAAAGGGAACTACAACTAGGCCAAAATAGATTAAAAAATTTTGAAAAATGTCGAAAAATCGATTTTCCGGTTAAAATGAGGACAAATAAAAGGAAAAGGCCACTTAACTTCGATAGAAGTCCCCCTACACTTAATATAAACATTGTCCTCAATGTTTAAGCATGTGGGAGTAAACTCCCCTACACTTAGGACATTGTGCACTTTGTTTAAATCTTGCTAAGGAAGAGACAACTAAAGAGATTCCTATTTTAATATTGAGAAATATAAAATAGTGAATCGAAAAGAGTTTAGGATAGAACCGGGAAGAAGGGAACACGTAATCACGATTCGTCAAAAGTCATCAAGAGTGTGTCTTTGAAGCTCTAGTCCCTGCATATGATAAGAAAGAGAACAAGAAACACCACGGGGCTCCCCCTACACTTATGGTGAAAACAGATAAAGATAGATAATCGGGTTGCCTCCCGAAGAACGCTTGTTTTTGTTAACCGAGTCGTGAGCCTGACTCGTCCCCGAATTAAATGGTCCATGGGGAAGCCTCGAATGTAATACCGGGATCAAAGACCTTGTCCTCGTTCCCGAAGGACATCAACAAAGGAGAGGCGGGGGATAAGTCTTGAATGGGAAAAAACCCTTTCGACATACGAGAAGTATGTGAATTCAAGATCCACGGGAGGTGGGGTGGGTAAAGTAAGCACATTTTCATCCCCCAAAGAAAATGGATGTTGAGCACTCGGCAAAGCCGTGAGGGTATCAATTATAGAATTGTCATTGTCACCTCTCGGGTCAAAGCACTCATCCTCATTTCCCGGTATGAAACGAGGAGAGTAAAAGTGATACATCACCCGCTTTGGTGTGCACGTGGGAGGATGAGGTGGCAATATAATATGAGAAGTATGAGAACAATTACCTTCCACCTGCGCACCTTTTTCAGTAGATTCATGTCTTTCCACCTCTGGGATAGAAGGAGGTATGGCTAACAAAGTTTTCTCATTAATAGCAAGAGAAGCAGCGCTATCAATGTCCTCAATCCCTTCGTCAAAGAGCGGATTCACCCCACTAGATATGTAGGCGTCATCAAAATCAAATAAAGGGTTCGAATAAATCTTGAAAGTTTCATGCAGAACGTCTTCATCGGATAGTGACTCGTCATCACTAGAAGTAAAATCATCATCTTGATCGAAAAGAGGATTAGAGAAAGCCAAAGAATCATCTCCCAAAGTGTTGGTGGAAGGAACATCATCATTAAGAGCGACCTCATCCGTAAGCTCCTCAAAAGTTAGCACATCACAAACCTCATCAAAGAATTTATCAAGACCGAAATCACTAATCTCACTCGAAGTATCACAATCCTTAGAGGTGTTGGGGAAATTAAGAGAGGGAAGTACAATTGCACTAGGACATTGAGCAACTAGATCATACCAAGAAATAGTATTCTCATCGTCATCATCATCATAATGGTATTGACGCACAAGAGGAGGGGTAGAATCACTAAGATTAGAAACTTGCTCTTGTTGCTGTCGCTTCTCCTCGTCCCTAATTTCTTTAAGCAGAACAACGGCTTCTTGAAGTTGCAAAAAAATGGAGTGTGTTTCTTCATTCAAAGTAGTGAGTTGTTGAATTCTCTGAGAGGATTGATGATTGAGGTTGTGATGTGGGGGCTCAAAGTGTTGAAAACCTGAATTATAGCAAGGTTGTGGCTCATAGTTGTTCATCGGTTGAGAAGAATTAGAAACCGGGTTTGGTTCATAATAATCCATAGGTGAAGAAAACTGAGGACCCGGATTTTGCTCATAATAATTCATTGGTTGACAATAATAGGTATCGTGAGGGCCCCCACAGTTGTTGCAAAACGGGTATGGAGAAAAATCAGGTGCGTCTTGTGGATAGCTATTATCATTGTCATAATTGTACCCCGGTTCTTGCCCGTGTCCATACGGGTATTGAACCGGGCACGAAACATGCCAATGAGAATCGCTTCCACAATAGATGCACGGGGGAACAGGAGGAGGTGGGTTCAAAAAGGACGAATTAATCGAGTTGCAAAAAGGACAAAATCCGAATAGGAATTGCGTATTGTCGATATCGTTACCGCACCGCTCACATGTACACCCTTGACAAGAGTTGTTCCCAGATAATTGTTTCCCACACCGGACGCAATGGACATAAAATCAATAAAGAAAGATAGATAAGCAAGAAGAATATTTTTGGTGCAAAACTTTGAAAAAGAAATGCTTTTTATGATTTTTCAAATGTTTTTGGGATTTTTTGAAATTTTTGACACGAAAAATAACGTTCACAAGTGAACGGATCCCAAAAGCCAACGCGTCTCTCACAAAAAACCGTTAATCTTCATGAAAAGAGCCGGCAACGACGCCATTTTAATGTTAAGATTTTGCTAGTTGAAAAAGTTCGTTTTCTCGGTATCTTCTCGAATTGATTTCCGGTTCAAAGTGCGACTCAATTGTTCTTGGTGGAAATGAAAATGGTTTGGTTATCTATTACTAAGTAAAATGAAAATGTAAATTGCGATAAGTAAAAGGAATGCAAAAGGAATGCGAAAGGAATGTAAAAGGAATGCTGAAAGGAATGCTAAAAGGAATGCTAAAAGGAATGCTGATAGGAATGCTGATAGGAATGCTGATAGGAATGCTGATAGGAATGCTGATAGGAATGTTGATAGGAATGCTGATAGGAATGCTAATAGGAATGCTGATAGGAATGCTGATAGGAATGCTGATAGGAATGCTGATAGGAATGCTGATAGGAATGCTGATAGGAATGCTAATAGGAATGCTGATAGGAATGCTGATAGGAATGCTAATAGGAATGCTGATAGGAATGCTGATAGGATTGCTAATAGGAATGTTGATAGGAATGCTGATAGGAATGCTGATAGGAATGCTGATAGGAATGCGGATCAGAATGCTGATAGGAATGATGATAGGAATGCTGATAGGAATGCTCATAGGAATGCTGATAGGAATGCTAATAGGAATGCTGATAGGAATGCTGATAGGAATGCTAATAGGAATGCTGATAGGAATGCTGATAGGAATACTGATAGGAATGCTAATAGGAATGCTGATAGGAATGCTGATAGGAATGCTAATAGGAATGCTGATAGGAATGCTAATAGGAATGCTGATAGGAATGCTGATAGGAATGCTGATAGGAATGCTGATAGGAATGTAAAACCCTTTTCCAATCAAGATGATCGGAATGTAAAAGGAATGTATAAAAGGAATGTAAAACCCTTTTCCAGTCAAGATGATTGGAATGTTAAAAAGAAAGTCCAAATCGGAATAATCATAAAAGGGGAAAATTGGAATAATCAAAACCCTTTTCCGATTGGGTGATCGGAAAGAGGGTGTGCTGGTTGGAATGACAGATCGGAAAGATGCAATCGGAAAGGGGTTTTCCCTTTCTGATTTGTGTAGGATCCGAAAAGCAAAAGTAATAAGCTATGGAAAATAAGCTCAAACCAAAAACTTGAACGAATCAATAATTAAGCGAACAAAATAAGCATGAATAACAAATTTTCCAATCTTAAAATAAACAAACTTTTAGATCAAACCATAAAAAGATGAACTTTTTAAGCACGAAAACATTAATGAACAACACGGATCATATGTAATTCGCACCAAAAGTAAACTAGAATCAAGAAAGGAAGATGAGAGATTAAATAAGAAAAGTAAAGAATCAAGAACAATAAATAAAAACTTACTTGAAAATTAAATGATTAGAAGTTCATAACAATTAATTAAAGTGCAAGAAATGAAATAACAAGTATGAAAATGGTGGAAGTGGTGGTTTGTCAAACCACCCAACAACATGAAAATGAAACTAGGATCATCTATATATAGGGGTGATTAGGGAGGAGCTTAGGAAGCTTCCTCCCTCTTTCCTCTTTTCCTTAATTGCACACTTAAGTCCTTTTCTTCTTTATCTTTTGTTAATCTTGGACTTTGTCTTGGGATTTCTTTAACTCGTCTTGATTTTTCTTTATAAATAGGACTCGAGTTCTTCGACTTTTTAGTAAACTTCCGTCCTTTGAATTTTTCTTCGATAAATCTTCAGAATTGGTCTTGGACTTCCGTTCTTTTTCCACTCTTGATCTTTCGACTTCATCTTTCGTCTTTTTCTTCTATAAAAGCCCGTGAATGCCGTGTTTTCTCCACTTTTCACCTTTTCGTCCTAAATCACAACAAAAACACAAACCACGCATAATTCCGACATAAATGACATAAAATACACGTTTTGGCTCGGTTATTATTGTAATTAAGTGGTAAAAAGGATGGGTGTTTTCACACCTATCATCTTCCCACTAGGTTGTCTCCTTCCTTACTCTTTACTTATTTCATTATCATTATACTTGCCTATTATCTTTGCTAGTGCATTTCAATTAAACCTAATCATTATGCAACTTAGCCTCAAGTAAAAGATAGTTTTGATACAAACCAAATTGAAAGTAATTTTAATTTGGTCACCAATCGAAGAGAAACTATTCACCCCCCCCCCCCCCCCCCCCTTCTAGTTTCTACAGTATTAAATACAACGGTTTAGGAAAACCGTGTACAAATGACCCTAATGAAATTCCAAGTTCGTTTCCCAAGGAAGTATATGTGTGTGAATAATTCGTAATTGGTTTGAGATTAATATTAGAAAGAAGGGGATGAGAAAAGAGAATGACGAAGACGTGAAATTAATATCACGATGACTAAACGTAAAACCGTAAAAGTACAAAAATAAAAATTAATTCTAAAAAATTCCTTAAAATTTATCAAAAATCAAAATAAATAAACTAAGAGTTTACCAATGATCAAAATTTTTTCAAACCTTTTAATTAATTAAATATTAATTTTTAAATGCTAATTAAAGCCCTAAAAATCAAATTAATTATCAAAAAGCCCAAATAAAGATTTTTCAATTGGTAAACCTTTAAAATGACCTAAAAAGATTAAAAACTATTTTTATAAATTTTTAAACTAAGAAAGACTATTTAAAATGATTTAAAAACTATTAAAACTTAAAATAATTATAAAAATTAATCTAAAGATGATAAAATTAATCTAAGAGTTGTAAAAATCCTATTTTAATGTATTTAAGCTAAGAAAAATATAAAAAGTGCAAAATGTTAAATTTGAAAAATAATAATAAAATAATATTAAAATAATATTAAAAATCCAAAAATTATAAAAAATTCTAAAAACTTGCAAACTAGTTTATTTTAACCTAAATAATCAGAAAATGAAAGCAAAATTACCAAATTACCCCTAATGGGCCCCCAAATGGGCTAAAAGCAAATTCAGTCAACCTTAATGGGCTTTTTAGCCCAAAAAGTCAAAATAAGCCCAAATGACTTGGAAAAGCCCTATCTGACTCAAAATTCAATTCTAAACACAAAACTCTGAAGGCCCAAAAGCTGAAAATGAGCTTATCACAGCTTAATAAACACACAGCTTATTCTTATTGGGCCAATAAGCCCATTAAGCAATAAGCCAATGCCATAAGCTCTACTTAAACACAAAGCCTTCTTTTGGGATACTAAAGAGATCTGTAAAAAGAAGTTTTGAAAAAGCACACTCAATAAGCCAGAAATAAGCCAAGAACAATTCCACAAAATGACAAAATAGTCGGGATAGAGTTCTAGGGCACCTCAGGACTTGATTCAACTTGCAAAATGTTACAAATGACTTCAATAAGCCAAATCAATCAACCAAAATCCAATAAGCAAAACCAATAAGCTGGAATTGAGCAATAAGCACTTATGAAAAAGTCAATTAAGTTGGTTTTCTAGTCAAACCCTAAAGTCAACCCACCAAATGCTCCAGTATGAACAAATGGGTCAAATAATGAGCACCTATTACAAAATTAAAGTTGTTGCTGGTTAAAATAAGCTATAATAGCTTATTAATAAGCTGATGTCCAATTAACACTAGTAGGGGGAACTTTCAGTAGGAACTGGTTCCCACTGCCTTGACTATTTGACCTTTGATTTTAGAGAGATTCTATATTTTTTGTTGGAAGACAAGGGCACCCAAGTGATCAGTTAATCACAAGGAGTCACAATCAAGCACAATAACACACTTTAGTATCACCAATTAGCACATAAAAATCAAAAGATGCTCAGATCAAGCACAGACATGGATATTAAGCTGTTATGAACACTTAAGCAGTTTTGTGCAAGAATAAGCACACCAAATTCAACCAGATGCATACACAAGCTATATAAAATGTTATTAAGCACAAACAAACTTAAATCAATCACTGAATCAAAGTATGGAACAAGATCAAAGAAGATTCAACTTGCTGATATGAACAACAAGAACAAATGTACACTTTGCTGATATAAATGACCAAAGACCCAATTTCAACACTTCAATCCTACTTCCCTGATGTAACTAACTAGGATTTATCACTTGTTAACCCTAGTCTATGATTAGAACTAGGTGTCCTTCAAACCTCAGCCAGTTTCAACAAGTATTCAAGATTTTAGAGCCTATTATTGATTTTAGGTGTTTATAGGCACAAAGCTTGTAGATAAATGTCACTTAGCACCAAGTAAATAGATACCAAACCAAAGGAAACAAAAACAACAACAAAGGAAGGGTCAAATCCCTTTTAATCAGTTAACCCAAACACCCCTTTGGAATCTGATTTTGCAATCCTCCAAAGGATTGTTGTTGTTTTAACCTATCAAACAAGATCCAATCCACCCTAACAACTTCTAAGCAACCTCAGAAACACAAATCAAGCCTCAAAACACAGATTCACATTAAAACATGCAAAATCATAAAAATCAAATGAAAATCAGAAAAATGAAAAGGGAGAGGGATGCAAACCTCCAAGACTTACATCCCAGCCTTGGATTGTTTGAGCTGAGGTACTAGCAAACAAGTACCAGCTTCCTTGTACCTGCTAAGAACAACAAACCACAATGATGAAAAAATAACAAGATATTTCTGATTTTTGAAACACAAGTTTTATTGTTTAAAACCTTGCCTCAAAAACCTTCAAACATGAATAAGGAACTCAGACTTTAGCTTATCAGATACCAAACTTTTATAAAACACAAAGGGAAATCACAAATTTTTAGAAAATACATCTTTTATTTAATAAAAAGGAATTACAAAGATTTAAAGCTAAAATCTGGAACAAGGGACTCTCACAAGTTGAGGTCTCCTTATATAGGCCTAATAGATGGTTCTAGAATGCTAAAAACCCTAGCTATGAATTTCCAGGAATGCCCTTGAGTGCTTGATGCCGTTTGATGTTGGTGAGCTGTCCAAAATGATCAAAACCGTTTATTTTAGCTTGCTAGTTAAGCAGAGAGCCTTGGCTGTTGATTTGGCCAAGTGTCCTTACTTGGAGAGGAGGGTGTGATGTGATTGGGTAACGGGGTAGATGGTAGGATCCATTGGTGCGTGGAGAAGAGGGATCTAATGTTGGTATGGGTTTCAAGTGAGGTGAATCACACGGGGGAACAACCAATTTCATTTTACCCTTTGTTGGTAAAAAGTAAAATATGGGTTCATACGTGCTATAGTAACTCTTTTTGATCCGTTTTTAGGGGAAGGTTATTGTTTGGCGCGTGTTTAGGAGTATAAACTTCTAACTTGGCAGCTTTGGTCCTTGTTCTTTGGCAAAAGGTGTATAAGAAGAATTTCACCCCATGAAACTTACTTTCCTTTGTTAATAAACTTTCCAAGTTTATAGTTTTGCCACAAAACTTTGGTGAAAGGGTTTCAAGGGTTGTTTTTGCCATTTTTTCATATTTGAAGGACTGATCTTGGACTTTCTTGATCTTCAAAGGTCTTCATAGTATCTTTGACTTCATGAGGGACCATATTTGACAAATTAGAATTGATGAGGGACTAATCTTGCCATTTCTTCAAAGTTGAAGGACCATTTTGTAATTTTTACAAACTTAAGGGACCAAACTTGTAATTATGAATATACAAGGGTTTTAAGTGTCATTTCTTCATAATTTGAGGATCAATCTTGTACATCTTCAAGGCTTCAGGGTTTAATCCATGATAATTCTGAACTAGGGCCCGGTTCTTTGTACGGCTTCGTTTCTCGTGTCCGTTTTTCCTTGTTTCTTGTGATCTTTTGTCTTTTTCATGATATCCATACCTAAAATACACAAGTAAACAAACACAAGCATATATATGGTATTTTATGACATTTTTATGCATTTAAAGCCCGAAAAGAACGATGAGATCATGTATAAATGCCATCTCATCATCCAGCTGAAGGAATCTTCTCTAAAGCTTCCTATGATGAGCAGGGTGCAGTAACTGATTTCAACAATTTGGAAACTAAAATTCGAGTCACTTCTATTCCCACTCATAAAGTCAACAACAACCATCCTGCTACTCAGATTATTGGTGATCCAAAATCTTCTATACAAACCAGAAGACAACTGCAAACCAATATTAAAACTCATGCACTAGTGAGTTATGTCAAACAACAGCAGAGAAAAAATCATAAAGATACTCAGCATTGTTTGTTTGCCTGTTTCTTATCTCAAGTAGAGCCCAAAAATATCTCTCAGGCTCTTGATGAAGAAAGTTGGGTGGATGCCATGCAAGAGAATTAACACAATTTGAGCTACAAAAGGTTTGGATTCTTGTGGATCTTCCCTCAGGTAAAAGAGTAATTGGTACAAGATGGGTCTTCAGGAACAAGAAGGATGAAATAGGGGTTGTTGTGAGGAACAAGGCAAGACTTGTTGCTCAAGGCTATAGACAGGAAGAAGGGATAGACTATGATGAGGTTTTTGCACCAGTGGCAAGGATAGAAGCCATTAGGTTATTTTTGGCCTTTGCATCATATATGGGATTTATATTCTATCAAATGGATGTGAAAAGTGCCTTTCTATATGGTACTATTTTAGAGGAGGTATATGTCTCACAACCTCCAGGCTTTGTAGATCCTAAATTCCCCAATAGAGTCTACAAAGTTATCAAAGCACTTTATGGTCTGCATCAAGCTCCAAGATCCTGATATGCAACTTTATCCAACTTTCTACTAGAACATGGATATAGGAGAGGAACCATTGACAAAACTCTGTTCATCAAGAAAAATGCCAAAGACATCATTCTAGTTCAAGTCTATGTTGATGACATCATTTTTGGTTCTACCAAGAAGACATGGTGTAAAGAGTTTGAAGCTTTGATGAAAGGAAGATTTCAAATGAGTTCTATGGGAGAACTAACTTTCTTTTTGGGACTACAAGTCAAACAAAGGAAAGATGGAATATTTATCAGCCAAGATAAATATGTTGCTGAAATCTTAAAGAAATTTTCATGTATGGATACAAGGAGTACAAGCACACCTTTTGAAGCCAAGAAATCTTTATCAAAAGATGATCATGGAGAGGATGTTGACATTCATCTCTATAGGTTAAGGATTGGTTCATTGATGTATCTTACTGCTTCAAGACCAGATATAATGTTTGCTATGTGTGCATGTTCAAGATTCCAAGTTCATCCAAAGGTGTCACATCTATATGCTGTGAAGAAGATTTTTAAATATCTTAAAAGTCAACCTAATTTAGGATTATGGTATCCTAGATACTCCACCTTTTAATTGGAAGCTTACTCAAATAGTGACTATGCTGGAGCAAATCATGATAGGAAATCCACAACAGGAGGTTGTCACTTCCTAGGCAGAAGACTCATATCATGGCAGTGTAAGAAGAAAACCATTGTTGCTACTTCTACAACTAAAGCTGAATATGTAGCTGCTGCTCATTGCTGTGGACAAGTACTTTGGATTTAAAATCAATTGTTGTACTATGGGTTCAATTTCATGAACACCAAGATTTACATTGATAATGAAAGTACTATATGCATTCTCAAGAATCCAGTATTTCACTCCAAGACTAAGCATATTGAATAAGACATCACTTTATAAGAGATGCTTATGACAAAAAGCTTATTCAGGTCTTGAAGATTCATATAGACAACAATGTAGCTGATTTGTTGACCAAGGCATTTGATGCAAAGAGATTCGAATTCCTGGTGACACACATTGGTATTGTCAACCAATAACATGTTGCATATGTGGAGGGGAGGTAATAGCTGTACAAGTTTTATATAAATTTTATTTTATAGTCTATGCTTTGTGTTTTTGATGTTATTGCAGGTTTATAGAAAAAGATAAAAGAGGTTACATGTCTAGTGGAAAGCATGAACTGGTCAAAATTGTGAGGTACCGTTGTCACTCCAAGTACCGCTAGCACAAAACCAAGTACCGCTTATGTTCCATGTACGCTACATGTTCGTTGTACCGTTAAGGGTCTCTTTTGTAAATTTGGCGGTTTCTTCGCGCTTGGGTTTGTTATTTACTTAAATGCTTACCCCAATTACACAATTGATTCACCTAATCCTTTATTTTTCTCTCTTGATTCTATAACCCTCTCTCTAATCTTTCGAGCATAAAAAATACTAATGGCTGCCTTAAAAGTAATCTCTAAGCATAATGTAGTTGCAAATCTTGCTACGAATGATGACTCACTTGGTTTCCATGAGATTCTTGGTTTCCTTTCTTGAAGTCATATTCGCTTCGCACTCACTGTAAGTCCAGTTGTCTCTATACCCATTGTTGAACAATTTTGGGATACTGCTGTTTTAGGTACTCGTTTTGATCAACCTTGCATTAAGGCTAAGGTAAATCATAGAAATATATATGTCACTAAGGTACTGCTAAGAGAAAGTTTGAGACTTAATGATGAAAATGGACTTAGTATGCTTAATAATACAGAGATTCATGATGGCCTTGCAACCATGGGCTATGGGGGTGGTAGGGAAAGTCTTACTTTCTTTAAAGCATTATTTTCACCTCAATGGAAATTGCTTTTTCATGCTATTATTCATTGTTTAAGTTCAAAAAGTACATCTTTTGATCAAATACCTGCTGCATTGGCATCTGCTGGTATTTTGTCTAGCAAATAACAGGGTTTTTAATTTTTCAAAATTAATTTTTGAAGGCATGACTAGGAATTTGGAAGGGACTAAGAAGTTTTTAATGTATCCTAGATTCATTCAGGCTTTAGTTAGTGACCAAATACCTAACCTACCAGCATTAACTGATACATGGGATGTTCCTTCATTCACAAAGAGAACTTTCTCTTTTTGAACAAACAAGGCAATACCTTTTCAAGAACAGTAACTCCATTGTTTGCTCATATGTTAGCCCAACCTGCCAATCAAGAAGGTGAGGAACCTAGCAATGCTAGTGCTTCTCAGCAAACTCCTTCTCACCAGAGCTCCCACTCTCTAGAAGATTCACAATCTTCTTCTCATAATGTTGGTATTCCACCAAACACTGATGAGATGGTCCACACACCTGCTGCTTCTATTGCTGCTAGTGGTTCACCACAAGCACAAGCACCTAAGGTGGTGGATGTTGCAAATTTAACTTCTTTGTGTACACGTTTGTCCCAACATGTACATGTATTGCAGAAAGATAAGCTTGTTTAAGACAAGAAAATTGCTGAATTGGAAGCTAGCCTACTCAAGTTAAGGAACAAAGTGTCATCTTGGATGAGGCAATATAGATCTGTTCAGACATCTGCAATCAGGAAGCAAAGGTTCAGGAACCTCAAGAAAAGGCAACTGAATGCAACCAAACAGGGGAGGAATATTGAAGAACAGGGAAGGAATAATGAAGAACAACCACCTTCTTCTAATAATCAAACAAGGATCTCTAGAAATGACATCAAATTTAAATTAGATGAATATGTCATGGGGATTTTTAAAGATGGGACTGGTTTAGAGACTGGTGTGGATGAACTTTCAGACATGGAGATTCAACAGCAAGACCCACAACCTACTCCAAAGGAACCACAAGTTCAAGAACAAGTTCAAGAAAAAGTTCAAGAAAAAGTTCAAGAAAAATTGGTAAATCAACCAGAGGAGCCACAAATTGTAGAAACATTGGCAACTCAGCCAGAACCATCAGTTCAATCACCACCTCAAGCTAATTGGAGTGCTTTCTATGAGAAGTTGGAGGAAATTTCTAATCAGTTTCCTGATCCATCACCACAAAGTAATAAGTCAGAAAAGACTAAAGAAGTACAAGTTGATATGATGGATTCTATGAAAGATAAAGCATTTAGGGGATACACAAGTGATTGAAGAAACAAGTGTGTCAAATACTGGTGAAGTCAACTTTGTTGAAGATCCAAGTACTGCTAAGCCAATTGCAAGTACTGCTAAGCCAATTGCAAGTACTGCTAAGCCAATTGCAAGTACCGCTGGTGATCATCCTTCACTAGAAAGTCAAAGTTCATTTGGAGAAAATGAGACTTTAGCCAAATTGCTGCTTGATCTAAAGAAGAATTTAGTTGAGAAGACTAAGCAAGTAAAAGTGGAGAAAAAGACACAACAAGAAGTTCTTGCCCTAAAGGATCAAATTCAAGGTAAGAAAGTACAAGCTTCACACCCTACAAAAGGTATAGTCATTCAACAGTTAGCTAATGAAGAATTAGCTACCAAACTGAAGAAAAAGATACCTAAGATAAATCCAAAGGATAAGGGGAAGAAGCAATTATTGTCAGAATCTGAAGATGAAAGTAATTCAGATGATGATATAAACAAAGTCATGTACAGATTTAATCAAATTGACCATGATGAGGAATTTGCTTATAGAATGCAAGCACAAATTCGTGAAGATGAATTGCAGGAAGAACTTGCAGCAAAGCAAAATTTGTTAGAAGCTAAAAGGATACGGCAAGAATGGAACATACAAGAGTATGACAGAATTCAAGCTGACATACATGCAAGTGAGCTTCTTGCAGACTCATTGATAGCTGAAGAAAAAGATGCATATGATGAAGAAGAAAAATCAAGATTGATTGATGATCTGGTAAGGGAGCAACAAAGATTCTTTGCTGAAAAGAGAAGGAAAGAAAAGATTAAGCCTCCAACTACTATGTAGATTAGAAATCAAATGATGAAATTTCTAAAGAAAGTAAAAGGATTTACTCATATTCAGCTGGTCAATAAAACTTTTGAAGTAATCAAGACTTTGTATGAGCAAAGTAAGAGGACTGAATTGAATTTTGTTGAGATTGGATCTAAAGCAGACAAGAAAGCTGTTGAAGAATTCAAGAAACGTCTACAACAACAAAGACAATTTGGTAGTACTCCTAGAATTGAGCCAAGTACTGCTGGACCTACAAGTACATCTCCACCTATCAAGACTACTTATGTGAGGAAGAATAGAAAGGAGAAAGTAAGTTCAAGAGAGGAAGAGACTGCTCAAAGGATGAATACAGGAGTTGAAACTCAAGGAATTGCTCAGACTGAAAATGTACAAGCAGTACATACACAGTCAACAGTACACACAACAGTACATACTGAGGAAACGGTACATACAAGATTGGAAGAGGGTTCAACAGAACTTGAAGGAATTTCCAAGAGTGTTGAAAGGAAAAGATCAACAAAGCTAAAGAAGAAAGCTAAGAGAGCTAAAACTATAGCAGAAGATAGTGATGATGATGAGAGCTTAAGGAAGTACTTGAAGATTGTAAACTTTGAAGATCAATGTTTTGATACAGAGATTTTTGGAAAAAGAGCATCCATTGTTAAGTGGATTTACTCTACAGATCAAGGACTTGAAGATCATGGAAATCAGAGACCTGATGGCACAAAAAGGATATTCAGACTTTTGGAAGATATTCTTCACATTCTGGATAGACAAGATATTCAAGATCTTATAAGGTTAGTTGAAGATGTCAGTGCAGGTAAAACTGAAGTATCACTATTATATAGGGAATTTCTCTTTATGTATGAGCCACACAAATGTGATCAAGAAATGTTGAAGGAATTAGAGAATCAGGTTCCTAGTATATGGAGATATTACAGGTCATGTGGATGGCATATTTTGGATGTAGATGATGTTACATATTATATGCTGCAAGAGAAGACTTATCCCTTCAAAAGGAATTTGTTGGAAAGGATGTTAGAACAACAATTGGAGGTTACAGAAGAGTCTGCTGATGATTTGGAGTTGATCAGAATGGTTAAACAACAAATCAAGGATTTGAAAGATGAGGAAGAAGCTGAGAAAGAATCTTAAGTGTTTAACTTTCAGTCACACTTCATAAATGGTTCTCAGTTCACCATGTCTAATACACATAAGAACTGGCTAGTCCATAAGAAAACGATTTATGGTAAAGACTTATCAAATCTGTTGAAAGCTGATAGTTTGCTAAAAACTATATGGTTCTAACTCACCTTGTTTCGAGACAAAAAGTTAGCTAGTCCTAGACAAACGGTACTAGGTAAAGACTTCATCAAATCCGTTGATGGTTGACAATTTACCAAAAATTGTAAGGTTTTCATTGCACCTTATTCTTTATGAATAAAGTATTGGCTATTCCAGAGTGTACGGCTAACTAGTAAAGACTTTATCAAATCCGTTGATAGCTGGTGATTTGCTAAAAATCATGAAGCCAATACAGATTGGTGTTTTGTTGTTAACTGTTTTATTTTAGGTATGAAGATTGCAGACAAAGAAGTATTAAAAGATATAATACTTAGAAGGTTTTGTTATCATCAAATCAAGTGGAAGATTTATGATCAAGAGTTCAAGGACTAAACTCAAGAAGACAAATACTGATGCTTCAAAGATGAATGAATGTTTAGAAGATACAAGAAGATCATAGTTTAAAGACAAAGATGATGCTCATAATGTTTGAAGATTATCTTATCAGAAGAAGATCTACATATGAAGTGTTTGGCTACATTTAGTTGGATGCAAATACAAATTACCAAGTTCAATCCAAGAATGAAGGAAAGACTGAAGACATGTATTTCTAATACATACAGTACAAAAGAAACAAGAAGACAACAACTTATCATTTCTTGTTTAGGGGAGGATTGTTGGGAATTATTTGTTAAGTGTCAAGTACCGTTAGTGTATTCGAAGTACTGTTAGTGTTATGTAAGTACCGTTAGTGTTAACGCGATACATAGTAAGTACTGCTACTTATAAAGTAACTACTGCTATGATGATTAGGACGAATATATATTTGTATAAGATATGTCATAGTTATAGTTAGAGTATATCTTATGTGATATACCTAAATAGTTAGAATATTGATAATATATCGTTTGTGATATAGTTATCTTTATAGAATATTCTAAGGTTTAACATAGGTACAATGTCTTTCATGTACCTCATACAAGTCGATTAATAAGATAATCAAATAGTTAAAAGTAATTATGTTCTTCTGTGCTTTATAATTTAGATTCCGCATAACTTATTTAGTGTTTAGTAAGAGTGCTCAAAGTGTTTTAGTTTGATTACAAACTATTATACTAATTCTTAACAGAATATAGATCCAACCAAAGGGATCAACAAGATCAGCTCCTTGTGAAGGATGCAAGGCACACACCACATTCACACTGAGTAATCTGCTAAAAACATGTATACTAGGATGCACCCATACGCCCCACCTGATAATATAATAAATGGCCAAAAGCTGAAAAGGGACGCCACGAGCTATCACTCCGCCATGGTGAAGTCATAACACTAGTGCCTCTAGTGTTATGGTTATGGTACCTTCATAACTAGGTGAAACTGGTCATGCATGTATATGGCTTTAGGTATTCTAATTAAACATAACAATCAAAACATATAAAACATATACTGGGGAAAACAGTTGGCTGCATACGGGGAAATCCTAATAAGGAAAGAATGTCCATACTGAAAGGACGGAGAATCCGTACCTTATGTCCAGTGAACGAAGAAGACGAACGGAAGAGAGTCCTACTTCGGTATCACTAATTCTACATAAATACATACGTGTATAAGTAACTGATTACTGAGTACGTAACTGGTTTTATATCATGTCTTAGCTTGTTTTATATGTTCATGTCATGTTTTACTGATTTAAGCTTTATACTTTGTTTATCATATATTCTGATTAAGTATTACTTGTATTTCATGTATTATTATACTTGTTATGTAATAATAAGTAACTTTCTAAAAATAGTAGGTTTCCTAAAATAGAAAGTTTCCAAAAATAGAAAGTTACCAAAAATAGAAAGTTTCCAAAAAATAGAAAGTTTCCAAAAACAGATTTACTGCTTAAAGTAGATAAGTTTCTAAAAATAGAAAGTTGCCATAAATAGATTAGCTGCCTTAATTAAATAAGTTTCTAAAAATAGAAAGTTTCCATAATTAGATATAAGCTGGATAATTAAGCTAATTATATAAGATTAAGTGTTTTCTAATTAATATTCTAAGTCATGTGATTATATAGTATAGTTTATTAATTATTTCATGTAAATTAAATAAACTATAGGTCTTAAATATATAATTAAATATATCATGGTTTAATTAAATAAAGTTAAAATAAATAATAGGTTAAAACATGTATTATTATCTATAAATAACATAACCTAAGTCATGTAGATTACTTAATTATAAGTCATGGTTTTAATAATTAATAAATTTTATAGTCTAATTAAAAGATAAAATACTTAGGTTAAAATTCATGAATTAATAATTAAATTAATAACCTAAATCATGTAAATTAAATTAACCATGTTCATGTTTTTAATTAATTTAATTTAAATCTTGTAAAAATAATATAACTTGTAAAAAAATAATAAACCTTGAAAAATAACTCATGAACCGGACCGTGTTTTAAATCTAACATGTGTGAACCGGACCCGTGATTAAACCCATGAAACGGACCCGAAACACCACCATACCCCTACCTAAGTCAGAGTTTCCCCTGCCTTGCTGCTGCCGTGACATCACCACCACCAAACCGAGACCATATGGTCTCGGTGGTGCGAAGTAAGCCAAGTCGAGACCCCCTTGGGGCTCGGTTAGGTGTCGGCCACAACAAACAAACACCCCTTAACCCTAACTTGATTTAAACCCCATGATTACAACATGTTTATATTTGTTTTTAATAACTTTATTAAAAACATCATGATTTTATGTGATTATATAAATCAAAACATAAAAGAAAAAGGTTAAAGGTTATACCAATGACATGAAATCAAGAAGGATGAACACACCACGATCCTTGTAAGAAAACAAAGATCAAAATCAACCCAAATCATCCTTTGGTGTTCTTAAACCCGGCGGCCAAGGAAGCAAAATAAGGAAGAAAAAGATTTAGGGTTTCCCTTGTTTTCAATATTTTGTAAATATGAAACTAATTTTCCTCCTTAATTCATGTTTAGTAAAATTAATGGGCTTGTCCCTTGTTTCCTTGTTGTGTCCGCGGTATGGGGCCCACATGGGGTAACCCGAACCTTTCTCGTGTCTAAAATATAAGTGTGTTCTCGTGTTCTTAATTTACGTGATCTAATTAGTTATCGATCATGACTTAATATATTTATTCGTGTTCGTAACAAATATATATACAGACGTAATATTAGCTGGTGATTAATTTACGTTCATGATTTCATGTTCGTATGTTCGTGATTATAATTATTATTGGAATAATTATCGTGTGTTCATACGTAATAAATACTTATCGTGTTATAACACGTACGTAATACTTGGAATTCTTGTTCGTGAAACGTAAACATGCTATAAAAGGAAAGTCCTAATCATGTACGTACTATCGTAAGGGTACTATTCATGGTAAAAGCATGCGGGTTTTACACAAATTATAGAAGTATAGTACATGAGTATGTGTTCTAAGATTAATGGGTGAAATTTCATTACATAAAATCATCGTAAAATCATGGATTTTACAGCACTACCACGTTATTTTAGCTTTGTCCTCAAAGCTATTAAAAACGTAGTTATCTTTTAAGTGAAGGATGTTCTAAGTATATGTTTCATTTCAGACTTTCTCTCAGGTACTGATGACGGCATGAACGTGAAGTGGTCTACACCTAGGTTTCCCTTATACGTCTGATTTGGCATTAATGGAAGCTTTTGTCATTACAGGTGAACAGAAGAGAGTGTGAAGAGATTTTTATCCGGGTTGTACTATTCATCCGATTGAGTAGTAAAAGAGATCGCTGCTATGGATGGACAGGAGGCAATGCAAAGAGATATTTATCCGGATCACACTATACATCCGATAGAGCAGTAGAGGAGACTGCTGCTATGGATGGATAGGAAAGGAATGCAAAGAGATCTTTATCTGGATCGTACTACACATCCGATTGAGCAGTAAAGGAGACTGCTGCTATGGATGGATAGGAAAGGAATGCAAAGAGATCTTTATCTGGATCGCACTATACATCCGATTCAGCAGTAAAGGAGACTGCTGCTATGGATGGATAGGAAAGGAATGCAAAGAGATCTTTATCTGGATCGCACTATACATCCGATTGTGAAGTAAAGGAGACTGCTGCTATGGATGGATAGGAAAGGAATGCAAAGAAATCTTTATCTAGATCACATTATACATCCGATTGAGCAGTAAAGGAGACTGCTGCTATGGATGGATAGGAAAGGAATGCAAAGATATCTTTATCTGGATCGCACTATACATCCGATTAAGCAGTAAAGGAGACTGCTGCTATGGATGGATAGGAAAGGAATGCAAAGAGATCTTTATATGGATCGCACTATACATCCGGTTGAGAAGTATAAGAGACTGCTGCTATGGATGGATAGGAAAGGAATGCAAAGAGATCTTTATCTGGATCTCACTATACATCCGATTGAGCAGTAAAGGAGACTGTTGCTATGGATGGATAGGAAAGGAATGCAAAGAGATCTTTATCTGGATCGCACTATACATCCGATTGAGCAGTAAAGGAGACTGCTGCTATGGATGGATAGGAAAGGAATGCAAAGAGATCTTTATCTGGATCGCACTATACATCCGATTGAGCAGTAAAGGAGACTGCTGCTATGGATGGATAGGAAAGGAATGCAAAGATATCTTTATCTGGATCGCACTATACATCCGATTGAGCAGTAAAGAAGACTGCTGCTATGGATGGATAGGAAAGGAATGCAAAGAGATCTTTATCTAGATCGCACTATACATCCGATTGAGCAGTTAAGGAGACTGCTGCTATGGATGGATAGGAAAGGAATGCAAAGAGATCTTTATCTGGATCGCACTATACATCCGATTGAGCAGTAAAGGAGACTGCTGCTATGTATGTATATGTGCGAGCTTCCCAACGGGGGTCGCAGCCATACCCTTCCAGGATCTGGGAGAGGACCAATGGCGTTGCGGATTTGGTTAGGAGGTCAAATCCATTGCAAATGGTTTCTGGTATGAGGAGGGCATGCGAGCATGTTTTATACGTTGAGGAGGCTAGGGATGTACTATATCTGCATCCTTTTCACGGGTGAGGTAAAAGTTATATCTCCACACCCGATGATTAAAATTAGGGGTTGAAGGTAAAACAAAACATTTTAACTATAACCCCTCCTATATCAACAACTTTAAGAAAAGACTTACGATTATACCTCAAGCTTGTAGGATACAAACATTAGTTAATAGTACTAAAGTTTCTACCCAACAGAGAGGTTGAGATTGTTGTTGATGGTGATTGCGTAAAAAGTTGGAAAGAGTTTGCTTCATTCGCCGTGGGGTTGAGCGAGAGGGGCGTAGAAAAGAAGTCCCTCAAATGGTGTAAATAAAAGAAGATACCAAGAATAAAGAAGTGCGCGCCTTGCAGGGTGCCATAACAAGGGTCATGCATTCACTACTACTGGTTCAAAATTTGTACAATTCTAACTTCTAAAGAGAGGAAATCACATCTCCCAGAGTCTGGTGGGTGATGGTATTGTCGAACTAATTGGACCCGAAGAGGAAAGAGGAATGTCCAAAAATATGGGACATTCAACATCTCCTTACGAGGGATGTCAGACATAGCCCTAAAAAGTACACCTATTGTGAGTTGGATGTGCCTTTCTGGTTTAGGGTTGGAGAAATAGGTTAAGGAAATGAAGTATCCCCGGACCAAGTACTCTCTGGTTTGTTGGTGCTAGAAATGACACTAAATCTAGTATTAACTATATCAGGGTTATGGCTCCCCAGTGTTGGGTCAAAAGTTGATGAGTCAAATCACTATGGAAACAAGAAGGACCAAATATGGCATTAGGAGAAACTTCAAGCTGGTGGACAAAATACAAGAAAGTTTCCCCTACTACAAAACTTTCCACTGCTGTGAAGATTCCCCTGCCATGTACTAAAAACATGGAGATTTGGTCAAGTAGTGATAAGAATGAATAATTCTGTTTTGATTTACTCATTATTATCTTATTTAGTTTCCATGTATCCCTGGGTTCCTTAAGTTATAAAAGGAACACCAGACCGTAGGTTTTATTCATATCTTTCACTACTCAAATGTAACCTACAGAGTCTTTGATCTCTAGGCATGGGATTCAATGTATACATGCCTAGAGTGGTTTGTGTTAATCATCAATAATACAAACCCTTTGGGAATTATTCATCTTTGTTAAACATCTTATTCATGATCATTGTTCTTATTCCGCTATGTTATCATATGAATGATGATCAACCTAGATAAAACGGTTTCGACTGTTTGAGTCTAAAGATCTTGGATTCAACAAGTGGTATCAGAGCTGGTGGCTCTAGATATCTAGGAGATCAAGATGTTTTTCGTGTTCATGTTGCTGTGAAGTTGTTGTCCAGGATTCGCGACGGTTTTAGCGACAAGTTAGCGACGGTTTGCCAGTTCTGTGACAGTTCTGTGACAGAATTAAGTGTCGCTAAAGGTTCTAATTTAGGGTTTTGTAAGAAACCCCTAATTACAAAAAAAAAAAGATGAGGTTTGATTTTTGTTTTTTTATTTCTTCCTAATTTAATTGTTGTTTACAAAGCTAGTAATTGCATCTGACAATATTGATGAGCATTGGTCCGGGACCAATCGATTGTTATTGTTGTTTCGACTTGTTAGGGTGAGTTGGTCCGGGATCAATGATGAACCCTAGCTGAGATGCAATTAGTGGCGTTGTGGGAATGAATTCAGAATAGGGAGAGGTCAAAAGAAATATTGAATCTTTGATTTTTGTGTGTTTAGGGTTTGATTAAAGAACTCTAGATTGGGGATTTTTGTTGCTATAATAAAGATGATGTTTTAGGGTTTATTGACAGTGTTAATTCCTCAAAGCCCTAAAGTGGTGATTGTTTGGAGCTGAGATTTAATACATTATGTGACGGCAGCGATGCATTATTTAAGATGCCAATTGATTCGTACAAATGAGACAGTTTATGCAAATAAAAACAAGCGTCTGACGCACTGTTTGGTATTGTTCTAAGTTGATCATTTGTGCGAAGTTAATAATGCATTTTATGAAGTCAAGTTTGGTTCACGTGGGACATTGGCAAATAAAGAAGTGGGGTTAGATTGTTTGTGGTCCTACGCATACAAACAAGAATTGTCAACAAAGGAAAGTTGCTGTTTGTGAAAAAGAATATCAATCACGTGGGGTTGTATGTGTTTGCAATATATATGACATGAGAATGTGGTGGTCCCAGGAAGCTATTAAATTGTTATCAAGTGGAGTTAAACAAGATTAGAGTGGTACATGTTCACGTGATAATTAGCAAGCAAAAGGGACGTGGGGTATTTGCATCCGGTTATATTCTTTGAGAAAAGTATTTTGTTTCATTTGTGTACAAATGGTAAAAGATGTGATGCAGATATATGGACGTAGCACAAAAGCATGGGATTTTGGATGAAACAAATTTCTTTTGTTTACGGTGGTCACAGTAGTTAATTATTAGTTTCCCCTGTTTTTGTTATTTCCCCTGTTTCTCACAGGTCAGTAACAAAACAGGGGCATTAAAAAATCCCCCTGCTACGATCCTCCTGCCTTCATTAATCCCCCTGCTGTCAGAAAAGTTCCCCCTGCTGTCAGATTTTGTTTTTGGGACAGCAATGGTTTGGAGTATGTGTTATTCACAGCAACTGGTCTTAAAGGTATAAAAGGCTTTCATATTGATTGTTTACATAGTCATGAAGGTAATTGACTATTGGCTATTTGAAGATGAAGTATAATTGGTTGAGTATGTGTTTTATTCATGCTTTATTCCGTAATGATGCATTGACAAAAATACGCAAAGGTATGAGATTTTTCTTAGGTTGCTCTATGCTCATATTTGCTAAGATATTGGTTTTTGTCAAGAGCCTCATCCACTCCCTATACATTCTGAGATGTATACGTTCGCTGTTATGTGGATATTACATGGTATAATACACAGATTCGGGTTTTTCTACTACTACATCAAATAGGTGATACTGAATTTTCTTCGCTTATGATTATTACTTTCAAAGGCTACAGAATTGAAGATTCATGAATGACTAGCACACTTTAAGGGGAAGCTCATTTGATAAAGTGTTAGTCATTCACATATGACGTCAAGGTGAAGATTTTTGCTACTTCTCATTGGTATTACTACAACTAGTGTGAGTATCTACTGCTCAAAATCATTTTTTATTAGGAACACTATCCCCTATGTGCTTCATGGAGGGTATTTTGAAAAGTAGAATACTTGGGTTTGATGTATGATATTGGTTAGTATTAGTTGAAAATCAAGGTTGTTCACATAGAAGACCCCTATTTGATCATGTCAAAAAGGGGAAGTTGTCTACAAAGAATGTTCAGCCTGTTGATCTTTGGTGTTGTATGTTTAAGGGGAAGTGTTTTGACATCATCAACTAGGGGAAGATTGTTGGGTCAAAAGTTGATGAGTCAAATCACTATGGAAACAAGAAGGACCAAATATGGCATTAGGAGAAACTTCAAGCTGGTGGACAAAATACAAGAAAGTTTCCCCTGCTACAAAACTTTCCACTGCTGTGAAGATTCCCCTGCCATGTACTAAAAACATGGAGATTTGGTCAAGTAGTGATAAGAATGAATAATTCTGTTTTGATTTACTCATTATTATCTTATTTAGTTTCCATGTATCCCTGGGTTCCTTAAGTTATAAAAGGAACACCAGACCGTAGGGTTTATTCATATCTTTCACTACTCAAATGTAACCTACAGAGTCTTTGATCTCTAGGCATGGGATTCAATGTATACATGCCTAGAGTGGTTTGTGTTAATCATCAATAATACAAACCCTTTGGGAATTATTCATCTTTGTTAAACATCTTATTCATGATCATTGTTCTTATTCCGCTATGTTATCATATGAATGATGATCAACCTAGATAAAACGGTTTCGACTGTTTGAGTCTAAAGATCTTGTATAAAGAATGTTCAGCCTGTTGATCTTTGGTGTTGTATGTTTAAGGGGAAGTGTTTTGACATCATCAACTAGGGGAAGATTGTTGGGTCAAAAGTTGATGAGTCAAATCACTATGGAAACAAGAAGGACCAAATATGGCATTAGGAGAAACTTCAAGCTGGTGGACAAAATACAAGAAAGTTTCCCCTGCTACAAAACTTTCCACTGCTGTGAAGATTCCCCTGCCATGTACTAAAAACATGGAGATTTGGTCAAGTAGTGATAAGAATGAATAATTCTGTTTTGATTTACTCATTATTATCTTATTTAGTTTCCATGTATCCCTGGGTTCCTTAAGTTATAAAAGGAACACCAGACCGTAGGTTTTATTCATATCTTTCACTACTCAAATGTAACCTACAGAGTCTTTGATCTCTAGGCATGGGATTCAATGTATACATGCCTAGAGTGGTTTGTGTTAATCATCAATAATACAAACCCTTTGGGAATTATTCATCTTTGTTAAACATCTTATTCATGATCATTGTTCTTATTCCGCTATGTTATCATATGAATGATGATCAACCTAGATAAAACGGTTTCGACTGTTTGAGTCTAAAGATCTTGGATTCAACACCCAGTATAATCAAGGTTTCATCTCCCCAAAGTACACGAACCAATTTTTTGTCCTAAAGGATAATTGCATGATACTTGCTAGTCAATTCATGCTAATGACGACATCAAAGCTATCAAGACTTCCTAGAATCTGATTGATGTAAAACGGGTGATTGGGAAGTTTTAAGGAACAACCTTGAATGATGGTGTTAACTATCATAACTTTTTCCGTCGACTATTCCACAGTATAATAGGAGTATAGAACTTAACGGAGGGATTTCCAATTCCTCACTAAATTTAGCAATTGTAATGCTTGGTCTACTCATGTATCAAACAAGATTGATGCATATCATTGGTTTAGTAAGAACGTACCAGGTATGATCTTGGAGCCTGGATTTGCTTGGGCATTGCCGACCATGTACACTTACGAAAAAGTTCCCTTGTTGTCCTTCTTCTGGTTGGCCAACTTGGGACAATCGGGTCTCACATGCCCAGGGGTTCCACACTCATAACATACTACAGCTTTCTTTGGTCCACTACTACTTCCACTTGCGGGGTTTCGATTTCCCTGCTGCCCACTTCCACTTCCACGTGCATTGGACTTGCCCTTGTTGCTGTTCCCAGGATTGGTATTGGGTCGACCTGGGGTAGCAACATTTGTTTGACACTTACAAGCAAAATGGCCTTGTTGGCCTCACTTGTAGCATCCTTGGCATTGTCCTCCAGCAACATGATGATAGTTGCACTTTTAACACTTAGTCTTGCTCCCTGAGTAGGTCTTGGTACAGGTTGTGAGAGTAGTGTCATCCGCTAGCCCAACGTTTTGCTTTTTGGAAGGATACTGGTGCTGGCTACGAGAGTTCTCATCGGATTTCCTCTTGTTGTCTAATTTCCTCTCGGATAGATTGCGGGCTCGCTTGTTGATCAGCTAAGTCGCAAATTCCATAGCACCTTTCAACGGTAGTGGGTCGTGAAGCTAGCGCACTGTCATAAATATTGTCAGGGAGTCCGCTGACATACTTTTCAATGTTGTCACTCCTTAGAGGAAACATTCTGGTGCACATCAAGCTTAACTCTTGAAATCTTTGGTTGTACCAAAGGATATCATTGTTCTTACACTTGAGATCCCACAGCTCGACTTCCAACTTCTTCATTTCTCTTCTGGGAAAATACTTCTCGGTCATTATCTCCTTGAGGTTGGCCCAAGTGAGAGTATAAGCAGTGGCATGTCCAAGGGTGGCGACCACAGAGTTCCACCAAGTAAGGGCGCTCTCGAGTAGAGTGCATATAGCAAACTTAACTCTGTTCTCGCCAGCACAACCGCTGATGCAGAAAACTGTCTCTAGTCTTTCAAACCATTGCATCAATTCAACAACTCCTTCTTTTCCTCGGTAGTATGAGGGTTTGCATTTCAAGAAGTCGGGGTATGAACAACCCCTGTTGAAGTTGTTTCTGTGCATGTTGTGGTTTGGGTCATTGCTCACATTAGCTTCTCTGGCTGCCATAGCTGCCGTAATGCCTTCACCAATCATCTCCCGGAGTTGAGCAGCGGTAACATTATAAGTAGCTTCAGGTACTTCGGTATTAGCGGTGTTGGAGGCAATTGCATTATTGGGGTTCGATCGTGAAATCACCATTTGTCTATAATCATACACAAAATGAGATTATTAATTCAATCGTTAGTACAGTTTTTATATTATTTGCAAGAGAATGATTTCATGCATAAAATTCATAACAAATTTGGATAACCTGTCAGGATTTCATAATATAATACATTGTACAACAGATATAACATAAGAGAGTGATTACATGCAAAGTTCCGCAAGGAATTTAAACATTCATCGAGCATATCAAATCCAGAGCAAGGACTTAGCTATCCTTGCCCTGGGTAATTGTACACATTGTCTTAAGTACATCATATCCAAAATACATGCCCAAAGAAAAAGAAAGATATAGTACGGGATTACATCACCAAAGCTGAAAAGGAATAAAAGTACAAAGGCCCTATGTCATGATAGCCGGGATGCAACCCGTAAGCTTATCATGACGTACATGAAGTATAGTACATCTATACTAATCCTGCCTGGATGGCCCACTAGATGATACGGAGTACAGACAGTAGCTGGTTCCGGAGTCTATCGACGACCCCTCGGAGATAAGCCATCTCCCCAGTAACCCCACATGCCGGACAGTGGCGAGATCAAATAAAATGGATAATGATTGCTCTTGAGCGGTAAGAGCAGCATAGGTCTGATGCTACAGACCCTCCATGACCTGAATGCGCTGGTGGATGCGGTAGTTCTTCCTCCAATAACCACTTCAGTGCCTCGTCCGTCCTAGCCTTGATGCCCTTAGCGGTCTGGGAGTCTCCCCTCATAGTGTAGAAAAGAGTGTCGATACGATCGTAGATGACGGCATGGCTTTGTTGACTGACTGTCAACTGGCTGCGGAGGTCAGATATCTCCCGCTCCTGGCGTGCAGCCAGTGCAGAGATCTGGGCCTGGACGGAATCGACATGTCCTGCCCCGGAGCCTTCCCTGGTCTCATAAGTGGAGATGGGTATGGTCCCGGAAAAATAGCCCGATGAGAAGGATGGAGGCATGGAAGATGGTATGCTAGGAGGTACCCGGTCCTCCTCCATAGAGGTTAGGGCCAGTGTGGCTGATGCTGAGATAGAAAAAGGGTCCTTTGGGAGTGCAGCTTCGATGGCTGGGTCATCCTTTGAATCCGAGGATGACAACCATCCACAATGCGTCGATCATGGGGATGAAAAAACAACTGGAGTAGGAGCTACTACGGGTAGAAGAGTCGAGGATGCAGTAGGAGGAGTCATGATGCTCTGAAATAGTATTATTTTAAGTTTGAAGTGAGTATAAGCTTACAAACAAAGAACAATATTATTTTAGATTACATGTTTTATGAAATATATCCCTTTTAAACAATTATTAAATGATAACATATACATATATATATATATGTATATGTTATCATTTAAGCAGTTCATTAACAATTTGTAAGTGCAAGGTTTGGTTTTATATTACCTATATTTTCATTTCAGTATTTTACTATGTAGTGTAAAATTTTCAAGTTTAGCACGTCAAACATTTTCCATAGCAATATCTCACTAAACAGTATTAATAATCCAAGTTTAGTAACAATATATATACACTTAGTTCACCTAGCATAAAATACCCTAAGATCTATATGCTTAACTAATACGGTCCCAAAATAAAATCCCAAAAGATTTTTATAAGTTATAGTCCAGTTTTAAATAAAAGAAAAATCATTTTATTTTTATTTTATTTAAAAACTTATCTGGTTCTCTATAACTAATGCTCTGATACCATTCTCTATGACACCCCGGGTAGGGTCAAAATATGCAGAAATATCCACGGAGATGTCACTAGGGTGGATCGATAGCATATAGTCCATAGATCATAAGATAAAGAGTTATTTAAATCAGTTTACATGTTTGATAACAAATAAAATAAAATTTGTTTAAAACATGATAGAAGGTGATTGTTTATGTTTCCCAAATAGAACCCCTGACGAGTCCTATGATGCAAATTACTAAGATGCTGAAGATCATGCACACACCACGTACTAACATTATATTCATGTGCAAAACATACTAAAGGGGTCAACATAAAGTTGGTGAATTTACAGGTTTTAATAATTAATTAGTTTGGACATACATTAATCATAGAAGTAACAATGCACAAAGCATTCTTACTAAAATGTAGATTACATTTGTTTATTATTAGAAACTGAAGCTTAACCTTCCATAGTCCTCAATAGATGAGGACGTAGTGTCTTACAAAAAGACACCCATTCCAGTTCCAACATGGTATACGTCTGTTGTCTCGGCCAAGGCACAGTGAGCATGACTCACCCAGACGGGGATGGTCAATCCCTAATAGATCTATTTATAACATTCGGGCGATTTACAACAATTTAACAGTTCTAATAATAATCAATCATAGTCAAGTTTATACAATCTAGTTATGTCCATTATGTGTTTGCATATTATCTTTCCCAAAAGGAAAAGTTTTATCAAAAGTTTATATGGGGCTGTAAACTCACCTGGGAGTAGGAAATAGTTATTTAATACGAATATCCAAATAAAGCTCACGCCAAAGTTATGCCTAATCAAGTAGTACAGTCTTAATAGATAGTACAAAGAACATATATGTATGCTTATACAGATTTTAGTTAGTTCATTTATGCTACGGTATTTATCTAAATAACCGTAGTTCAAGTATCAACAATATTCATTTAAACTTATATATATAAGTTTCATTTCTAAGTAAACATAAAATGTTTAACTATTAATATGAGTTAGTATACATGTTATTTATAATAATCATTCAACTTACAATTAAGTTTCTTATTTAAGTAGACATAAAATGTTTTACTTAAAACATTAATTTATGTTCTCTGTTCAAGTATTATAATCGCTCATTTACTATTAAGTTTCATTATTAAGTGAACATAAAAATTCTACTTAATATTAGTTCACGTTCGTAGTTCATGTATTATAATCATTCATTTAAACATTTAATTTTAAGTTCCATATTTTAAGTAGACGTAAGATGTTCTATTTAAATATTAACATTCATTTATCCAACGTTCATATAAATTTTATTTTCTAAATGTATATGAGTTCATGTATGAGTAATACATGTTCATAATTGTTTATACAATTATTTCCTAAAGTAAATATAAATATTTTATAAAAAATATAATATTTTATTTAACTTTAAAGTTTCCATAAATTATTTTAATATTTATAAAATAATTTAACTTAAGAATTTATACCTTAATTCTTATAGTCTAAGTATTTTAATTATGTTTTATTATAATTAAAATAGATTTTAGGGTTAGGGCTTGTTAATCTTTCGGAATGTGGCAAAACTAGTCCCAATATATTTTAAACAAGTATAACTTTCGAATTTTACATATTTAGTACCTAGGGCTTGTTATAGTTTTGGCTTATGGCAGGTTTAGTCCCCCTAGTTATATCTAGGTTTTGTAACTTTACTAAAATTACAAAAACAGCCCCTAGGGCTTCTTTAAGTTTCGGCTAATTACAAGAATGGTCCCTAGGGTTATAAACTGACAAAATAACTTTTAGAAACTTCCCAAAATGGTCCCTAGGGTTTAATTTGCCACAGATAATATTTATTAAACCCTAGAGTTTTGGATAAATACATTTCCAGTCCTTGTGTTTACTAGTTTATCAAAACAAGTTTCATAAGTTACGATTTTAGCCCTTAACTTTCATAAATTGTCATTTTAATCCAAAAAGTTTTTATAAGTTATATTTTATTATAAAATATCTTATTTAACATTCAAAATAGTATGTGGGCTCATTAAATGGGCTAAACATCTAATGGGCTATTTTAGTGGGCTTAAATATATCTCAAGTCCACTAATTTATTTAAATGGGCCATTAAATCATTTATTGGGCTTAACTACATTTTTAAGTCCTTTAATTAGTTAAATGGGCCTAAGTGTAATCTTAAGTCCATTAAGTTATTAGGATTTATTAAATGGGCTTATTGGGTCCATTAAGTTTTGGATTAACATTTCATGGGCTTAAATAGTCCATTAACACTAATTTAAATTTTATGTAAGTTTTAACGTAGGATATTTTTATAAGTTTATTATGAGCTAGGTGTGTTATAAGGTTGCAAGTAAGTCATAAGCCCTAATAGTAGCTTATACCCCACGGCTATAATTAGTTATAGCTTATTAAGATGAGTCAAGTCTCATTTTAAGGTTGCATGTAATTTATAAGTGTTACAAAAATAGATCTAGCTATTTACACATCAAGAAAACAAGTCACAAGTCCAAAATGAGATTTAAACAATGTCTAGACCTAAAAATCAAACATAGATCCATGTACACACATATATAGCCCACGTCTATATTTCTAAATCTTGGTATTTACAAGATGAACACTTTAGCTAATCTTTAAGTCTTGTAAATATTTACAAAAATACAATCATGATTATCTAGGTGTCATGCATGTTCCCAAGGTTACTATTTTACCAAGGAGACTACATATAGCCCACCGCTATATTGTCTCTTCCCAAGGTTCCCATAGTCTTGTTTTATGTTTATCATACTCAAGTTAATCTTTATTATTAGATCTATGGTTTATAATAGCATGCATGTACTTATAATCCATTTTAGGTCATATGTAACCCACGGCTACATTTAAACACATAGGTTATTTTTATGATTTTTAATATTTTATTTAACATGTTACATTTCATATTCCGTTATTCAAAACTTAGGAGACAAATCATATGGTCATTTTCCATTTTAGCCGTGACCATTAAGGTCATGGTTTTCATGATCTTTAAGTTACATAAGTTCATTTTATGAGATCTATGATTATCAGTTAACCATAGTCTCATAAAACTAGATTTGTAACCCATGCAACACTTAGATTTATAAAATGTTTCATATGGTTTTAAATCAAGTTTAAATCATAACATACAAGTCATAGGTTTCTTATTAAAAGATTTTAAATCATGAACATGATTTGCATAAATATGTCGTGACCTATACTGGTCATAGCTTTATCAAATCTTGATTTTAACATGTTAATTACTTGTGTTTATAGATGTATGATGATGCATGCATGAAGAAATGAAAGAATATGATGTGTATACCTTTCTTGCCTAAAAGGAGATTTGAGATCTACTCAAGATGATGAAGAAAACCCTAATACAAACCAAGTTGTTGTCCCTAATATATGTGATGTTATACACGAATTTATGAAAGAAAGGAAGATATGAGAAGAATTCTAGAGAGAGAAAGTAGTGAGAGAAAGTAGAGAGAAAAATGGTTGGTGAAACTTGTGGAATATTAGATTAGAAGAAAATGAAATGACCAACACCCTTCCTAACATGCTAGGAAGGGTTTATATAGCCTTTGCTTACATGTAGCTTAATGGGCTATATGATCATGGGCCGGGCTTTCCTTTTGGGCTTTGGTTACTTATTAATGAACCTTAGCTTAAAGTTAAACCCGTAATAACACGACTAATATACTACCTATTACAACGTTCTAAAATACGATACATAAAAAGCATATGACCGATCATTCTTGTTTGGCTCAATATTTTGAGGCTAACAATCTCCCCCAATGAGAGGTCATAAACCTTAGTCATTTAGGAAATTTGTAGAGATTACTAATCTCGCCATAAATGAGTCTTGAACGTGTAATCGTAGTCTTGTTCCTTCATGCTGTGATCTTTGAGCCTTTGTCGTTGTCTTTCGACTTTGTCTTTAAGCTTGAGATCTTCAAATCATCCTTGACTTGTCTTTGCCATCTTGCGATCTTGTGTCTTCATCCACATGCTCACACTATTAATTGTTGAATATGTCTTTAGGCATGAGTATGTGGTTTCTGAATCATTGACTTTGATGAGTACACCGTGACGCCACCTTCTCGAGACAAAACATAGACACGGACAGAATGGCTTTGACATTCGTCCTAAATCGGTAGCGTTTTACCTCCGGTCGGTGAAGACCGTTATACGATATTAAATATCGTACATGTGATCAGGTAGATTCAATTAAGAATCTCCTTGACAGGGTTTCGCGGCTGTACCAGCCGTTCTCTTTACTCGACCGTCTCAAAGCAAGACTGCGAACATAAAGAGTGAATCAATTGGATAAATATCCGCTTGATTAAAGTCGTCAATTCAAATTCCTGGAACAAGTTTGATTCATTAAGAATCTTACCATTGTTGCTTTCCAGTTGACACAAGCTTGATTCATAAGAATCTCGCAAGTTACCTACCGTAGCGCTGTTTGATGTTGACGCTAGAAGGATTTCCATTCGTCACTGTGAATATTAATAAATATCACTCTGAATGTTCTGGCAAGACCATAAAGATATTGCGTAGAAACCTGAAACGAGTTTGAATCAATTAAGAATCAAACCACTCTTGCTTTTCAGTTTTGCACATGTTCAATTCATAAAGAATCTTGCATATGACCTACCGCAGTGCTGTTTGATGTTAACACTGGAAGGATTTCCACTCATCATTGTGAATACTAAGTAGTATCACTCTGAGTGTTCTAGCAATATCACAAGGATATAGCGTAGGACTCTCTTGATCTTCATCCGTGTGTCCTAACGAGATTTGATTGATCTCTTGGCTCTAGACTCGATTTGTGCACTTTTAGTGGTCGGAGGCTGGAGAAGATGCCACCTATTCAATATCAACTATCTCGGAGTGAGAAAGTCAATAGAAGTCGTGTTGATCTCCGTGACAATAAAACAAACTTCTTTTGAGAGAAGCCTGAGTAGCTAGGAAAGAGTTGTGCTTCACATCACTGGGTCCATGATGAGTTTGTCTTCATGATGAGTTGACCCGGTTTCTGCCTAAGTTGTATGGAGGGCTTCTTTCTTTAGACCCTTTATCCTTACATTTCTTTTTCATTCTTCAACCCCTTCAATGCTTACCAAGACATCATTACTAGCACCTTGTTGTGATTGTTCCAGTGCTAGCATCAGTACTTAGTCGGCATTCAGCTACGTTCACATTCTACTCCATCTTTCCTAAGGACTTCTAATAATCTATTGGATTGTCCCTGGGAAGATCCCTCCGGTTCTGGTTGGATCATAGGACTTAAACCTAACCACCCTTTTGACACCAATAACGTCGTGAATTAAAGATGTTGTGGGTATTTGATCGTAACCATGAAAACCACTTTAAATTCTAACAAAGTGTTTGAAAAAACATTTAACACCTTGCTAGTTTTGTCGTTTCAGAAATGCTCCCCCTTCACATGGGAATCGATAATCGAAAGTGTTTCGCACATGTAGGTAAGAGTTAAAGTGCTTAGGTCTTATATTAGATCACATTTTAATCACATTTTCTCCCCCTATCTCTAATATATAAAATCTTTTGATATTAGAGATACCAAATTTGATTAAAATATATTTTGAAAAATAGTCTTGAAATCTCTGGGAGAAAGATGTGTTAATCTTTTGCATGAAGTTAAAATGCTCCCCCTCAAAAATTGATCCAATTGAATTGTATTGTGAGGATATGATCCACATTTCGCTTTTTGAGGATGGGAGTTGTTGAACACACAATTTTTGAAAGATTTTGAATATCATTGAAAAATTCTTGAAAAAATTGTGTTCAACGCTTTTTGAAAAATCAATTCTTTTTGTCGAAAAGTTTTTCTAAAGCATAAACTTGAGTTCATAGACTTTGAATGTCTTGACGAATCCACTCAAGTGTAAGAAGATTTCTCTTCTTTTGCTGAGGGTAAGGGCACTAAATCGTACACTCCCCCGTGAATATCGTTCCGGGTTGCAATCTGAAAGTGATTACAAGCCATTGTGTTGAGCTTAAAACGTTGAATGTTTTGTGACAAGCTCAACCCGTGATAGATTGCTCTACCCGTTGTTTGGAAATATTTGTCCAAAATAGACAATTTCCTTTATTAAAAGAAGAAATGACATGTTTTGAAAAATATTTACAACTTTCATTCGAGCTTTATGTACACACCCGTGTCGTTATTGAGCGACATTTCTAGGCACGTCCATATTATCGATACTGAAAGACATGTCGAGAAGAATATTTTTGGATTTTGAAAGATTTTTAATTTTGTGTTTTGCTTTTATGTGTTTTCTATTTTTGTATTTTGCTTTTTCCAAAGATATTTACAAGTTGATGTTTGATATATAAATCAAGCAGGCACCTTTGCCAGAATCTCCAGGTCTGCTGGAGTCAAACATCTCATACCAATTTGCCTAACGAGGTACTCAAACCTATCTTTCGACAGAGCTTTCGTAAACAAGTCGGCTAATTGGTAATCCGTTCCAACAAAGTATAATTCAACGATACCTCTTTCAACTTGTTCCTTTATGAAGTGGTATCTGACATCGATGTGCTTCGTGCGGGAATGCTGTACCGGGTTGCAGGAGATGGCTATGGCAGACTTTGAGTCACAGTACATAGGTACTTTATCAAAGTGGAAGCCATAATCCGTGAGTTGTGTTCTCATCCAAAGAACTTGAGCACAACACGCAGATAGAGACACATACTCCGCTTCGGCTGATGAAAGTGACGTGCAATCCTGCTTCTTGGAAGACCATCCCACAAGCTTATCTTGTCCTAGAAATTGTGCACCACCAGAAGTACTTTTACGTGTATCAAGACACCCTGCATGATCAGAATCTGAATAGGCCGTTAGAAAGAAACCGGTTTCCCTCGGATACCAGAGTCCCAAATGAATGGTATTCTTAAGGTACCGAAAGATCCGTTTAACCTCCTTGAGGTGCTTTTCAGTGGGTCGTGCTTGATATCGTGCACAATAGCATGTAGCATGATGAATATCTGGTCTGCTTGCTGTCAAGTACATGAGGGACCCGATCATGGAACGATATCTCGTTTGATCTATGGGTAATCCCTCCAAGTCAGCATCTAGGGATGTGGTTGATAATGGTGTCCCAACGGGGTCACATGAGGTCATACCATGCTTTTTGATTATCTCTTGATAATACTTAGCTTGGTTTATAAAGATACCACTTGGGGATTGGTGAACTTGAATTCCTAGAAAGAATTTTAGTTCGCCCATCATTGACATTTCAAATTTGCTGTGCATTACTTTTTCAAACCATTTGGAAAGTTTTGGGTTTGTAGACCCGAAAATAATGTCATCAACATAAATTTGCACAAGCAGAATGTCATCCCCATATTTATAAGTGAACAAAGTTAAATCAATGGAACCTTTTGAGAAACCTTTGGAGACCAGAAATTTCGAGAGCTCGTCGTACCACGCCCTTGGAGCTTGCTTGAGTCCATAAAGTGCTTTGTGGAGACGATACACCTTGTCAGGATAATGAGGATCGTCGAATCCTTCCGGCTGCGTGACATAGACTTCTTCCTTCAAAGGACCGTTAAGAAACGCCGTTTTTACGTCCATTTGATATACAATGAATCCCTTATGTGCAGCATAAGCAAGAAAAATCCTGACCGCTTCCATACGAGCAACTGGTGCAAATGATTCATCAAAATCAATTCCCTCTTTCTGGCCATACCCCTTAGCCACTAGCCTAGCTTTGTTCTTGATGATCGTATTTTCTTCATCCATCTTGTTTTTCCAGATCCAACGAAGATTTAAAGGAGTCACATCGTATGGTCTGTCAACAAGTTCCCAGACTTTAAGTCTTTCAAATTGTTGAAGTTCATCCGTCATCGATTCAATCCAAGCATGATCAGCCATGGCTTCTTTTATGTTTTTCGGTTCAGCTGTACTCACGGCGAGTGCGAACATACAAACATCGCCATCGGTTGCTAGTTGTCGTCTTGTGCGAACAGGCTGTGAAGGGTTTCCAATTACGTGAACCAAAGGATGATCTCGGGTCCAATGATGTGTTGAAGGATGTCGTTGGTAGAACGTATGCATATTTGACGGATCAACATGGCGAGTAGAAGACTCTCCAGTTTCGTGTACCGGTGTACCAAATGGGTTGTGAAAATCGTCATCCTCAGATAATGCATCGTCTGCTTGATTTGTGTTCTCTGGAGCAATGACAGTAGTTGTGGATGTTGTAGGATCTATTGTTGAAGTGATATTCTGAGGAGGTAAATCTGCAACAACCCGTGTTGAAGTAGATGAAGTTGTATCCTTTTGTTGATGATGATTGGTATCATCATTCGTATCATGAGTGACAGCGGAAGACTTCGATGCAACTTGTTTCTCCACCGTGAAATATTCATCATACATTGGTCCATATAACATTTCCAACTCTGCAAGTGTCGTGTCCACTGTCATATCTGCTCTAGGAACATGTTCAGGAACCAGCTTTGAACTTGACGGTTCATTGCTGTGGTCTTGAGTTCCGAGTTCCGTGCGGTTGTGAACGGAAGTCGTGTGTCGTTGTGGATCGGGACTTAAACTGCTTTGTTCAAGTGCCATTTCTTGCAATTCATCAAATCTGATATGAATAGTCTCGACTATCAATTTTGTTCTCTTGTTGTACACTCTGTATCCCTTAGATTGAGTTGCATATCCCACTAAAATGCATGCATCACCTTTCTCTTTCATCTTGTCCAAATTTTCACCATCTCGAATAATGTAACACGTACATCCAAAAACGTGAAGGTGTTTGAGTGAAGGTTTGCGATCATTAATTATGTGATATGGTGTCTTTTCGTGTCTTGGGATAACTAAGGAGCGGTTTTGTGTGTAGCATGCGGTTGACACGGCTTCGGCCCAAAAGTATAGTGGAAGTTTTGAAGCGGATAGTAATGTTCGAGCAGCCTCAACTAAAGTACGGTTTCGTCTTTCAACAACGCCGTTTTGTTCGGGTGTTCGAGCAATAGATGTTTCATGTTCAATTCCCTCGGCTTCAAAATAGTTTCTCAGTTGTGAATTCAAAAATTCTGTACCTCTGTCAGTACGAACCACTTTAACTTGAGCTTGAAGACCACGTTGTATCACTTTAAGGAAGCTGATGAGAACATCGGGTGTTTCATCCTTGGACCTCAAGAAGTGAGTCCAGGTGTACCTTGAGTAGTCATCGACAATTACCATAACGTATTTCTTCCCATTGATACTTTGAACACGCATGGGACCACACAAATCTATATGAAGAAGATATAACCGTCCTTTAGAGCTAGGTGTAGTCTTTGTCTTGAAACTACTCCGTTTAGCTTTACAAAGCTCACAAGAAGAACAAAGATGATCTTTGATGAATTTCAAGTTAGGAAGGCCTCGCACAATATCTTTCTTAGAAAGCAAGTTGATGGTATCGAAGTTAAGATGAGATAAACGTTGATGCCATAACCAAGCTTGAGTCGTTGAAGCTTTAGCCATGAAACAGATTGGAGTTGAAGATGTGGAGTCTTGTAGTGAAATAGTGTAGAGATCAGTACCCCGTGTTCCGGTAAGTAAGTCATTCCCATCATAATCACGAACAAAACATATCTTCTTTCTAAAAGCAACCTCCAAATCCGCATCACAGAATTGACCAACCGAGAAAAGATTATGATTGAGCCCTTCGACGTAGTAAACCCTTTTGATAGTGATATTCCCCTGAACCAAGTCTCCATATCCTAGGATCGGTGCAAATTGATCATTTCCGAATCGGACCGTACCCAGGAACTTCTCCACGAAGTTAATTAGAAGCTTGAGATTCCCCGTCATGTGCTTCGTGCATCCGGAGTCCATTATGAAGAGAATTACTTCGATCACCTGCAGAAGAATTAGAACACGATGGAGCATTTGCTAAATTGGATTCCATGTTAGTTGTGATTTCCGATTCATTAGTTTCCCTAGTTTCATCACTTAGAGGCACACTAACGCTCGTAGTCACATTTTGTGTCCTAACCTTAGGCATCCATTTATATCCTGGAGGACATTGGTTAGCAAACCACCATTTCCAAGGCTTGCTAGCAGACTCATATAATTCCCTAATTCTGCTTCTAGGGTTCTTAGTGGTGGAGTCTGATGCAATACTTTTCTTAGGGGGGTTGCACCAGAATGGTTCACTTTGCGTTTGGGTTTTCTAGCACTAATATGCATCACAATTTGCTTCTTAGTTCTAGTTTCTACGCCTTTGACATTATTCGAAACACACATAGCATGATTAGCATTAGCACACTTTCCACATTTCACACAAACAAACTTAACTTGCATAGCATTCAAAGTCGAATCATTCAAATCGTCATTACACGCGATTACAGACGTTTTATTCTTAGAAACATTGAAAATCCTAGGGTGTTCTTCTACGTCCTTCATCTTCCCTTGACTTTTGTTTTGCCAGACCTTTTCATTCATTCGAGTGCTCTTAAGCTGGGGCCGGCTAACACTAGCAGTGGGGACTACTCCTGTAGTAAAAGACACACGTCTATTAGTGTTTCTAGAAGTCTGAGGTGATTGACTTTCTTTGTTTTGTGTGGGTTTAGTGGTTAATCTATACATCCCTGGTTTAACCACATTTGTGTTCTTAATGCTTTGTGATCGAATATTTGTTTTGAGAGTGTTTTGTGGTAACCTATCCTTCCCATCTGTCTTGGGGGCAAACGCAGGTTTTGCAAATGCAGAATTAGAGAAAACAGATGGTTTTCCCAAGACAGAGGGTCTAGTCACTTTTTGAGCATTTGGTTGTCTTACAACAGGTTTCTTAACACTAGGTTCCACAATCTTCCCACCCATCTTAGCAATGAGTTTCTGCAACTCTGCTATCGCTCTGTCCCTGTCTTGTAACTGAGCTTTCAACCCTTTAATTTCCAATTCTTGTTCGTTCATTTCTCGAAACGTTTGGGAAAGTTTTTCTTGCAATTTATTATCATGTGGAAAACTACCAACGTCTTTTTGCAAAGCAAGTTCAAGAGAATGACAATGTTTTTGAAGGAAATCAGTTTTGTGTTGAAGTAACTCAAAAGCCTTTTTATCAACATTTTCTTTATGTTTCGAAAGCTCAAGTTCAAGACGCTCACATTCTTTGATTTTATCAAGATATTTGCATGCAACATCAGAATATTCATCGATATCAGCACAAGATTGAAGAGTAACACACAAAATATCTTTGGAGAGACATTCTTCTAAGAGTAGATCATATTCGTTTGAAAATTCTAATTTGTCATTTTGAAGGTCATCAATTGCTTTTTCAAGAGACTCAATATATTTCAAATCATAAAACATTTCAGACTGAATTAAATTTTCAAACTCAAGAACATGTTCTTTTATTATCTTCGTGTTTGGTACTAAAAGTTCTTTCACAAGCACAGTTATGTCGTGAGGAATCTCGGTTTTCCACTTATCCTTTTGAAGTTTCTCCCAATCTCTTTCAACAATTGATTGAACATTATTAACGTGGTGTTTAAGAAAACCAAGTATTTTTCTACTTTTGCTTTTAGAAGCATCTAGAGGCAAATAATTAATATATTTAAAAACATTAGTTATCCTCTTAGTGGCAATAGCTTTTTTCCATTGAATTCTTTTTTGTTTGCATTCTAAAAATAATTCCTCACGAGACTTCTGTTTTTGTGGAGGGAAAAGACCATAAAGACTGTTTTCATAAGCATAGTTATATGGTTTCACAAAATCTTTATTGACCGGTGATCTATTCTCCTCATCCCAAAGGGACGTCTCTTCACTATCGAGGTTAGCTACAGGGCAATCATGATTGGTCCATTCGGACTCGTCAAGATATAAATGGGGGTTTGCAGCTTGAGCTTGTTCGAGGTACTTGGGGGTGGCAAAGCTAGGTTGACCCTTGAAAAACGACCGGGGTGCTATCATTCTAACGGTTTGAATAGAGTCATGTGTATTATAAACAACGTTTTTCAAAAAATCGACTTGTTCTTCGAGATCCTTTACTTTTTCAGTATCTTTGCTTTGTCTATTTTTGAAATCTTGTTTTAATGTTTCAACCTCTTGTTTCTTCTCGTCAAGAATTTTAGCAGAATCGGTGGTGTTCATAGAAATCCTCTGTTCAAGTTCATTAACTTTTGTTGTGGCAAGGTACGTTTTTTGACGTTCATCACTTAATAAAACATTAAATTGACATTTTTCTTTAGTTAACAAAGCAAGAGCTTCATTGTATTTATTTTCAAAATCGTCCTTTTTAACGTTGATGACACGACTTTTGTACCCCTCAAGCTCGTTGGTCTTTTGAAGAAGCTCAGCCCTATAACTATCAATAGTCTCACTAGATTTTATAAGAGCGGCTTTGCATTCTTCAAAGTTTTGAGTGAGCGCTGCGTTTGCCTTCTTTAATTGCTTTTGATTCTTTCTATTTTCATTGACATCTTTTTGTAAACTAGCAATTAAATTAGCAAGCGCGACACGCTCCTCGTCATCATACTCATTTACATGTTGATCATCCGCAAACTCATTATTGCACATGTCTGATGAATCGGGTGTGGTATTACTATCAACCGTTTCCATCATACACGTGTCAGTAATTGTTGTTGGAAGATCACTATGCTCATGTGTATCACCAAACACATTATATTCAACATCATCTTGTACCTTATCAATTAGCTCGGTATCAAAGATAGGACCATTGTCATCTTCAGTGACGTTAAGGACCTCATGAATCTTTGCCATGTATGAATAATGTGCCTCGAGTTCTTGGTCGGAGAGTTCATCATCTGTGTCGTCAAGCATTTCTCCTTCCTCAGCTGATAACTTGATTCCAGCTTCCATTTTCTTGCACAGCAGCATCTTTTCCTTATGATAACCATAATCTTTAACCCTCTTTGGCTGCCTGCATTCCTTGGCCAAATGCCCAAAACCTCTGCAGTTAAAACACTGAATCCCACTTTGTTGCACAACTTGAGTCCCAACAGTTTCCCGATTTCCAACAACAGTAGCCACCCTCTGATTATCATACTTGGGTTGTCGATCATACTTTGGAGGACTCTCAGCACGTCTTCGTGTGTCATACCTTGGAGGACTCTGTGCATGGGTGTTCCTCGAGTTTGAAGATGTTCGAAGGTTGTTGTTGGTGGGTTTGTAGATTTTCTTATATTGCTTCATAACGAAAGCCATTTGTTGCTTGAATTCCCTATCCCTTTGAGCTACTTCTTCATCACTGTCCTCTTCGGATGATTGCTCAGGTATGGGTGATGGTGCTCTGGCAACTTCTTTGCCTCGGGATCGTGTTGGAGCATGTGACTTAGAGACAATGGATGATCGTGGTGATGATGATTGAGTAGAGTAGGTCTTTGAAGTACGGGAGTGATAATCTGGGTAATGTTGAGTGGTAGACACCAAAGCAAGTGGATTGGAAATCTTTGCAACTCGTTCAGCTCGAAGTTCATTTGCCTCATTTTGAAATTGTTTCAAGATGTCAAAGAGCTTGTGATATGAAACTTCGTCTAACTTTTGTTGTTGTTTGACCAAGGTGACAAACCGTGTCCACTCTGGTTGAAGTTGCTGTAGAAATTGGACATTGACTTGCATGGTGGAAACTTGCAAGTTGTTTCGAGTCATATCATTCATCATTTTGTAGAATCGGGAGTAATAAGAATCAATTGAATCCCCATCCTTTGATGTAAACTTGCCAAAGTTCCAAAACATCTTAGTTTTCACATCTTGTTTGTTAAGTGATTCACCTTGTTGCAATCTTTCAATGGCCGTCCACATTTCTTGAGCAGTAGGACATGCGTCAACCGTAGAGTAAATTTCATCTCCAATGCCACTGAGAATTAAGTAGATTGCTTCCTTCTCTGCATCAAACCACGCACGGTTCTCTGGGGTGAGGTCGGTCCTCTTCTCATCACGTTCATATGCGGGTTGTGCGTCACTTGTGTCTGTGGCTGGTACTGCAGGAACTTGAATCCTTGAGAGTTTATAGGGTTCTTCCAAAATACATTGCCTTAAAGCATCACCGTTAGGTTTTGTGTCAAGGTAATGTATAAAACGGGATTGCCATTGATCATATCGACCAGACACAAGCATTGGTGGTCTTTCCTTGTTACCTGCCACCATTATGTTGTTGTTCGTCACACGATATTCGGCAGTAGAATCCATCTCAATATTCTCTGAAATGATGAATCGAATGTGGATCTTAAGTAGTTGAGTTGTGATTGTTTGGTTGTTGAAATTCCGAAAATTGCAATTTTTTTTTCTCAGCCCGACAATAAATTCCTCAGTCCGACAAAACGGTAGACCTAAAAAATTTGTAATCACCAAATTTTGAAATTGAGCTAGAAATGTCCTAAAACTAGTATGGAAAAAATTTGATTTTACTTGACCTAAATTTTTTAACTTTTTTTTTTTTTTTTTTTTTTAAACTACGTTCCGAAACTAGTCTAGATGGTGGCTAAGTCTAAAAAATACTCAAACAAAATTTAACTAAACATGTCATCGGAATGTCCATCGGAATGTGCCATCGGAATGCCCATCGGAATGTCCTTTAGATCGCAATGCACTGTCGAAATGTTCAGATCGGAATGTCCTTTAGATCGCAATGAATGTGTACCTATCGAAATCCCATATCGCAATTCCAGATCGGAATCCCAGATCGGAATGTGGCTGTCGCAATGTGGGCAGAGTAACGTTTCAAGATTGCCTTAAATCCGTCGCAATCCAGATCGCAATAACGATCGGAATGTTCAAATCGGAATAAGGGGCTATCGCAATACTGATCGCAAAGTAAAACCCTAGGGTTATTGCGATCGAAACCGTACTTACCTTTCCGAAATTCTAGCTGTCGCAATAAGGGACTTTTTTCCAACTTTTTAGGCAACGATTTTAGCAACTTTTAGGCAACAAATTTAGCAACTTTTAGGCAACAAGATCGTGTTTTTAACCAAACCAAACAACCAAATCTCTACAACAAGTATATAGAAGATTTATAGCAAGATATAGAACACGAAAAGCACAAAGAAATATGAATTCGAGAAAGAAAGAAGGATGAAATCAAATGAAAACTCAAAAACAATCACAAAACTACCCCATGGCGATTGATACCAATTGTTGTCCCTAATATATGTGATGTTATACACGAATTTATGAAATAAAGGAAGATATGAGAAGAATTCTAGAGAGAGAAAGTAGTGAGAGAAAGTAGAGAGAAAAATGGTTGGTGAAACTTGTGGAATATTAGATTAGAAGAAAATGAAATGACCAACACCCTTCCTAACATGCTAGGAAGGGTTTATATAGCCTTTGCTTACATGTAGCTTAATGGGCTATATGATCATGGGCCGGGCTTTCCTTTTGGGCTTTGGTTACTTATTAATGAACCTTAGCTTAAAGTTAAGCCCGTAATAACACGACTAATATACTACCTATTACAACGTTCTAAAATACGATACATAATAAACATATGACCGAGCATTCTTGTTTGGCTCAATATTTTGAGGCTAACACAAGTTGTGGCCTTGATGATTTCGGATAGGGCTTGTTTATAATGATTTCAAAAGGAATGATACTACTAATGATTTGTAGTAAAGATGAGACAAGAATCTTGGTGGATTTAATACTTGGTTTTGGATGTATATGGCTTTAAGCCGTATGATTGAGAGAGAAGATGATGAGAGAAACAAGATTAGATTGCTTGAGAGAATGTGAGAGTATGTATATGTGTTTTCGGCTAAAATGGGAGAGAGAGAGAGGAGGGCAAAAGGCATGACTTGTCTTGGTAAGAGAAATCTTGCCAAGTGTAAGCCTTTATGTTTCCCATGCATCTCTTCTCCTTCCATATACCCTTGGTGCCGTGTATAGCTAACCAAAAAGGGTAGCGTGGGCTTGCGTTGGGCTTATGTTGGGCTTACACACAAAGGAGGGTGATGGTCTTGGGCTAGTCCAAGAGTTTAAGTATACCCCTAGTTCACTAACACACATATTGTGGCTAAATACTTACTTATAATATATTTCCAAATTGTCTTAATGTGTGGTACACACAATGCTAGTTATAACTTCATTACTTCTTTTTCCTAGTTGTATGTTCATGGTCTTAGGCTGTGAATTTATTTTCAACAACTATGAAAGTAAAAGTATAATTACTTGATGGACAAGTTCATACACAACTTATAGAAGTATAGTACATGAGTTGGTGTTCTAAGATTAATGGGTGAAATTTCATTACATAAAATCATGGTAAAATCATGGAATTTACAACTTGTCCACAACAACTAGCAGCAACTACGTATTCAGCTTCTGTTGAAGAAGTAGCTACTATTGTCTGTTTCTTACATTGCCATGAGATAAGTCTTCGACCCAAAAACTAACAACCACCAGTAGGAGACTTACTGTTATTATTAGCACTTGCATAGTCACTATCACTATAGGCTTCAAGAACAAAAGGTGATTCCCTAGGATACCACAAGCCTAGCTTGGGTTGAGCCTTGATATACTTGAAAAATTTATTGACTGCATTCAAGTTAGATACGGTTTGTGCCACCTGATGTCTAGAGCAAGCACTTACTGCAAACATAATATCCGGACGTGATGCAATCAAATACATGAGTGAGCCAATCATTAACCTATACATGTGAACATTTACCGGAGGATCTGGCTCATTCTTGAGTTTGACTTTAGTGACTTCATAAGGTGTTGCAGCTGGTCTAAGAGGTTCCACATCAAACTTCTGAAGAATCTCATGAACATACTTGTCTTGACTTATGAAGATACCATCCGACTATTGCTTGACTTGAAGACCAAGGAAAAATGTAAGTTCTCCCATGGCACTCATCTGAAATTCGCCTTTCATTAGTTGTTCAAACTCATCACACCATTCCTTCTTAGTAGAACCAAAGATAATATCATCCACATACACTTGAACGACGATGATGTCCTTGGTATTCCTTTTAAGAAATAGTGTTTTGTCAATAGTGCCTCTTCTATAGCCGTGTTTCAACAAAAAAGTGGAAAGACTGATAGGTGTGAAAACACCCATCCTTTTACCACTTATTTCTGGCTAAAACAAGACCAAAACACGTATTTAATATCATTTGTTTGGAATTATGCGTGGTTTTTGTGTTTATTGTGTTTTCAGAGTCAACCGGATGAATATTGAAGAAAACATGGGATTGCACGGGTTTTATCGAGGAAAAAGACTCAAGACGAAGTCTATTGTCCAAGAGATGCAAAAGATTTGAAGTCATTGTGCTTATTTGAAGATTTATCGAAGAATAGAGACAAATATGGAAGATTCATATATGTCGAAGAACTCGAGTCTATTAAACAAAAGATTATAAGACGAGTTGGAATTATTCACCGACACTTCTCAAAATCCAAAGTCGGAAACGTTTATTTAAAGAAACGTAAAGACTAAAGAAGAAAGAAGAAAAGAAGCCCGAAACCAAAGCCCATTCACAAGCCCACCATCACACGCCTATAAATAGGACTTTACTTCACAAATTTGGGGGGCGTTAGTCTTTTAGTTAGTTTTTAGTTTTTTTTCATTCTCTCTAGTTTTAGAGAGAGAAAGTTCTAAACTTTCTCTCACTAGTTTTCATATTTCTTTTCTTCAAGATCAAACTTTTGTATTGTTTTTCATTAATCAAGTTTCAATTCAAGCTTTTAATCTTTAATCTCATTCTACCTTTCTTGATTTTAGTTAGCTTTTGGTACGAATTACTTATGATCCGTGTTGTTCATCTATGTTTTCGTGCTTAAAAGTTAATCTTTTTATGTTTCCTTAAGTTTCTACACGAATAAGCTTTAAGATCCTTGTGCTTATTGGCTTATTTGTGAGTTTAGCTTATTTACTATTTTAAAGTTTTTATAAAAAGTTCATCTTTTTACTATTTGATTTATAAGATTGATTATTTCAAGTTGAGATAAGTTGTATTTGAGCTTATTTGATCTGTTTCTTATTGGATTCGTGCTAGTTTGGGTAGTAGCTTATTGAAATAGCTTATTCACCTTGCTTATTTTTCGGATCACATTGAAATCGGAAAGGGTAAAATCCTTTTCCGATTGGGTCATTCCGACCAGAGCACCACACCCCTTATTCCGATCGTGTGATCGAAAAAGGGTTTATGTTTATTCCGATTTGGCTTTTCTTAGAACATTCCGATTGGATATACTTGTCTATATTCCGATCATGTTGATTTTAGTGGATTCCGATTGAGGGTGTTTACTAACATTCCGATTGGGCCTAGTTATTACATTCCGATTAGTGCATTTTTCTAGTTATTCCGATTGGGTATTTTTATGTTTATTCCGATTAGAACCTTTCTCCCAATATTCCGATCAGCATCAATTTAAAATATTCCGACCAGGGGTGAATTTATCATTCCGATAAGACTGATCGGAATACATTCCGATTAGTGTAGGTTTCAAATATTCCATGGATTTAGTTTTTCGTTTTTACAAAGTTTTCAAGTATTAGTTTTATTAAGTGTTCAAGTATTTTCCTCATTTTGCCTTTAAGTTTTCAAACATTTATTTTTAACTTGTCAATTTAGTTCAATCTTTTAAAGCTTTAATTTTATTCTTCGACACTTACTTAATTGTTATTAGTTTAAAATAGATAAACAAACCAACACCTTTTTATTAACCAAGAACAAATCATTCCACTTAGAACCGTGATCAATTCGAGGAGATTCCGAGACATAAATTATGAACCTATTCTAAAACGCTTCTATCAAATGGCGCTGCTGCCGGCTCTTCTCGTTAAGATCAACAATTTTTTGTGAGAACTTGGATTTTGGGATTCGTTCACCGTGAACGTTACTTTTTCATAAAAATTTTCAAAAACCCTAAAAAAATATAAAATTTTCAAAAATCCAAAAAAAAAAAATTAAAAAAAACCATAAAAACCAATAATATCTCTTGCTTGCTTTGTTAGTTCTTTTGCAGGTGCATGCGTACACGATCAACGTCTTATCAAGAGCCCGAGCCTCTCGAAGACTTAGACATGGCCGGTGTACAAAAAAACAACAATAACCCACCTCAAAACAATAATAATAACAATAACAATCCACCTTTCAACAACAATAATAACAACAACAATGAGCCTCTACCGGATAATCGCCCGATGATTGAACTTCTGCAAGCACATGTAGATGGTAATGATGATCCAACTGTTATACCCGCGATTGCAGCCAACAACTTTGAGCTCAAATCCGGCTTTATCCAGATGGTCTCTGCTCAACCATTCTTGGGGCGTACCATTGATGATCCACATGACCACATCAAGAGATTCTTGCAACTCACTAATACGGTCAAATCAATGGTGTTCCACAAGAGGTAATCCGTTTACAACTTTTTCCCTTTTCTTTAGAGGGACAACCCCGGCATTGGCTTGCTAAGGAACCGCCACAAAGTATTCTTACGTGGACGGATTTGGAGACCAAGTTTATCAACTACTTTTTCCCACCCTCTCGTACTACCACTTTGAGGAATGAAGTCATTAATTTTGAACAAAAGTACGATGAGTCGTTTAGTGAATCTTGGGATCGTTTCAAAGATCTTTTATGAAAATGCCCACAACACGGTTTTACCAAAGTGCACCAAATTAACACTTTTTATAATGGTTTAAGCATGAATGACCAAGATTCACTAAACAGTGCCTCGGGGGGTAATATTTTGGCTAAGACTTCTAATGCCGCTTGGGATATCATTGAGAATAAGTCTCGTGTGCAAACCAAGAGTGTTCGGACCAATGTCGCTAGTGCTAGTACTAGTGACAGCGATAAGCGACTTGACAAAATCACTGCGCTTCTTGAATCGCTTGCTACCCAAACCGCCAGCAACACCAACAGCATCAACGCTAAAAACGCTCACAACGCTCATGTCAATGTTGTTAGCCAACAATGTGAGATATGCGGGGGTCCTCACTCTTACACCACTTGTACTGCCACCCAAGACTACCCTTCTGAGAATGTGAATGCAGCATACGGTACCTATCCTCCGGCCGCTTATCAAGCTCGTCCTCAAGGTGACCGCAACCTGCTTAGCTACCGCTCAAACAACTATCTCTCACCACCCGGTTTTACTCCTAACAACCCAAACCAACAACAAAACCTCAACCGCCCTCCTCAACAACAACAACCTCGTGGACCATACATACCACCTCACAAACAACCACATCCACCTCAACGAAACAACCAAGTTTACCAGCAACCTGCTTATCAACCACCCGCATACAATGCTCCTCCCAACCAACCCACCGCATTACACCAAGACATTGGAACCTACATGAGGACTAACGATGTGATCGTGGACAATCTCCAACAGGAAGTGCGCAACTTGAAAGCAGACCTGGTGAAACAAGGGAACGATCTGAGAGCTGATATGAGAAACACTTTGGATAGTCAAACGAATGACTTAAAGAACATGATGGCTAGTTTCTTCCAAGGTAATCAACCCTCTTCTTCGGGTACTCTTCTGAGTAACACCGTTGCGAATCCAAGAGGGGAGATGAAAGCAATCACCACTCGCAGTGGCAAAGGTACCAAGGAACCCGAGCTTCCTATACCTCCACCGGTGATTGTGAATAAGGAGAACGAGTCACCTGCTCCTATTCCTCATCCTTCTACTTCCCCAATTTCTCCACCTCTTACTTCTACCCCTCCTCCACCCAAGGATGTGAGTGATCCTATTCTCCCAAAGCCTTCCTCTTCTTCCGATATACCTTATCCATCTAGGTTGAGGAAAGAGAAGCTCAAAAGCAAGGATGATATTCAAGTTTTGAACTTCCTCAAAATGTTTAAACAATTGAATTTTAACATCTCCTTCGCTGAGACTCTCGCTCACATGCCTAAGTACGCGAAAATGTTCAAAGATGTTCTTAGAGACAAGGAGAAGCTTCTTGATATTTCTAACACCCAACCTAATGAGAATTGCTCTGCAGTGCTCTTAAGGAAATTGCCAACCAAGCTTGGTGATCCGGGTCGTTTCTTAATCCCTTGTAACTTCCCGGTAGTAGAGAATTTCATGGCCCTAGCCGATCTAGGTGCCAGTATTAATCTAATGCCTCTAAGCGTTTGGAAGCAATTATCTCTCCCTGAGCTAGTCCCCACAAAAATGACTTTGGAATTAGCCAACCGTACGGTTGCTTATCCAGTGGGGATAGCCGAAGACGTCTTTGTAGGAGTCGAAAAATTCACGTTTCCTGCCGATTTTGTTGTTGTCGACTACGATATGGACCCTCGTGTGCCATTAATTGTTGGTCGTCCATTCCTGAGGACCGGTCGCACTCTCATCGATGTTGAAGCCGGTGAGCTTATCATGAGAGTGGGTGAAGATAAAATTGTCTTCAACATGGGAAAGTTGTCTAAACAGCCTTATTCTAACGAGAGTGTTAATTGTATTGACGTTCTTGATGAGGCTTGTGAAGAACACTTCAAAGATGCTTGCAAAAGTATTCCTACCTCTCTTCCCAATGTTGAGACCGTTTCCTCTATCGATTCATCACTATCTCTATTTGGAGAAAGTGATTTCCTTTGGAAAGATTTGGAAGCCACCATGGGAGATGTGAACTTAGCTAATGACGATTCTACCACCAATTGGGATGAAGATCTCCGCCTCATTGAGAACATTCTTAAAGAAGACAATATTTCTCCACCATCTCCCACGGTTATTGCTATCGATGCTCCGACTTTGAAAACGCCTCCCATCGAAAATCCTCCGGATTTAGAACTTAAGGAGTTGCCGCCCCATCTCGAGTACATGTTCCTTGAAGAAAACAAGAAGTCGCCCGTCATCATCGCGAATGACTTGAAAGAAGAAGAGAAATCTCGCCTCATCTCCGTGCTTAAAGATCATAAGAAGGCAATTGCTTGGAAAATTTCCAATATCCGCGGAATTGATCCGAACTTTTGTACTCACAAGATTCTCATGGAAGATGACTTTAAACCCGCAATCCAGAGCCAAAGAAGGGTTAATCCTCGTATTCATGACGTCATCAAACAAGAGGTTATCAAACTTCTTGATGCCGGCTTGATTTACCCTATTTCGGATTCGCCGTGGGTAAGTCCCGTCCATTGTGTGCCCAAGAAGGGCGGAATAACCGTTGTTTCCAATGAACACAACGAGTTGATTCCCACTCGTCTCGTTACTGGGTGGAGAGTTTGTATTGATTATCGCAAGCTCAATGATGCCACGAGAAAAGATCACTTTCCTCTTCCTTTCATGGATCAAATGCTCGAGCGTCTTGCGGGTAATGACTATTACTGCTTCTTAGACGGTTTCTCCAGGTTTTTCAAATCCCCATCGATCCCAAGGACCAAGAAAAGACCACATTCACTTGTCCCTACGGAACATTTGCTTACAAACGCATGCCTTTTGGTTTATGCAATGCTCCTGGGATGTTCCAAAGGAGTATGATGGCTATATTCCATGACATGGTGGAAGACACTATGGAAGTATTCATGGATGATTTCTCGGTTTATGGCGATTCTTTCTCTGCTTGCCTTGCCAATTTAGAACGATTGCTTAAGCGGTGTGAAGACACTCGCCTTGTTCTTAATTGGGAAAAATGCCATTTCATGGTAAAAGAGGGCATCGTGCTATGACACAAGATCTCCAAAGCCGGTCTTGAAGTGGACCGTGCTAAAGTCGATGTTATCGCTAAGTTGCCTCCACCTTCAACCGTGAAGGGTGTGAGAAGTTTCCTGGGTCATGCGGGCTTCTACCGTCGATTCATCAAAGATTTTTCTCAAATCGCTCGCCCGATGACCCACCTCTTGGAAAAAGATACTCCTTTTATCTTTTCCAACGAGTGTATTGAAGCCTTCAACTTGCTTAAGGATAAGCTAACTAAGGCACCCGTCTTGGTTATCCCTAATTGGGAGCTTCCCTTTGAGTTGATGTGCGATGCTAGTGACTATGCTATTGGTGCGGTTTTGGGCCAACGAGTGAATAAACACTTCCAACCAATCCACTATGCTAGCAAAACAATGACGGGGGCTCAATTGCATTACACGACTACCGAAAAAGAGCTTTTAGCTGTTGTCTATGCTTTTGAAAAATTTCGCCCCTATCTTGTTCTCTCTACCACAATCGTGTATACCGATCATTCCGCGTTGAAGTACTTGTTGACCAAGCAAGATTCCAAACCAAGACTTCTTCACTGGGTTTTTCTACTCTAAGAATTTAAAATCGAAATTCGCGATAAAAAAGGAGCTGAAAACCTAGCCGCGGATCATCTCAGTAGACTTGAGGATCCTTACCAAGGGGATCATCCGAACAAAGAAATCAATGATTCTTTTCCCCTGGAGACCTTAATGTCTATCAACTTGACTTCTGATGAAACCCCGCGGTTTGCGGACATTGCAAACTACTTGGCGGGTGGAATTCTCGTTGACGGGCTAACATCCCAACAAAAGAAGAAGTTCTTCAAAGACATTAAGACTTACTTTTGGGATGACCCGTACCTATTCAAACAATGTGCTGATTTGATTATTCGCTGATGTGTTGATGGACCGACAGCTTTAGAAATCCTTGACGCTTGCCACAAAGGACCCACCGGTGGTCACTTTGGTCCCAACTACACCGCCAAAAAAGTGTTTGACTCGGGATTTTATTGGCCCACCATCTATCGTGATGCTCACGAGATGGTTAAACGATGTGATGCTTGCCAAAAACAAGGCAAGATCACACATAAAGACGAGATGCCTCATAATTTCATTCAAGAATGTGAAATCTTTGATGTTTGGGGTATCGACTTTATGGGGCCATTCCCTTCATCTAAAGGAAACAAATACATCCTTGTAGCCGTTGACTACGTTTCAAAGTGGGTTGAAGCCAAAGCTTTACCTACTAATGACGCAAGGGTGGTTTGTAACTTTTTGAAGTCGCTATTCGCTAGATTCGGTGTGCCTCGTGCCATTATTAGTGATCGCGGGACTTATTTTTGCAATGACCACTTTGCAAGAGTCATGGCGAAGTATGGTGTAAATCATCGTCTTTCCACCGCATACCAGCCACAAACTAATGGCCAGGCTGAAATCTCTAACCGAGGATTAAAGCGAATTCTTGAAAGAACCGTGGGAGAGCATCGTGCCTCATGGGCTGATAAACTTGATGATGCTTTGTGGGCTTTCCGTACCGCATACAAGACTCCGATTGGTTGTACACCATATCGTCTCGTGTACGGGAAAGCGTGCCACCTCCCTATTGAGTTGGAGCACAAGGCATACTGGGCCTTGAAGTGGGCTAATTTTGATATCAACAAAGCCGGTGACCTACGCAAGATCCAACTCAATGAGCTGAATAAACTCCGTAATGAGGCTTATGAAAATTCTTTGATCTATAAGGAAAAGACTAAGCTCATTCACGATTCCAAGATTAAGAACCGAGAGTTCCATGTTGGAGACAAAGTTTTACTCTTTAACTCTTGGTTGAAAATCTTTTCGGGCAAGCTAAAATCTCGTTGGTCCGGCCCATTCACCATTGCCTAAATTTTTCCATATGGTACTCTCGAGCTTGCTCAACCTAATGGACCTAATTTTAAGGTGAATGGCCAACGAGTAAAGTTGTACTTTACTGAGGACATCTCTCAGGAGATGATTCCATCCCTCACCACGTTTCCCATGAACTAATTTTGGGTCGAGTCAGGCTCGTGACTCGGTTATAAAAAACAAGCGCTCCTCGGGAGGCAGCCCGAATATCTATCCTTTTCCGTTTTAACCTCCTAAGTGTAGGGGACCTATATCGGTGTTTGTATTTGTGTGGTGATGTGATTACAGGGATGAATGCACTTTTGGAACCTTTGAAGAACCGTGCTCCCGTGTTATCCGAAATCCGGTTCTATCTCTCAACTATCGTGATTAAATTTTCTTCATACTCACATTTGAAATTGATCACTTTAGTCGTCTCTTCCTTAGCTTGATTTAACCAACGTGCACAATGTCATAAGTGTAGGGGAGACTTTTCCCACATGCTTAAACATTGAGGACAATGTTTATCTTAAGTGTAGGGGGGACTTCTATCGAAGTTTTAAGTGGACTTTTCCATGAAAATGCCTTCAATTAACCGGAAAATCATCTTTTTCAACATTTTTCAAATTTTTAATTAACTTTGGCCATTTAGTCGTAATTTTTAAATTTTTATCGTTGCTTTCATATGTATATATTCCACAATAAAGTCAAAAATATTAATAAAGTGGTGTAGCTCGTTTAGAAATCTTTGACATATTAGGCCCGTTGCGATTATTTTGACTCAACCCGAATAGACTTATCCAAGTTTATTCTAGCTAGTATCCTTAACCATGTAGACCTTAATTGGTTTATTAAGCTAAGCATCCACGAGTCCCATTACTTGATATTTTAAATTGTGGAGAACGAGAAATGATAGAGTCAATTATAAGTCGGTATTCTTGCACAAGCTCACTTGGTTTATTTATTTGCCTATTCTCCCATCACTTGCTAATAAATTATCTGCAATAAGTAATGATAAGAGTTCATAGCCAAGGCATAACTTATGAAGCGGGGCGCGAAGATTGGCGAGTCCGAAAAGGCCCTAACAAGGCATGAGGATTCAATTTTATTGCTGAAGATCCAAGGTGATGTGAAAAGCATTATTCCCAAAATCAATATGAAGGATCAAGACTCACGACGAAAAGCAATCAACTCCCATAAAGATCATGGAGAAGTCTATCCGAAAAGACCCTAACAAGGTATGAGGATAAATAGATCCAAGTCCGAAAAGGAGGCGGATCGTTGTATCTCAAAATCCCAATTAGAGATTGAAGAAATAATCATGAAGTCGTGGTCAACAAAGTTGGAGTACCCCTCAAAAGTCTCCAAGTGAAGAAACTATATTAACGATGAGAAGACCATTATCTCAAGAACGTCTCTCAAGATATGAAGTATGAAGTACATGCCAAATATCGGCCTGAGAAAGGTCTCAAATCGTGAACCAAGTTATGCCAAGATATGAACTTTTTGATATTCCGAGAAGCAGTTTTAAGAGATTTTGTACTTTAGCTAACTATTGATCAAATCGTCCTACTTTGCTTTCAGCCTAAATAAACTATCGAAATAAGTCCAAAAATGCATCTTCATGATCATTCTAAGACAAAAATAAAATATAAGAGATACACCTAGGAATAAGGGAGTTTAAGCATATAATTAAGCCATGTTTGTAAGTGTTTGATATGCTAACTTATAATAACAATGATCTCGTTTTGAAGCTTAGTTTGGGGAACGTGAAACTTGAGGGTGATAAATCTTCGCAGCATTAAAGCCCTAATGTAAGTCCTTGATATCTTTGCAAGTTATTTCCATCCTTTTGTTTACTTTAAAGTTTTGATTTCTCTTAGTACTTCAATTTTTGTTTAGTAGAATGTTAATAAGGCCAAGGTTGATTGATTATGAGAAAAGTGTAAATTTGCTTTATCGCTAAGCATTGCATGAGGGCATGGCAATGGTTATGTGTAGGGGATTTGATAGGTGTGAAAACACCCATCCTTTTACCACTTATTTCTGGCTAAAACAAGACCAAAACACGTATTTAATATCATTTGTTTGGAATTATGCGTGGTTTTTGTGTTTATTGTGTTTTCAGAGTCAACCGGATGAATATTGAAGAAAACATGGGATTGCACGGGTTTTATCGAGGAAAAAGACTCAAGACGAAGTCTATTGTCCAAGAGATGCAAAAGATTTGAAGTCATTGTGCTTATCTGAATATTTATCGAAGAATAGAGCCAAAGATGGAAGATTCATATATGTCGAAGAAATCGAGTCTATTAAACAAAATATTATAAGACGAGTTGGAATTATTCACCGACACTTCTCAAAATCTAAAGTCGGAAACGTTTATTTAAAGAAACGTAAAGACTAAAGAAGAAAGAAGAAAAGAAGCCCGAAACCAAAGCCCATTCACAAGCCCACTATCACACGCCTATAAATAGGACTTTACTTCACAAATTTGGGGGGAGTTAGTCTTTTAGTTAGTTTTTAGTTTTTTTTCATTCTCTCTAGTTTTAGAGAGAGAAATTTCTAAACTTTCTCTCACTAGTTTTCATCTTTCTTTTCTTCAAGATCAAACTTTTGTATTGTTATTCATTAATCAAGTTTCAATTCAAGCTTTTAATCTTTAATCTCATTCTACCTTTCTTGATTTTAGTTAGCTTTTGGTACGAATTACTTATGATCCGTGTTGTTCATCTATGTTTTCGTGCTTAAAAGTTAATCTTTTTATGTTTCCTTAAGTTTCTACACGAATAAGCTTTAAGATCCTTGTGCTTATTAGCTTATTTGTGAGTTTAGCTTATTTACTTTTTTAAAGTTTTTATAAAAAGTTCATCTTTTTACTATTTGATTTATAAGATTGATTATTTCAAGTTTAGATAAGTTGTATTTGAGCTTATTTGATCTGTTTCTTATTGGATTCGTGCTAGTTTGGGTAGTAGCTTATTGAAATAGCTTATTCACCTTGCTTATTTTTCGGATCACATTGAAATCGGAAAGGGTAAAACCCTTTTCCGATTGGGTCATTCCGACCAGAGCACCACACCCCTTATTCCGATCGTGTGATCGAAAAAGGGTTTATGTTTATTCCGATTTGGCTTTTCTTAGAACAATCCGATTGGATATACTTGTCTATATTCCGATCATGTTGATTTTAGTGGATTCCAATTGAGGGTGTTTACTAACATTCCGATTGGGCCTAGTTGTTACATTCCGATTAGTGCATTTTTCTAGTTATTCCGATTGGGTATTTTTATGTTTATTCGGATTAGAACCTTTCTCCCAATATTCCGATCAGCATCAATTTAAAATATTCCGACCAGGGGTGAATTTATCATTCCGATCAGACTGATCGGAATACATTCCGATTAGTGTAGGTTTCAAATATTCCGTGGATTTAGTTTTTCGTTTTTACAAAGTTTTCAAGTATTAGTTTTATTAAGTGTTCAAGTATTTTCCTCATTTTGCCTTTAAGTTTTCAAACATTTATTTTTAACTTGTCAATTTAGTTCAATCTTTTAAAGCTTTAATTTTATTCTTCGACACTTACTTAATTGTTATTAGTTTAAAATAGATAAACAAACCAACACCTTTTTATTAACCAAGAACAAATCATTCCACTTAGAACCGTGATCAATTCGAGGAGATTCCGAGACATAAATTCTGAACCTATACTAAAACGCTTCTATCAAAGACGCTCATTCCAAGCTCTAGGAGCCTGATGAAGTCCATATAGAGCTTTGACTACCTTGTAAACTTTCTTGGGATGAAGTGGATCCACAAAGCCCTTAGGTTGAGTGACATAAACTTCCTCATAAATCTTGCCATAGAGAAATGCACTCTTGACATCCATCTGAAAAACCATAAAGCCAACATAAGAAGCAAAAGCCAAAAACAGACGAATGGCCTCAATCCTAGCAACAAGAGCAAAAACTTCAGTATAGTCAATTCCTTCAAGTTGTGTGTGACCCTGCGCAACGAATCTAGCCTTATTTCTCACCACAATACCTCTTGCATCTTTCTTGTCTTTGAGAATCCATTTGGTACCAATTGCTGTCTTTCCATCTGGCATGTCAACTAGGATCCAAACATTTTGAAACAAGAACTGCTGCATCTCCTCCTGCATAGCCTCCACCCAACTTTGATCCTCAAGAGCATGTGAGACTGACCTAGGTTCCACCTGTGAAAGAAAAAAAGCAAACAAACAGTGAAGAAAGTCTGTGTGATTATTATGCTTTTGGTCTTCAATATAGCTCACAAGAGCATGATGATCAGACGTTGCTTTCTTATGCATGCGACGAGTCTTGACAGCAGAACCAGGATCTCCAATGATATGAGTAGTAGGATGGTCTTTATTTATCTGCTTAACAGGAATAGGATGTACATCCACTTCTGGTGCCAAGTTATTAAGATCCCCAACAATGTCATCATCATATGAAGCAGAGTCAAAAATGCCATCTATTGGTTGCTTATGAATATCATCCAGCTTAGTAGAAGTCTTCTTTTAATAAATTCCCAGGTCAGAAGGACCAGAGAATCTAGTTGAGGAATTTGGATCACTAACCGGACTACCAATAGGTGTTAAACTTGCACTATGAGTAACATTAGGATCACTAGGAGTAACTTGGACAGCAGGGGGGAAACTCAAAGCCTCCTTGAGCAGCTACTGTAGTAGCATCTTGTTGTTGCTTGAGCAATGTATCAAGATCTCCTTGTGAGTCCATAATGTCTGATGGAGAATCATCACTGGGAGAAGCATTGGTATTTGGAGGACTGTGGTGGAATAGGATGGAACACCAAAAATATCATCCTCCTCATCTGAGTCCGAAAAACTAGAATGAGCACCTGCACTAGAAGTTGCAAACACTTGTGGACCTGCAGCTTGGTTAGTTTTGAAACTAAAATATCCCAATGAGTCACTAAGATAATCAAGATCAAAATACCATTCAGGACCTTTGCCTTGAATGTTTGTCTTCTCCTCAAAGTACCTGAGATTAATAGTTTCTATGATACGCTTGGCATGGAGATTATAGACACGATAGGCCCGTGAGTGAGCTGAATATCCCACTATGTATCCTTCATCTTCCTTGCCATCAAATTTCCCCAAATAGTCACTAGTATTCAGAATAGTGACAGGACAACCA